>CM070033.1:116427384-116439533 GCA_036250615.1 Ptychadena robeensis
CACCACTGGGCAAGTCCAGTATAAATGAATGAGACTCGGTAGCTCCAAGTCACATTTGGGACACCTGGTGAGCCACCCAGGGGGAGCCTTACTGAGCTTGATATTGAACGCTCTGTGCGCCTTGTGATAGACGCGTAACTGGGTCTCCCGCCAGAGTTCACTGCACACCACTTTCCTGGTAGCCGCCCACCCTTATTGCAGGATATCCAACGTGTCCTCCCCAGTTTCCCCTATGAGGGCAGCCCAATAGCGGACCACTGGAGCCTGGGCGTCCATGCCAGTCATGCGTCGGGTCTTAAGGTCATAGTGTATGTCGGCTATGGACTTGTCGTGAGTCACTGGGGTCAAGGATCTGTCAAGCAGTCTATGAGGCGGGAAAGTCAATGTAGGTCCCAGGATCCCCGCAAGGGTGAACCTGATTTGACCATAGTACAGGAAATCTGACGCAGGAAGGTGGAATTTAGTGCATAAGGTCGCAAAGGGGAGGAGTTTGAGACATCTAAGAGGTCCTTAACCACACAAACCTTATGTTTCGCCCATCTCGTGAAAGCTAACTGTTGCGTTCCCTGCGGTGTGTTGAGGAGGTGAGGTGCATATAAGGGGATAGTACACCAGGCAGTTTATATATTTTTCGAATCTCCCTCCAGCCAAGGAGCGAATCCCTGATAATTACGTTCTGTTTGATGTGGGCCGGGAGAAGACGCAATGGGGTGTTCAGCACCCCCCCCCCAACGACCATGGTAGGACAATTTGAGCCTCCAACAACCTGTTGGTCGCGAAGGAAGTGTCATTTATCCAATCCCGCACATGACGGAACATCGGTGGTAGAATTCTGCAGTTTGGCCAAGGCTATTCGCGGTCTTCTACCCCTCCAAATGAAGGAGCCGAAGGCCGAGGACAGCATGTTTAGGTCTGCGTGTTTCAGCAGCAGTGGGATGTGCTGTAGAGGGTATAAAAGCCTCGCAAAGCTGATCATTTGTATAAGCTGACACCTCCCAATCACCGACAGAGGAAGGTCATGCCATGCCCTGAGCTCCGCCACTATTTTCTCAATGATGGGTGTAAAGTTATCACGGTAGAGGGTCGTGAATCGAACGGGGATAGTAATCCCGAGATATTTAATACTCTTAGTTTGGACTCTAAAGGGACAGCATCCCAGCCATTCCACATCTGCCATAAAAGACCTTTTAATAAATAAGTTTCTCAAAATGCAATGTGCCTGTAATGCCAAATTGTAGTTTTATTGGATAAGGTTAAGGCATACCCTAATCCAGGGCCAAAGTTTTTTGACCATTTTGTTTCTCTTTATAAGATACACTTTTTTTTCCCCACCGGAACTCCGACTGGCAGAGTTAGATTTTTGCACCAAATAACACCAAATAACTTTCTAATTTTAAGTTTTAAATAGTGTTTGGAGTATGTATTTTCTGGAAAGATTTTGGATACCAAAATGACCATCTTCTCTCTTTTCACAGCAATCTAGACAAAGTGGGACAGCAGCTAGCATTGATAGGAGATGACTTGAATAAGCGCTATGAGGAATATTTTGATGACATTCTGAAGAACCTGAATCCTAACTTGGACAATGTTTATGACTACTTTAAGAAGATTACTTCCAGGTACTACCTAATATAGAATATATTTTCTAGGCTTCATTATTGTTATTATCATTAACTCTTAATCTATAATGCGCCAACATATTATGCAGTGCTGTACAATAAGCAAGGGCATGAGAAATATTGTGCTTGTAAACAAACCTATGCCTGACCTTTCAGTCATAATAAAAATATGAAGTTAATATACAGTTTTATTTGTAGGGCATGGGTTTCTGTGGGCACAGATGTACACTCAAACTTTCACACAGTAGAAGAAGAGAACCCTCCCCCAAACAAGCTTATAAGGAAAAAAGGTGGGGAACAGAGTATTCAATAGGTTAACCTCCTGAGCGTTTCGCCCATGGCACGGTTTTTTCATAACCGTGCCACGGGCAATCGCGGCGGAGCACAATATGCTCCGCCGCGATTGCCTGCTCAGCTGGAGGATGTAAGAAGAACATAAGTCCGGTGTCACTGGAGATGCCGGACTTACGTTGAAAGAAAGCGACACCCCTCCAGTTAGACGGAGGTCTATGGCGCTGCCTAGCCCCGCCCCCTTCGCGTCACCGGTGACGCGATTGGGGGCAGACCCGGAAGCATCAGCATACATTCCGATGCTCCCGACCGCCGTAGAAAGACGGCAATACCTAGAGCGTGGCTCTAGTTAACTGGGGATGAGTTTCACCACACAATCACACAAATCATCCCCTCTCCCCATTCCGCCATGTAACAACTTACCGTACTCGGAGTCTCTCTCGGCACTGGGGGGCTCAAAGCCGATCACCTGGTCCCTGGTAGTTTCTGTCTTCTCTTTGTCAGAAGCTGTGGAGTGAGTGTCGGGTGCCCAGCAGGGGAATTCTGCGTACCTGCGGGCCGGTCAGAATGCCATGGAGGGCCTGATCCGGCCCGTGGGCCATAGTTTGAGGACCCCTGCTCTAGTGCCCTAACAATCATTCTCGGGTATATATAGGGGTTCCTCTAAGAGACTACTTCAGGTACCATACTGAGTTTTTGAAAGCCTCCATGAATTCCTGCGGCTGTTGGGTCAGCACAGAGTAGATATTAAACTTCCGCCAAGTATCAAAAAACTTATCCACTACTGGTGGAGGAGACTGCAATGTGGTAATCCTGTCAATACACATGAGATGTTTGAGATAGCGGTAACATAAAAAATGCGTGAAAGGTATGGTGTGATGCAAGCATAGATCCTGGAATGATATGAGATGGCCCTCAGAATCCAGTGCATCCGCAAGGTAAGTAATGTCCCTATCCTCCAACACCTTGTAGCTTGTTGTAGGCGATACATGGGCGCTTCCCTTTTCAGATGAATTTAATAAATGCAGAGGACGGGTGAATTACCTCCTTTTATATATTAAAAATAGCATATGGGTAAGTTATTCAGTGCCTGATTGTAAAATGTGTCTCTCCATAAGTTGGTCAGTGTCATCAGAGAATGGATACTGCTAGTGTATAGACACATGCTAAAGTTAAAGCCCTGCACACTCTGCTGCAGCAAAGACCTCCCTCCTGGCACTGGCCTTATGTCTGGAATAATATAGGATGAGTACTGCATAGTCCAGCCCTGCCTACTTTGCTGGAACATTCTGTATATTCACTTGATATATGAATGGCTGTTTTTTTACGCTAATTTTCTTTTCAAAACTTTGGGTGCATTTTTTTTTCCAAAAAATATGGTATGTTTTTTTTTTTTTTTTACATTGTGAGTAGATGTAAACTATCCAAAAAGAATAACCAGCACTGTGGTATATAATAACCATGCACTATTGAGAATACATGAAATACATTTTAATGCAGTATAAGGAAATGAATTCAGAAAACCCCAAAAGTTCAGTGCACAAATAGAAACAACAAAGTTGGTTTCCATGGGCCAGGCATAAAATGTACCTTTTTAGGCATGTTCTTTATATTCCTTGTGTGAAATGTCAACTTTGTATCGGGACTTGTAGAAGGTCCAATGCATGTTCTTGTTATATGGTGTGTGTATGTATATATATATATATATATATATATATATATATATATATATATATATATATATATATATATATATATATATATTTTTTTTTTTTTTATATGGTATTAGCAGAATTTGTGGCATAACTGTCTCTATTCTCTTTCCTGCTCCCCAGCCCACTTTATGGGCTAGAACTTTTTCTGCATTCCCAGGTAATTTGCATTCAATACAGTTTCACTATCTAAATGCTTTGCGATCACTTTGAAATCTTTTATTACATTTTTCCTTTTTGCCATATCTAGAAATATGCTCTTTCAACTTCTTACTTTGCATTTGAAATACAGGCATGATTGTTTTGTTTTGCAGCTAGCATTTATTAAACATGCCATTGGTTTACAGATTTAAAAAAAGAATTTGTTCCAACATAATAATGTGTATTAGCTTGAGTTTCAAAAATGTTTGTTAAGCTAGCCATACACGGCACGGATTCCCTGGCTGATCGATTCAGCACCCGATGGATTCCGGCGATTCTGCCGGCATCCACAGGTGAGAACGATTAGCCAATTAGGGAATCCGATCGTGGCAGCCCACCTTGTACGGCCGGATCCGGGAGGGATCCGTGTCGAATGGCTCGCCTCCCTGACCGCAACGCCCCCTGATCAGAGCAGAATCGGACCGAAAAGACCAACAGGTTGGTTCTTCCTCGGATCCGATTCTGTGCCCCTGATCCATCGGATGCGATCGGACAGGCAAGGTGGGCTGCAGGGGATTCCGGCACGATGGATCCGCGTGCACGCGCCCGGAATCCATCGCGCCAGAATCCGGCATGAATCCGTGCCGTGTATGGCAGCCTTAAGACTCCCTGCTTCAAATGTAAGGTAGGATGTGAGCCAAGACCCCTGAATGGTAGGATTAAACACATTATGAAATCAGTCGGGGGTATCATTGGGCGCCACATCAGGATTAGAAGAGAAAACGCTGGTGCAGCATTTCACTGATTTTTTGCTGTGCGGAGAGCCAGATAAATGGTGGTGGGATTAAAACCGATTCATAGGAGAGCCAGAGGGAACTTTTCTTTTAAGTATAGTTTGAAAAGAAGATACACCAGACCGGAAAACAGCAAGTGGATATAGATTCATAACTTTAATAGTTACTCATGTCCTAATTGATTCCTTATCAGTGAATATGGAAATGTTTGTCTTGAATCGTTCATCAAGTAAGAACAGGATATGTTTTACACTTGGCACATGGTAAATTTTAACAAGGGCTAATGGCCCTTTCACACTATCATTGTAGTACAGTGCCGCATCACAGTAGGTAGTTTTGTCTTGCTACAGGTGGTAGAAAAAATTACAGGGTCAACCTGAAAATAATTTGGTGGCTAGTGACAGAGAAAGTGAAAATTTTTGACGCTTGAACGCTTCGCAAAAATATAAATCAGTCCAAAATCACAGGATTTATCTGATGTTTGTTGCGACACACAGGATATAAAAAATTACCATTGCAGTATCTCTTAAAAGTGGGTAAAACCCTTACAATTTTTATATTGCATTAAATTAGGGGTATCCAAGCTTTTTACATATGGTGCCAGGTAATGTAAAGTGAAATGTGCGGGGTCCCGACCATTCAGCCTGATATTCTTTGAACCATTAACATTAAATGCAAATTAATGATACCAAGGGGCAGATCCATTCATTCACACATGCACGATAATATTGTAAAGCATTAGCCATTCACTCCCATATCACTGATAAAGACTGCTCCTGGGAAATATAGTTCTTCCAGCTGTCCAGCCACATTTCACCTAACCCTGGATGTCCTGACCATTGCCCTATATATGGCATGTGGAGAATCAGTGAGAAGATTTCCCAGCACTGCTCATCTCAATGCTGCATACTAAAGCTAGCCACACATGGTTCAATTGATTGTACAATCAATGTAATTAGATCAATTTTTTTAGTCGATTGATTGAAAATGTAAGCATGTCCACATGGTACGATAGTTGAATTCGATTTTAATTGTCATTTTTCTCTATCAAAATTTGATCGGACCAGTTGGAAAACTTTTATTGATTGTCCCCACATTGTGTCTCATTTTTTGTACTGTTGTTTGACCTGTCCAATTGAGATTCGATTCAATCAATTAGCATACTGTAATTTCCGGGAGGAGGGAAATGCAATACAGTCATTTAAACCATGCAAGCATGCATTGTAATGGCAATGTAATGGCGATTGTAATGGCTTGTGTCTCTTGTGTTCACTGACACACAAGCATGCAAATGGCGATCTCTGTGAATACATCTCCTAATGTAATGTGTGTCCATCAGTGTCCTTTTGCCACGATTATAATGTACTGGATTAAAATGCAAAGATATGACCTATGGGTTTTTGATCCCTTTGTGACCATCATTGGTCCCCTTTTGATCAAAAAACTATTAAATTCAATCGAAGTCGGGCTTTTATTGCATACTCAATGTGGTGTGTACTTCGATTCAATTACAATCGACATACGATTAAATGATCGAAAACTTTGATCGAATTGATGATCAATTTGATGTCAATTGAACCATGTATGGCTAGCTTTATAGTAGAGATCATCTGCATGGCGAAGCAGCCATGCAGACTATGTGTAAAACCTTGACTGTATCATTGACAGTGGGGGTGGGTCAAGCCAAAGCAAGCACTGGCTGTCACCCAGTGTGCACTGGCTGTGGGCCAGTGGAAAATTTAATGTCCTCAGCCTTACTTTGGACATGCCTGCATTAAATAGTGTAAAATATCTTTTCATGGTTAAACAGTGAAGATATTAAAGTTTGATTCAATGTAAAGTTGTCAGTGTACAGCTTGTTTAATTAGCTTAATTAGTTGTAAATTAGCTGTCCCCTCAAAATAACTTAACACATTGCCAGTAAGGTCTGAACCTCTGTAACAAAACGGTCACTTCCTGTGCTCACACATTCAACGCGTTTTGAATGAGGGGCTTACTCAGGAATACAGAGCCACAACAAGGGTTGTATATTGATTTTGTTTTTTATTTCAAAAGAATTCTAGGACATGAGAAATCAGTGCTATAATATAGACCACAGCCACTGCAGCTGGATTTCCTTATTTGCTGTGTGTTATTTCAAATCAATCCATAGACTTTTAATCAGTTTGATGGTGTTCGGTATTGTTCAATATTGTGATTCTGATGGATATTTTCTTTATTGGGTTCCTGAAAGATACCTTAAGCACTTACATTTATCCTGTCTAGAAAACACTCAACTAAATTCTAAAAATATCACTAATATTTTTCATTGACCTATTTCAGTTGTATTGGTTATTATGGGCTAGGTACCCATTTAATATAGAAAAATGTTTAAACGTATTAGAGTAAACAACCCTAAATACATTTGCTATATAATGTGTTTTATGTTTGTTTCTCTCTACCCTGATATTCTCTGCTTTAAATTTGAAGCATACTTTATAAGTAGTAACCTTCTGATCTTTTTGCAGTGTATTTGAAACTGGTGTGAACTGGGGTCGTGTTCTTGCACTCCTTGGCTTTGGCTACCGATTAGCTGTCTATGTATGGAAAAATGGGCGCCGTAAATTTCTAACAACAATTGCGCAGTGGCTTGCCCGATACATGATGGAAAGTCAAATTACTAGGTGGATTGTAAGACAAGGCGGATGGGTAAGTGACCTTACTAGATGTATTACAAATGTGTGCAGATATGTCCCTTGGTAACTGGAGTTAGACATCCTTTTTAGTATGTTCATTCTTATGTTTATAGTGTTCTTTCAAGAATTTCTGTAAGGAACTCCAAAGTTCAGTTTGTTGTGTTAGCGAGTCATAGTCCCACACCTTTTTCTCCAGCAGTAGTGTCTCCCCTTTTGTATACCTAATTGACCACCAGCAAGTGAATATCCCTGGTGTGTACATGGGTGGAATGGGAAGGCCCACCTAGTTCCTTCCTCCCATTCCAGAGTCTGAGACCCAGTAACCAAGTACTGTGGTTGCGGACCAATATCCCAGACTCTTTCCCTGATTCCCAGGACACAGCTTATGGAGTCCTTTCACTGGTAGACATGGTCCATTTACACTGTGACAGATTGAACAGTATGTCAGTTTTGTCATTAATTACAATTTCATAGGCTTCAGTATGGAAGTTGGTCTCCCCTTTGAAAACTTGGTCCCCCTATAACAACTTCCACTATTCTCTATAGCAGTGGTGGGCAACTGAGTTGATATGGAGGGCCACAAATGCAGCCCTTTGCATCACTAAAGGGCCACACATAATCTTTTCAATCTCTTCTGACTTGTAAAAGCATTTTGTAATGACAGCAGGCATAGCTTAATTAACAAAACTTGATTTAAATTATACTTCAAGAATTAGGGAACACTGTAGTATGGTAATGTAGATTTTGTTTCATATATATGATCAAAGCTTCTGATTTTATTTATGGGGCACATAACCTTTGATTCAAGGGTTATGTGCCCCTATTCTTAAGTTATGTGCCACAATATATATTGTACAATCACCCCTTGTTCGTTGGGGAATAGTGGGAGCATAGGCACTCACCTGTGTTTTGTGACTGCAAATATGGCTCATGTTCCTTTACATGTATCAATTTAATATGACGGATCAAACAGTATCTTTTCCAAGCAACTCTGTCCACAAATATACATTGTTTCTTATAGTCGAGTATCAAAAACTTTGCTTAGAATAGTATGCATATTACTTTTGTCTGATTCATGTTTCTTTTTTTTATACTCATCAGACTGCTGTACTTAAACTGACAAACAACAGTTTCCGATACGTACTGATGGCACTGGGTGTTGTCCTTATCCTTCAGTTTGTGATGAAACGTTTGAGCTCAGGATCCTGAAAATGGAGTGTACTTTCATTACTGAAGAGTAATCTGTGAATTAATTGTACAGCTGCCATTGTCTCCATTCTTTACAAAGGTTTTCTATGAGCTTCCATATAATAGGAGGACTGTCTATATTATACCTGAGGGTATTTTACTTTGGATGTCAAAACTTTACACACAAGGACACCCTGATTGATAACTTGCATGTTACAGTTACCTTATTTTTCGCTTTATAAGACACACTTTTATCCCCTCCAAAATCAGGGGGAAAATATTGGGTCTTTTTCCAGATGCACACAGTCAACCCCCTCATAAGGCTGGGGGAGGACAAGGATCATTCATAGCTGGATGAGTTGAAGAGAGAATGGTAAATTACTAGATTGTATGGTCTGTCTCTGTGTGTTGTATGTATGTATGTATATATGTATGTATGTATGTATGTATGTTTATGTCTGCATGTGGTGTGGGGCAGAAATAGAGGCAGAGGCTTGCAGTTATGTCTGCCAGAGTGCAATGCCCTCAAGATACCATCTGTGCTGAGGAACTACATCTCTTATTGCCTACCTATTAATCTGTATATTTAGTTCAAGATTAAGGTTTACTATTTTCAGTTCAGAATATTGTTTTACTGGTTTTCTTCCTCAAAACCTAGGTGCATCTTGTAGAGCGAAAATATGTGAAAAGTACTTGTTTCCGTTCAGCCTCAGGGAATAATGTTTTATGGGATACAATGGATTTCTAAAATGGAGATTTGTTTTGTGCAATCATTCATAATAAATGTCCCTTTTTTACACTATGGTGTCTTTCCTGGTTTGTCTTCCCAGCACTGCCATTACATTTGCCATTCTGAGATTTCTTTGCCAATCTTTTAAAACTTCTATCTTGCTACAGAGTGCCTCATTATTATGTCCTTTAGTTGCACGATGCAAGCATCACAATAGTTAATTATTGAGATTAACAGAAAAAGAGGACAGAGATCTCCAGTTTATATGGTAGAGGATCACTGTCCCCATAAATTCAAACAATTTAAGAAAATATGACTACATACTCCTTGGCAATCATTAGCAGTGATTGGGGTGGCCCTCCCCCAAGAGAAAGGGGATTTAACGTGACCTTGCTATAGATATACAACCAAAAGGATGAACAACGAGAAGGTTTTAGGGGAAAATGTATATACACAACTTTATTTAATTCATATATAGGTGTAAAGCTGGACAGTTTCAGTTGAAAACCGGGCAAAGTTCATAGTGGTACATTCCGGGTACTACCCAGGTGACAACAGATGGTTAAATCAGGGATGGGTCTTTCCATTGACCCTGTATTTACTGCATTCATTGGATTTTAACCATCTGTTGTCACCTGGGTAGTACCCAGAAGGTACCACTATGAACTTAGCCCGGTTTTCAACTGAATTTTTTTAAGTGTCCAGCTTTACACCTACATAGGTGAATGAAATAAAGTTGTGTATATATATTTTTTCACCTTAAATCCTCTCGTTGTTTATCCTTTTGGTTGTATATCTATAGCTTAAGGTCACGTTAAATCCCCTTTCTGTTGGGGGAGGGCCACCCCAATCACTCCAAATGATTGCCAAGGAGTATGTAGTGATAGTACATAATTGAGGTTTAAGGTCTGGAAACCTGTTTATCACTTTATTCCTCAAAAATATGTCTATACAGGACTGCTCTAAATGAGCTCCCTCCTGCATATGCAGGACCATATTACTGCAATAGAGATTTCTTGCTTGCTTATATCATTGGTAACTGCTTATCTTTTAGTGATCTATTATATTCTAGTATTACACTACTGCATATTATTTTCTGCTGTGCTTCGACATATTCATTAGAGAAAGGTAGAGATCCTCCTCCAAATGGATTACTGGAAAATACAGACTCTGTAAAGTTGTTACAGTAGGAAATAGTTGGTATGTTCTTTTAATATATAACACAGTTCATTGTTGTATGACATGTGCAAAAAAGGAACCTGTAGAAACCAATGTGCATTTTTGTTCTACAGCTTTGACATCGAATTGTCCTTGTGCTATGCTCTCGGGGGAATACCTGTTTCTTGAGTGACTCTTTACCCGATACAGACAAAAAATGGTGCACACATAAGATTACTACAGGGAAAGGACTGAGGCTGAAGGCTACAGTGCATCCAGGAAGTATTCACAGATTCACAGCATAACCTTTTCCACATTTTGTTATGTTACAGCCTTATTTCAAAACGTATTCATTTTTCTCCCCTGTGAATTCAACACCCCATAATAACAATGTAAACAAAAAACAAGAAAGCACTTGTTAATAAGTATTTACAGCATATGCCAGCACAAAGTTGAGCTCAGGTTCATCCTGTTTCCCCTGATCAGCCTTGAGATGATCTGATATTAATTGGAGTCAACCTGTGTTAAATTAAGTTGATTGGACATTATTTGGAAAGGCATACACTTATCTATGTTAGGTCCCACAGTTGACAGTAAATGTCAGAGCACAAACCAAGCATGAAGTGAAAGGAATAGTCTGTAGACCTCTGAGATAGGATTGTCTCGAGGCACAAATCTGAGTAAGGTTACAGAAAATTTCCCAATGAGCACTGGGGCATCTATTATCTGTAAGTGGAATATGTTCAAAACCTCCAGGACTCTTCTTAGAGTTGGCCAGCCATCTAAACTGAGTGATAGGAGGTGAAAGGCCTTAGTCAGGGAGGTGACCAAGAACCCATGGTCACTGTCAGAGCTCCAAAGGTGGAGAGAGCAGAACTTGCCAGAAGAACAACCATCTCTATCTACCAATAGCAATCTACCAATCAAGCCAGTGTATTAGAGTGGCCAGATGGAAGCCATTTCTTAGTAAAAGGCACATGGCAGCCTGCCTGGAGTTTGCCAAAAGGCACCTGAAGGACTTTAGGACCATGAGAAACAAAATGCTCTGGTCTGAGAAGACAAAACTTGAAGTGTCTAGTGAGAATGCCAGGTGTCACGTTAGGAGGAAACCTAGCACTGCTCACCACCAGGCCAATGCCTACAGTAAAGCATGGTGGTGGCATCATCATGCTGTGGGGATGTTTTTCAGTGACATGCACTGAGAGACTAGTCAGGATAAAGGAAATGATGACTGCAGCAATGCTCAGAGACATCCTGGATGCAAAAACCTGCTCCAGATAGCTCTCAAACTCAGACTGGGGGCGTGATGGTTCATCTCTTAGCAGGACAATGACACAGCCAAGATAGCCAAGACTGGCTTCAGGACGACTGAGTATGTCCTTGAGTGGCCCGGCCATCTCTGGAGAGATGTTAAAATGCTGTTCACCAATGCTTTTCATCCAACATGATAAAGCTTGAGAAGTGAGCTTGAAAGGAACATCAACAAAGTATTGAGCAAAGGCTGTGAATACTTATGTACATGTGATTTCTCTTTTTTTTTTCCATTTTTAGTAAATGTGCCAAAACCTCAAGTAAACTTTTTTCACACTGTCATTATGGGGTGTTGTATGCAGAACTCTGAGGAAAAAAAAACAAATGTTTATTTGGAATAAAGCTGTAAAATAACAAAATGTGGACAAAGAGATGCACTGTGAAATACATTCTACATACACTGTTGGCAATTATGTTGGCTTGGTCACTGGCTACAATGCATCATGAAAGTTGCATAACCTAGAACAGTCATGGGCAACTGAGTTGATATGGAGGGCCACAAGTGCGGCCCTCAGCATCACTAAAGGGCC
>CM070033.1:116444896-116457262 GCA_036250615.1 Ptychadena robeensis
GGGGGGGGGGCCTCTGCAGGGGATGACAAGGGGAAATCGGGACTCAGGTACTGGTACGGTTACTGTTATGATTATGTTTTATTTTTGTTGGGTTTATATGATTGTTCTGTAGTGCAAATTCTTATGTCTTCCGGATATGGGTCTATATTCACGTGACACGGCAGCGTTGTTTCCTATGTAACAAGGAAGCAGCGTAAGGACTGGACTAGGTAGTGGCGACTGCGGCGCCCATATCACGGACTGGCTGTTCCTCAGCTTCCTGGTTGGATGTTAAGACCTCATGTAAACATACGATGTTTGGATTATACTGGATGATGTTGTAATGATGTGTATGACTTTGTACTGTCTTGAAAATTTTGCAATAGAAATGATTTTCAAAAAAAAAAAGGTCTTTTATTAAAGAACTATTGTAGACCAATAGACACAAATGTAAATTCTAAAATGTTTTAGGTATCAAAGTAACCTCTTAACATGGACTATATGCACATCAGTATCACATATACGTATGTACATATACAATTACATCACACTACACGGTATGATTCCATTGGCTAATACGGTGCACAGCAATCATAGGTCCTCCGAAGCTTTTCACCCTCTGGGCTTTGTCAGGGAAACAGTGTATTGCAAGTCTGGATGACATCATTCATACATTAAACGGTTGCATTAAAATATTGCTTTAAAAAGGACAGTCTGCCATAGAATAGTAGTAGTAATAATATAGGCATCTGGCTATCAATTGAAGCGGTATTCCATACAGCAGTTCAGCATAAACAATGTAAAAGCCCAATTGCACAGTGGGACATAACCTGTTTTTTCTATCTTCAAAGTACCGTATTTTCAGGCGTAAAAGACGACTTTTAAACAAAGGAACATGTGGGCAGAAGTCGGGGGTCGTCTTATACGCCGGGTGCGTGCCTTAGCACAATTCTTCCTACTAAAAGCCCCCTATAAAATATTGCTTCCCTATGAGCATAAAGCACTACTCTGCTGCATACATACTTTCACTTATCCTTATGTGAACACATAGATCTTTAAAACCCTGCATGGTAGAACCTTGAAATTTTTAGGGGTTATCTGCTAACCCCGGAGACAACGTCCATGCAAAATTTCATGCCCCTAGCTTCAACCCTTCCTATGAAGAAATAATGCTTCCATAAGACTATAATGGCATATTCTGCTACATGCATCCCTTCACTCACCTAGTTTAAATGAACACCCAGATCTTTAAAACCCTATGCAGTACAACCTTGAAATGTGAAATGGATGGTGTGACACAGGGGGTGCATCTGGGGACGTAATAGTGTTTGGCTGCACCCATCGATATGAGCTCCCCCATCTATGTCACACCATCCATACCGAAGTTCATGCAACCTCTCCCGCATGACATTGTGTGCTACAGGGGGAGTAGATCTCGATGGAAGGCATGGAGACCAGGGGGGGGCATGGAGACCGGGGGGGGGGCATGGATACCGGGGGAGCCTGGACACAGTAGCCGCCGTAGGTGAGAGGTTTGCAGCCACTGCTCTTCAAGGGTTCCGGGGAGCACATCTCGATGAAGACCGGGGGGTCATAGGCACAGCAGCCGCCCTAGGTGACAGCTTCACGGGCACGGCTTTGGATGACTCCCCGGTCGAGATCAGCTCCCCCTGAAAGTGCTCCGACTGTTGATGATTCAGGGGGAGCAGATTTCAATGGGACACCGGCCCTCAGGTCCAGTTTAGGAACCCATTTAGGCCCTCAAGTCAAAAAGTTTACCCACCACTGAGCTGGCTGCTACTGACAACAAGTGTGCTCACTGGCATTATTGTGGCTGAAATTGGTATTGCAGTATTAAGATTAAAGCTATTTTATTGTCAAATTTATACAATTTATGTCCCATGGATAACTGCAGGGAAACATTAATAACTATAAAAGGTTGCAGATAGCGGTGTCAAATTGGGAATGTAAATTATTAATACAAAAAAAAAAGACTGGACTTTACAGATAATGGTAATACAGTAACATTTAAGGCACATTCACACACACACATATATATATATATATATATATATATATATATATATATATATATATATATATATATAAAATCATATTTCCTCTATCATGGATCTTTATAATTAAAAGCCAACTTACTGGTATAGTGCTCCAATGGAGATTGTAGTGTTCTTTGGTGGCTGCTGACAGCGTAGGAGTATTTGTACATTAGAGGGATCCAAACCTACAGGACCCTACTTATAGTATCATTCTAGTCATGGAGACTGACGGTACCCCCAGGTTGTATTCTTGCATCTATAGACGTTGAGGCATTAAACAGCAGTATCCCCCATGAGGGAGGCGCTGCAGTGATCTGTAGAATTTTAACCGAGACTCACAAATCTTGATCAAAATTTAATAAATTTCTGTTAAAAGTATTACAATTCACCTTGACGCACAATGCGTTTACATTCATGGATGCCCATTTCCTCCAGGTGCAGGGGGTAGCTATGGGGACTTGTTGTGCTCCAACATATGCCAACCTGAACCTGGGGGAATGGGAAAAGGAAATACATTCCAAACCACAAATGGCTGAATATTGGCCTCATGTGTTGCTATGGCGACGCTATATCGATGATATTATTATTGTTTGGAATGGCACAGTGGACCTACTCCAAAAGTTTGTAGCAATCCTCCAAATCAATACCTGGAATCTCAAATTTTGTTGTGAATGGACACACACCAAGCTACCATTTTTAGATATTACAATAGGGCTCACCCAGGAAGGGCGTTTTCAGACCACACTCTTCCGCAAAGCCACAGCGGGAAACGCTATACTTCACGCGACCAGTGCACATCCAGGTGCACTGGTGCGTTCGATCCCATATTCACAATATCTACGGGTCCGCCGTAACTGCTCATCCGAGTCAGAATTCGTGGTCAAGGCCAAAGAATTACAATCCCGTTTCAAAGCTAGAGGATACAGTAGACCTAATTTGAAACAAGCCTACTAACGGGCAAATAATTAATCAAGAGAATCTTTATTATTCTCAGTTAAACCAAAAGATACTAACCCAAGATCAAAAAACCCGAGTGATCCTCACATATTCCGACCAACACCAGGAAGTTAGGGAAGTACTAGACAAATTTGGCCATTACTCGTAACAGATACTGCCATTAAAAAATGTGTGGCTAACACCCCAGAAATAACTTACTGAAGACCAAATTCATTAAGGGACCAATTAGTAAGGAGCCATTACCAACCTCCAACTGTGGCTCAACAAACATCAGGATTATTAAGATGTGGAAGTTGCCACCAATGTCAATGGATTAGGGAGGGGAATAAGGTTGCCCTACCTAATGGATTCTCAATGAAGATATGATCACACCTTACCTGTAGAACCCCCGCAGTTGTATACCGGATGACGTGCAGCTGCGGGGCGTTCTACGTGGGGAAAACTAAACATGTGTTTAGACGCCGCATTCGGGAGCACATTGGGTACATCATGGGTGGCAACCTAGCCATCCCAATGGCCCGTCATGTGGCATTCTACCATAACTATGATTCTTCAGGAATTTCCTTCAGCGTTTTGACCCACCTGGCCCCTAATGTACAGGGGGTAATGTATAGACCCCTGTTACAGCGGGAGCAAAGGTGGATCAACATGCTGAAGGCCACTGAGATTCCAGGCTTGAATTAAGCTATTTTGTTTAAACCTTTGCTACCAGAGTAAATAACCATTAATGACAGAAGGACAAACAGGCTTAGGTCGATTGAAACATCCATTATTTCAATAACCACCCCCTTTTTTAATTATAATGATAAATCAATGGATACATTAGGTGGTTCGACATTTATATATTGTTGTATTCTATATATATTTATTTATAATTATGTTACATTTATACTGTAATGAATGCTATACGCTTATGAGTACAGGGATAATTTTCACCTAATTGCAGGTGACCGGCGGACCATGGGGGCTCACCAATTGGTCTGCTATACCACAATAATATAGTGAACAATACTACCGCATAGTTTAAAGTGATTGATGGTTAGATTATATGACAGTGCAGGTTCTGTGATCGTTATACTGGGGGGGATCTGGCCAATACGACCCCTATGGGTGACTTACCATCATGTTGCCACCCATATTCTGATAGGAAATGGGTTCCTTCCCAAATAATAATTCTGGGGAGCCCCTTGCCCAGATTCTCCCTCTGGCATGTCCTGGGGTGATCTCGGCAGATACAGCCATCACCAGAGTGGACTGCAGTCTGTTCTGGGATGGAAGGGGTCGCAGTAGACGGGCTTGGAATGCATATGCGCTCCAGCCAAGTTCCGCCGGTGACTCACTTCCGGTCGGGACCGAAAATGCACTTGGCCTGGCGCATTACGTGCGGACCAAGGTGCACGGCAGGCACCCCGAGCCGGGGGAGCCTCTCACAGGCAGGATCGCCAGGTACCCACCCACCACTGGCCAGGTGTCACCTCAGCTTGTGGGGGGGGGGGGGAACGGGGCCACCAAGATGCCCATAGGCTTCAGTGGGTCTGAGGCTGATGGTGGGGGGTATAAATGATCACAGGGGCACTTGAAGGGAGCATGGTGGCTGGCTGCTTGATGCAGCCAGGTGTTGTCCAATAGCACTTGTCTGAACACACACAAAAGGTGAGTGTCTGTCTTTTACTACCCTCTGGGATGTCCCTGAAGTAGGGGCTTGTTTATTTTTCTTCTTCATTTCCTCTCTTCCTTTCTTTTCTATACCCCAGCCTGACCTTAGGTATACGTACCTCCTCTCGTTGCCTTCTAGTAGTCCACCCAGGAGCTTGGAGAGGATTCACAGATTTGGGCCACGTTCTGTTTATGTTTTCGCCATTTCCCTTTTCTGTTGTCCGTCGCCTGTTGGTGTTCCTGGGCCCCTTACTATCTAAGGTAGGTGACTCTGGACTTGTTTTTGTCAAGTGACTTGGCATACTGGTGATCGGGACAGCCCTTTGACTCTATTTTGTGCCCCTAGGATCGGTTATACCCATACCTGTCAGGATATAGTCCATTTTGGTCTCCATGACTAGAATGGTACTAGAATGGATAAGTAGGGTCCTGTAGGTTTGGGTCCCTCTGCTAAATACTCCTACACTGTCAGCAGCCAACAAAAAACACCACAATCTCCAATGGAGCACTATACCAGTAAGTTGGCTTTTAATTATAAAGATCCAGGAGAGAGGAAATATGAGGATATATAGCATTCAATATGCCTTAAATGTTACTGTATTACCATTATCTGTAAAATATGAAATGAACACACTGTAAATACTTTGAAGATAGAAAAAACAGATTATGTCCCACTGTGCAATTGGGCTTTTACATTGTTTATGCTGAACTGCTGTATGGAATACCGCTTCAATTGATAGCCAGAATTCTATATTATTACTACTACTATTCTATGGCAGACTGTCCTTTTTAAAGCAATATTTTAATGCAACCGTTTAATGTATGAATGATGTCATCCAGACTTGCAATGCACTGCCACCCTGAGGAAGCCCAGAGGGCGAAAAGCGTCGGAGGACCTATTAGTGCTGTGCACCATATTAGCCAATGGAATCATATTGTGTAGTTTGATGTAATTGTATATGTACATACGTATATGTGATACTGATGTGCATATAGTCCATGTTAAGAGGTTACTTTGATACCTTTTAGAATATACATTTGTGTCTATTGGTCTACAATAGTTGTTTAATAAAAGACATTTTAAAAAAAATATGTTTCTCAAAATTTCATGTGCCTGTAATGCCAAATTGTATTTTTATGGGATTAGGGTGAAGGCATACCCTAATCCAGGGCCAAAGTTTGGCTAAGGCACACAGAATCAAAAAAGTTAACTTTAACAGATCCCACCCTTATCATAATATTAGAAACAAATGGCGTTTACTTTTTTTAGGCATATTTGTCCTTCCACCTAAAGCCCCCCATACACCTTACAATCTTACCATACAACTTTTATACAATCCACGTTTGTTCTACCAAAACCATATAATATAAGGGCCTTTCTAAACCTTCCAATTACTATGTATTCGATCAGGCCGCTATACTACACTGTTGTTGGTAGAAATTGTATGGAGTGATCTAAAAGGTGTATGGGGGGCTTTATACTGAAAGGAATAATGAAGTGATAAAAACCATCTATGTAGTAATAGTGGGATAGTGTTACACATTCATGACGTCCCATGAAGGGCACAGACACGATTGTCCTTGTTTAGGGTGTGCAAATCACCATGTTATCATTTTGTGGTCATAATCTGCTCCATATGGGCATAAAAAACAACCGGCATGTATTGTATGTGCCATTTCACATGTCCAAAACTCCCATAGTTCAAAATGGGCTGTGTCTGCACCATGCCAAACGCAGTAGAGACTCAAGCAGAGATAGAACACCGATAGGTTGCAAGCTAATATCTACAGCTTTGAGGCTACAGGCTTTGATTTGGCCAAAGGATAAACATCCTCACTTTGAGTTACAAACTAGGCATTGTGATTTTTTTTACCACTCATGTAAAGTATATCTAAAGAACCAATAGGAAAATTATTATAGGAGTGTAATAGGAAGCAAAATTATGTCCAGCATCCAGACCAGTCCAGTATTTACTTCGAATACCCCTGATTTATGTGACATAGCACAGACTGCCACATTCCTTCACTCTGCTACCACATTTCCCCGAAAATAAGACACTTATTAAATGAATTTTAGGTGCAAAAACTGCACTAGGGCTTATTTTTGGGTAATTAATCTGGAAATTTTTTTATGTATTATATAGAATGGCCACCAGATGTCACTGCCATTTAAGCTTTTCTTTTTTTGTTCCCAGCGCAGCTCGGGCTTCAGAACGTTTTTTACTTATTATTTTACTGGGGGCAATGGTCACCCACCACTGCACATTTATCCAGGTGACTGTATACACTTTCAAGCTGCTCAGCACAAATATGAAGCCCTGAGACACCTTCTCATTGTTATTAATGCCGGTACATACAACAGTCATGACCCTCAATCATCAATGCGGGGTGGCTGTAAAAAACAATGCAGGATGAGTACCAAACATTCACCTCAGTAGGTCACTAAGGGTGTTGGGCCACCTGCAGCTGCTCTCGGTGTTCTATCAAGATGTGCCTCCATGTGAAGTTGAGTCCCCCCTGGTGCGGAGCATGTGCGGTCGCAGTGATCTCCCAGTGTCACCAACATTACATTCAGCATTCATCTTATCCATGTGAGCTTTGTACCGCTGCTCACCACACATCGAAATGTACCCATTCACCACACTACCAGCAGCATTGCTGTGATGTGATCACCCTGGTACATGCTGACAACTTTCATGCCGTAGTAGTACTGAACTCGGCATGCAAATGAGGCATTGACCTCCGAGGCTCCGTGTACATGCGACATCTCCCCCAGACCCACACAATCATGTTATCACCCATCTATCCCTATGCAGTGTCAGCTCCCCCAGACCCTCACAATCATGTTCTCACCAATCTATGCCTATGCAGCGCATCACCTCTATGATCTGAATCTAAATCTAATCTAAATTAAAAGATGAAGCAAGTCACATAGCGCCTGCCTCACTAACTTATGGCCAAACAGTCTCATTAAGTTCAGCATTTCCCAACACAGTAATGATGTGTGTGGATTAAAAATTTGATTTTTTTTTTTAAATAAGGTATTGAAAATAAGGTATTTTTACATAAATATGTCACTAGCATGTTGATAAGAGAAAAATGAGTAACTGGAAATGAAATCTTTGGATCTAAAGATCTTATTTAGTAACAAATACCTATTTGTTGGATGATGTATTTCATTAACGAGAGGTTCTGACTCTTCTTCTCTCCTAAGTTGGCTGATGTGATATGCATAGCTCAAGAATACTCCTTCTGTCTGTTGAACAACCTCTTTTTCTGCAAGACAGCAAAAAAGAAAACAACAAAAAGTTTAAGTATGAACTATTAGTATAATAGAACCATAAAGACTAACGCTTGGTAATCAAATGTTTTCAGAAAATAATAGTTTAATTAAAGATGAAGATTAAAGTGTAAACCTACATTTAACTAATCTAAATTCAGTCATTTGGTTGCCTAATGTACAGTGCCTTGCAGAAGTATTCATCCTCTTTGACTTTGTTTATATTTTGGTGCCTCTTAATTTGGAATTAACATGGATTGTTTGAGAAATTGCATGATATAATTTACAGAAACTTTACATGGTTCCCCTTAAACCAAGTGTTGCGTTAGCAGTGTGTTTGGGGTAATTGTCCTATTGAAAGGACGGAGGTTGAACCTCCGTCCTAGCCTTAAATCACGCAGAGTGGTGCAGGGTTTTCTCAAGAATACTCCTGTATCTAGCATCCATCTTTCCCTCAACTCTGACCATTCTCCCAGTCCTAGCTGCTGAAAAACCTCCCCACAGCATGATGCTGCCCTCACTATGTTTCACTGTGAATGGTGTTCTTTGGGTGATGTGATACATTTGCCCAGACACAGTGTTTCCTTTGATGGCCGAAAAGTAAAATTTTAGTCTCATCAGACCAGAGCACCTTCCTCCATACATTTTGGGAGTTTCCCACATGCCTTTTCACAAACTCACAACATTCATTTTTGTTTGTAGCTGAAAGTGATGGCTTTCTTCTTGCCACTCTGCCATAAAGGCCAACTCTATGGAGCGCACCATTTATTGTCATCCTATGTACAGATACTCCTACTGTGGAACTCTGCAGCTTCTCCAGGGTTACCTCGCTGATTAATGCCCTCTTTGCCTGGTCCGCGAGTTTTATTGGGGGGGGGGTGGCTTTTGGGAGGTTTGCTGTAGTGACATGTGCTTTCCATATGGTTATGATAGATTTGATGGTGCTCCTGGGGATATTCAAAGATTTTGATATTTTTTTTATGACCTAACCCTGACAACAACATTGTCCCTTACTTGTTTGGAGAGTTCCATGGTCTTCATGGCAGTGTTTGGATAGCGAAGCCTCTTGCTTAGGTGTTGCAGCCTCTGGGGCCTTTCAAAAAAGGTGTTTATATTTAGTGACACACAGGTCTGAAGTTAATTGGTAGCACTAGAGCTTTTATTGGGCTTCCTAAAATAGGGGGTGAATACATATACACATGCCAATTTTTTGTACCCCCCATACACGCTTGGATTTTCACCCAAAAATCTGGTGGAAATCTGAGGCTTACAGTTTTATTTCGGGTCGAAAACGGCTGCCAAAACGATCTAAGCCATTACAGACATGGCAGTAATTATTAGGCCGACGTAATTACTTTGCATGGGGACCAGCATCCCCGTCCAAAGTAATTGCCATCACACAAAGGGTGCCCGGCTGATTCTCCGTAGGACCGCCCACGTGTGCGGTCGATCTGCTGCAAAATCTAAACTAAATCTTAACATATATGGGGGCTTAAGCAATAGGTTTATTCATATATTTATCTAATTTCACTTCATCAACTATTTTTTCTGATCCATCACATGAAATTCAGATTAACAAAACATTGAACTGAAGACTGTAATGTAAAGGGGGGTAAAAACTTTTGCAAGGCACTGTAGGTTACTGGGCTTTGGCATTATATTTTTACTTTGTTAGGGTTCTTATAGTAACTAGAGGGGATTGGATTCTGGGAGATCTCTAGATTTGACGTATGAAGAAGGTGATGAAGAAAAACCCATCAAGTGCTATCTAAAAAGAATAATTCTGTATGACTGAAGCCTTCATTAAAGACTTTTTAGTTTTATTTTATTTTTTTGGCATTTGTCTTTTATTGGTCCTACATTAAAAAGAGGTGAACTATGTTATATAATTTTTTAAAAGGAAGCATACCATCAACTTCTTGAACAACTGAACAATCTGTTGCATCTTCTCGGCCTCCAGTTGCCATCTTTGACAAACAGTCTGATCCTAAAAAGCAAAAATAGCAATAAATATTCTACAATACAGTTATAATAAAGACGACTGTCAACAACCTTAAAATGTGTAGGTAAAGACACAGAAAAATCAAGTAACGTTAAAGTCCAATAGGAATGTTAGGCCAAGAACTGGCAGTGTGATTTGGAACTAAATCACAAAATCATAGAGTAGTCAGTCCTCTTACTGCTTTCATATCATAACATTCTATTTTTCATAAGGGAGTGTTTAACCCCCCTAAGAGTTTTTAACAAGCTCAGCTCATCCAGAGTACAAAACAAACTCTGGCCAAGCTGGGATCGTCTAAACTTAGATATCCATGGCGAGAGTGCAGTGATTCTATCGCAGTGGACCTGTCCATCTGTTCTGACACCCCCCCTTCTGTATAATCAGAGCCCAAGTGGCGAGGGTGCTCTGCGTCATAGACATCAAGGGGGTCTGCGATGTGTAGAGAAGAGGAGGGAGGGAAAAACAGAGTACTGTGTTTTCAAAGGCGTGGAACGGGCTCAGCGCTCAGGAGTTTAAAAACATTTGTAGTGGCTTCTAGTGGCTACATAACTTTCTATGAAGTAGGAAAAAGTGAAAGCGCAGCATTTCACAAAGCTATCCTTAAAGCTAGCTGCCATACACGGGTCAACTTTTGCATGATCAATCTTAGATTTGAAAATGTTGTGTCAGTCTTACATGGATCGATCATAGCAACACACAATGTGATCAAGTTAAACATGATGAATTTACAATCGTACTATGAAGCACATGCATAAAACTATTGTAATTACAATAGTAATTATGAGCGCAATTATGATCGTATTTATGATCACAGTTACAATTGTAATTAAAAAACTTTCAGATAGTTGTACGATCGAGTAAATAAACCATCATGTCCGATCGATTTTTTGTTCAATTTATGATCGACTAAAAAATGTCTCACTCCTTGTATCATTCGGACCTGACCTACCCTGGGGACAGGGCCTGACCTCTTCCTCCTCTCCCTTTCTTTTTCTCCCTGCCTGTCCTGTATCTTTATTTCTTCCTCTTAAGTATTGCCCTTATGTTTGGGTACCTGTTCCATATAAGACCGGCCCAGTCATGCTACGTGGGCGGGTATTCTAGCCCTCCGGCCTTGGAATGTATAGCTCCAGTGCTCAGTGTGATGTGCTTCTGCATACTATTTATGTACTCGCCAAGTTATGATTTCACAATTTTTTTTTCTTTTTTGTTGAAAACTTCCTCTATTTTTGTTTTGTTCTTTTTGAAAATTCTATAAAAAATTGTTATTTAAATTTTTTTTATAATTTTAAGTTCATGGAATGGAAATATCGAACCATGTATAGCCACCTTTAGTTTCCCTTATCAGACAGGCAGCCCATCCACAGTGATGACACAGCCAGTCTGTGCACAATGAAGGTTACATGCAAATGATAAATAAGCATAAACACAGAAAAAAATATGCAGACCGAATAGATATTGCATGCATGGTACAATTTTAATTTTAGGCTAATGGTCTAATAATGGGTAGAGATGGTTTTCGCCGGTTTCGACTTAATTGCAAAGCCCCTGAGCATGGTATCATCACCAAACTTGCTGGAGATGTAGCGAAGGGTTGGGGGTATACTACAAAAAAGAAAGTAAGTCTCTAACACAAATAGTTTTTTCACAAATTAAGTTCAAAATCAAGTAACAAATTCGAAAATCGGAATTTCGACTTTAACTTTGAACTTAATTTATGCAAAAATGACATGTGCTAGAGCAAAACTTTTTTTTTTCAAATGTCCCTTCTCTACATCTCCAGCAAGTTTGGTGATGATACCATTTTCAGGGGCTTTGCAATAAGCTCACAAAGTTTGCAAGTCGAAAAATTCGACCATCTCTAATAATGGGATGAGTTTACAACACCAAGTTGTGTTACTTTGTTGTTTTGTTAGTTAACTTTTACGTTTCTATGCTTTATTCCCAATTCTGGTTTTACTACATATGGAGTTACTTACTTCGATCAAGTATGCAGGAAAGAAGTTCAGACAAGTCTTCACTTCAAGGTCTTCTGTAGTCTACTGACTAGTGAAGCCAGAATTCTGGCGACAAGCCCAGAACCTGCACCTAAAAAACACATTGATAGCTGTCATAAAAACAATGTACAGAAAGAGTTGGCTTTTCTTGAAAATTCGACAGGTGATTTGTGAAACATTAGAATTCAATTCAGTAATTCAACAAAAAGGTGATACAGTACATATATATGAAATAGACTGATTACATGCAAACCAAAACATTTCAAGCCTTTATTTGTTAAGCTTCAGATAATTTTTAATGACTGAAAAATAAAATCGATCGGGCAGTGATTGGACATGTTGATAAATAACATTTCCATCACTTTGTATCAATCGTACCTAGAGATGCTCCGATCAGCATTTTTGGGGCCGATCACCGATCACCAAGATCATGATCTG
>CM070033.1:116486261-116501986 GCA_036250615.1 Ptychadena robeensis
ACACCATCCGGGAAGTGAATCCTAGATGGGTGGGTACCCCGCTCGATCAGGGCGGCCAATAACAGTCTTCGTACGGGCCCAACCTCCCGAGGGGGATCCGGTTCCTTTTTACCATCCTGGAACGCATTGGCGTTCCATTCACGTCCTCACCCCCCTCGGGAGGTTGGACCCGTACGAAGATTGTTCAGCTTTAACCCATACCAACAATTAACACCAATTGGGATTCCCGTCCATCAAGGTAACCCTCCTTCATATCTGACCCCTGTTTTCCAGGCAGGCATGTCTCTCCGTCCGCCCCCATGTTTCCCCATGTTACCGTCCCTTTCCTCTCCCTAGGTGGCCGTCCTGGTCTGTCTTCGGGCATCCCTTACTGGGATTTCCGGATACCCTTAGGGGAGGTTATTTTGCCTTCCCTTTGTTGGGTCACCCCATACGCAATAGTGTGTTTTGGGAGGCTGCTTTGCCTCTTGGCGGTTTCTGCCCTGCCCCCCTCTTCTGGACAACTCGGTTAAGCGAACACCGCTACAGTGACAGTGGTAAGTGCGAGAACAGCATATGTTTGCCAATCGAATATGTTTATTATATTTATTCCTTGCTGTATTTTAAATTATCAACACATGCCTAAAGGATTCACTTCCAGCATTTATTGTAGGATGTTGTAACTTTAGATATTTTTGCAAGCACTGATAGAGCTTTTACAACCTCTTACATATCTTGCCGATTATGTTATATTATTATTGGTTCTGACTGATTCCCTGCTAAAGCGACCGAGCTTTTGTTCTAATGAACTGCTCTGAATATCAATCCTATGTGTAGTAAAATTTGTAATATTTGCTTACAGACTTGTACCCTCCCTGAAGAAGCCCAGTCAGGGCGAAACATGTCGGAGGTAGTGCTGTCACGTCTGTAGCATTCACGCCTATAGCAAGTACTGTTGTTGTCATTTTGTTTATTTGGTGTGTTTTCACGTATAAATACCAAGGTCATCCCAATGTATGGCGCGGCTCTGACCTCATTTTCTTTTGATGTATCTGTTCAGATCGAATTTTAAGATGCTCTAATAAATTATGGTTTTAACTAATCTACCCATGTGCCTTTAAAGTGCCTTTAATGTGCCTGTATAGTGGGGGGGCTGTGTGTATAACCCCACACCACAGGCCCAGTGCTCCATTTCTTATGAATTAGGGGTGTGGCACTTATCCAATGGTCTATGTAGCTTAGTCCTCCCTCTCCTACTTCTTTGCAAATAACTCAATTTGTTTTTAGAAATTCGACCATCTCTAGTAGGCACTGACATATAATGTTTTAGAGTGTCAGTGCAACTGCCGCATAATGTTTTAGAGCGCCAGCTCAACAGCATGCACTGGCATGTAATTTAGAGTGTCAGCTCAACTTCAGGCACTATCGCAGAATATTTTAGAGCCTAGGTGCCCAACCTGAGGCCTGGGCGTTGTTTGGCGGCCCCCCTCAGTCCTCCATATGCGGCCCGAAAACCTTTAAAACTGGTAATGCATAGGGCATAGCAACTCACCTGACCCAGCTTTCCTAATCAACTTTGGCGGTCCTACATCAGTTAAATAGTTAATGTTGATAGGGGAAACCAGGTCTTCATATGAGCACTGCACCCAGGGGCAGGAGGGGGGTGGGTGCTGTCGGGTTTTGACTGCCTATCGGGATCTGGTCCACCGCCTGCTAACATATATAGATGGGGGAGGGTCTGGATTGATGCTATGTGCGGCCCTTGAGTGATGCCGAGGGCCGCACTTGTGGCTCTCCATATCAACTCAGTTGCCCACCACTGTTTTAGAGCCTCAGCTCAACTGCAGCCACTGCCGTATAATGTTTAAGAGTGTCAGCTCAACAGCATGCAATGGCATGTAATGTAGAGCGTCAACTTAACTTCAGGCACTACCGCATAATGTTTTAGAGCCTCAGCTCAACTGCAGCCACTGCCATATAATGTTTTAGAGCGCCAGCTCAACAGCATGCACTGGCATGTAATGTAGAGCATCAGCTCAACTTCAGGCACTACCGCATAATGTTTTAGAGCCTCAGCTCAACTGCAGCCACTGCCGTATAGTGTTTATGAGTGCCATCTCAACAGCATGCACTGGCATGTAATGTTTTAGAGCGCCAGCTCAACTTCAGGCACTGCCGTATAATATTTTAGAGCGTCAGCTCAATTGCAGGCAGTGCTGCATAATGTTTTAGAGGGTCAGTTCAACTGTAGGCACTGACGTGTAATGTTTAAGCGCATCAGCTCATCTTAAGGCACTGCTGTATAATGTTTCAGAGTGTCAGCTCAACTGCAGGCACTGATGTACAGTGTTTAAGAGTGTCAGCTCAATTGCAGGCACTGCCATACTGTAGAGTGTTTTGGGGTGTAATTTTTCCTGTAAAATGTGTTTTTGTCAGTATTTTCATCCAGTCATCGTCCCCATGGTGTTCCCGGTCCATTTAGGAGGTGGAGGTGTTTTTGTCACTTTCTAAACTTTTCCATTGGACCAGGCACCCTCCCCTCTTCTGAGCAGGGGGTGCCTGGTTGTCTCTCATTGACTTACATTAGGTTAGGTTTCTCAGTAGAACACACGAATATTGCTATGTGTTCGGACCGAGCACCCGAACACATGAACACTTTTGTGCTTGCTCATCACTAGTGTCAACCTAGAGATCCTTTTTGTTCAGTTTTTTGGTTTATTTGTATTAGATGTGAACCCCTTAATAAGTTATGGATTATTCCCTGGTAAAAAACAAAAATGTAAACAAGGAAACTGATACTGATATTGTGGTATGTATAATGAAATATCCAACCAACGATTGATTCGGTTTCCAAAAGCTTTTGTCCTTATGAAGTATAAAGAATAAAAAGTTGAAGATTCTAAATATATTCATTTATTTTATAAATCAGCCTCCATATATCAGCCTAACAGTAAAAGTATGGTTTTCATTTACTTGGTGTATTCAAAATATGGTTTACTAAAGGAATGATGACCTTTTGGCAAATAATAACTGCACTTTGTTTGAAACAACAATCATTTAAAGCAGAACTAATGGCAAAATAAAAAAATTTCAATCCCTACTATTAACACGGACATACACCTTTAGATTTTTCCATTTAATTACTTATACAAAGCTCATCTTAATCTGTTCGTCCATCTAACGCAAGGATTCTCTCCACAAGATGACAATGGTGCTACCCAGTGGTGGCTACATTTATTATTTATAATTGCTGCTTAGCAAGGAAACTGCTGCTTAGCAAGCAATATTGAAGTTGGGCTTGTCCCCACTTGAGCGATCACCAGTGATGCAATTTAAATTGTGTTGAGACAATCACAGGTAATATATTTTAACTATGTCTTACTTAAACCGTGCCCATTCACTCTCCAGCTTGGGGTAAAAATTATTGAGAAAATTGGTCACCCTGGGCTGGACTAGATGCAAAACTAGATGTAAAACAGAGCTACTGAACTGGTAACCTACACCGTCCAGTAAATACAGATGTGCCAAGTGTCTCGAGGCCCTCTGCAGCCTGGATCTGGTCTTCTCCTTCCCGGAGTTACATAAGTGATGGCCTCACAATGGGGTGAAATATTGGATTTGGTTTGTATTGGATTCAACATAGTTTTCTGTATTGAAAAAAAAAACACACAGTTAGGCTATGTCTATACCGCATTAGGTTGACACGTTAATGTAATGCATCCAATGTGATTCGATAGGTTGGTTACATGCATTGCATCAGGGATTTTTATTCAAACACGAAGCAGGTTGGAGGCGCTTCTCTGTCTGCGGCAAGCCTTTTTCTAAATATTG
The DNA here is from genome assembly GCA_036250615.1 of Ptychadena robeensis. Lineage (NCBI taxonomy): Eukaryota > Metazoa > Chordata > Amphibia > Anura > Ptychadenidae > Ptychadena > Ptychadena robeensis. The sequence continues at coordinate 116,490,072 of CM070033.1, forward strand.
ATGTGTTTTGGATATGGGTAGTACAATAAACATTGGTTGAAGGTATCTATATACCTTTTGATCTTTTTTTGTTAGTTTTCTTTCTTTTGTGTATTTTCATATTCAAAGGCAGATAGATTATTAAGAAGACACAGAAGACACAGTAGAGAAATGCAGTAGATTTTCATTGTAACTACCATTAGATGCTCAGCTCACTAGATGGAGATCTCAAATTAATCCTCAATGCCATAGAAGTGAATTGGGCAGGTTTTGTTTTTCATCATCATTTTGCAAATTGTAATGTTTTTCAACATACTGTGTCCCTTGATGCATAGCTGTGTATATTATACCTGCCGATCTTGTCTTGCTTGACCCCCTTTTTTTCTTCTCTTTATTCTTATTTAAAAGTGTGTTTTCCTTTTGTTTTTTACAAGAAAATTTACACATAAAAATTATACAAACACGAAGCAGCGTCAGTCTAGGGAGCCTTTGGGTACTTGCTAATTGCAGTTAATGAGCCTAAGTTACTGTCTACTTATGGGCGCTGATACCAACGCTAAACACCACGGCCGTGCACGATTGTGGATTTAGGGACACACTCTGCCACTTCGGACCAACCCCCTTTGACTCCTCGCCTCACCCAGAGCGTCTCAAAGAGGATCGCCACATTGTGTACAGTCCCGCTTGGTCACCCAAGAGATACTGCATCATGACAACGCAGAGAGCTACTTCTGAAGGAGTTAACATCTGACTTGTCTAAGACTATGAAGAATTGATACCTTCACAGACTCGATATCGGTTGCCTTAATATTATATGACTGACTTAGTGCCAACATAACGGACGACTAAATTTACAACAAACTCACTCCTCCCTGAGGAAGCCCCTGAATAATAGGGGAGAAACGCATTGGATTGGCGCCCTGCGCCAGGAGTGATGTACATTTTCTATTTATTAGCACAAATGTGACTATGACAACAGACCCTGACTTACTATGTATTTAATATGACTTTTTGTATTGAATTGATCATGTGATGTTGATTATATCTTTTAATCATGTTTCAAAATAAAATGATATCTTTTTAAAGTAAACACATCTACTAACCTCATTCTAACTGTGCCTGTAAAAGTCCCGGTCACCCTGAAACCCCCCCCCCCCCCCCCCCCCCCCCCCCCCCCCCACCAGCTGTTGTGTTGGTTGGCATGGTTTCAGAGGACCCTCCTTGTATTTTCTTTGTATCTAATAGATGGGATGTGGCATTATACCTACAGGTATATAAAAAATATAGGGCCTCTCAAACTATACCTGCTACTTAGTCCAGTCCCGTGTATTGTTACTGGTACAGAAATCTAGACCTCAGTGGGCTGCCAGAGAGGTTAATAACCCTGTAAGCTGATTGAATGTAAACATTGATGGCATGAAATTATCATAACTGCTAGGCAATTTGAAGAAGAGAAGTGCTGGTGTCTATTTCATTTAGAATATGTTTTAGATAATACAATAATATGTTCATCATCTCTGACCATCTCTACTAAAAAAAATTGTAAAAAGCTCCATTGGTCATCAGATAAATGAAGCTATTCTCAAGGTGAACTTTTCTGAGATATCAACATAATTCTGTGTTTGTAATTGCATTAGTAGCCCTTAGATATATTACATCAGCATCATGTTTAATACACATTGTGTTGTAGATATGTAATAAACTAATCTCTGTCCCCATTCTCTAAAAAAAAAAATTTTTTTTTATGGGGAAACTCTTCTTAGGCCTTGCCATTCCTTTTGATATATTTACATTTATTCTAGGCTTTCTCATACTCTCTTCAGAAACCCACAATTAATGTTGAATGCCTGGTAATCTGATTCCATTTTTCACAGCTCTTACTGCATACTTTGTGACTCCTGAATGCTAAAAGTATTCCATCAGGTTTATACTTCTTGAGTCTCTTTGACATTTATTGTTTTGTTAACACTAGAAGTAAGCCACATACTTTTATTTTTAGTCTTTTATTCATGATGCCTATGGTAATCAATTGTATTATGTGGTTACATAAAAAAGATTTGACTCACTTCTATTTGTGTTTATACATTTTCTAGATAGCTTTTTATACCAGTTTGTATGTTAAAGTGTAGCCCTCATTATAGCAAAAGTGCTTCTTAACAGAAAGTCATACTGGTTTTTTTAGCAATTTTGCTATACATTATGTACAGGAAGAAATTGGTTTGTTTGTTAATGTCCATATTTATAAGCATAAAATAGTAACAAAAATAAAGATTTTATACCATTACAAAATAAGATTTGATACAATGTAATGTAATGTAAGCATCAGTTTAATAATGTTAATAAAGGCTGTAAAAACAAGAACACTATAGTTTCACTTTCTACTAAACCTGTATTGCCCATATTAAAAGAAATGTGTGGTTGTTCACTGACCTCTATTTTTGAAATTCTTACTGAGTAGTGTTCATGCTGCTTCTCTCCCCTCAACTTTTTTTTATTCACTGATCCTGAAAAAATACAAAATTCTGGAGGATTTAAAGCAGCTTTAGATCAAGACAGTTTAGCTGCCATTATTGCAGAGAAATGGAAGAAGACCAACACATGCTATATATTACATCATCACATCATTCTTTATCAATTCAATTCTTTATAAAATTATTGTAATGTAACATTCTTAAATGAAAAAACATATAATGTCTTACAATAACCTTATCAATCTTTCTTCAGATTAGAGCAAATGCAACCAAATGTTGTCTTTCTCTGGTTAATTAGTCTGTACGGTTCAAACTATATAGTGGTGCCTCATTAATTGGTGGTTATGATGAAAATAGGTGTACTCTTGTTGTTTTGTTTTCTTTATGGTAAATAAAGATCCACACTGATAACACAAAACTGAAAAAAGGTTATTACCTTTCATAAGGTAATAAGAGGTAAAAATATATAAATAGTCCTTAGTAGGGCCAATAAAAATTTAGATTTTTATAAAGCACAGCTTCTAGCCTGACATATGACCAAATATCAACCTACGCTTAGGAACAGTTGTAAAACAAGTCTACAATCTATGAACATACACCAAGGCATCATTGGCAAAGTACATGAAATGCTAGAGCTTTCTCAAAAACCTCTTAATCTGACCAAATAAAAGGCAATAATGGTGTGAGGCCCTGATCTCTGTCACACTCTACACCTAAAGACATGCCACCACTCGGATGGCTAGCACTCGGTTGCCCCTTGGTTTTATGTGCGTAAAGGAAGACAAAAATAATAGCAACTACTTCTGCACACAGTACTGGAAACACTGAGGCAGCAATGTAGACAGGTCCAAGTAGGGCCAGGACTGGAAGCAGACAGAAAGGATCAGGTACAAACTGGGAGTCACAGTCCAAAAAGGTATCACAAGGGTCAGGCAAAACAGACAGAGAATAATCAGGAAGAAAGCACTGGTCAGATTTCCAATAAACAGATTGCACCCAGTATAAAAAAAATATACTTTATCAGTGAAGCTTATACAACATCCAGGCTTATATAGGTGTAACAGACTGGTCATCTGTCACTGTGTGAATGGACCGTTAGGTGGTAACCTGGAAGGAGTCCAGGATATAATTGCCCAGCAACTATAGTTTGCTGAGTGGTTTTGTTTTAGTTTTTGTTTTTAGCTCCTGGACTCCTGGATAGGAAGGAAGGAACTGGGTTGGCCTTCCTTTTCCCCCAGGGTCCACTAAAGGGTTAAACCCCTGTTTGCAGGTGAGTGGAGCCAGGTGTGTCTCCACAAAAGGAGCTCAGACCCTTAGGTCAGGGCTTCTGACCGAGTGGAGACAGGGGGCACACAAAAAATGTGGGGCCAAGGCCTGTGGTTCCTGGGGCAGCTGCTACAGTGGGCTTACAGAGCATGTGAGATCCAGGCCTTGTGCTGCTGGGAAGCCAAGGACAACAAGGTGCGAAGCCAGGTGGTGCAGCATTTTTTGGACTCTTTATTTGGATGTCTATTAACCCCTGCAAGGGTAACCCTTTTCTTTGGACTGTGTGCTCAAATAAACATGGGCAGGAGCCCTAAAGAAGGTAACAATCTTGTGGATTGATGTTTTCGGAGCACTTTTTGGAGCTGGATCCCCCTCATAGGCTACAGGTTATCTAACAGGTGAAATGGATCACCTGGGAGGGCACTCTGGATCTTCTTAGAGCTGCAGGAGGACATGAAAACCTGGCATGAATTGGAAAACAAGTTAGCATTTAAAAGCTGCATGTGACAACAGATCTTATGTTGGTACAATCCCTCTGGTCAGGCAGACTGCAAGGTGACCATGAAAGGAGAGGCAAGAGCATAAGGCAAACCTTCTAACCTTATCACTTAAACCTTTTCACAAATCAATTACCCATTGGGTGGGCTTAAATCATAGCATTATTACTTTAGCAATGGGAGCTTTGGATAACATTTAAGTCCTTTTTAGAAACACAAGACCAAAAATCATACATTGCATGGTTTTTCATAAACATTAACAGACAGGGTTAGGAGTTTCAGCAGCAACTAAGCTAGTTGCTGAACGTATTAACCCTCCTAGCGCTTCTGACGGCTCCAGTATTGCAGTTGACGAGATGGAGCCGCCCAGCTAAGCTTAGATCCCCAGCAGCACATACTCACTGTTCTGTGCTGTCTCGGTGGATCTGATGCTCTAAGCTGGCTTGCTTCAATGAATGCGATGTCTCCCCTCTTCCCCCCCCCATGTGATGATGTCACATCTGGGGACGCGGGTGGACATTCAAATGCAAATTAGTTTATCTTCAAAGAGCACATCTAGAAAAACCCCCCTAGTGTCATTTCAAGATGTTTTCTTTGAAGTTAACCCTTTCAGAGGGTGCCATTGTATTGTATTGTAATTGCATTGCATTGTAAATGGAATTGTATTGCATACAGTGATAACTGTATCCAATACAATTCAAAGTAAATAAAAAAAAATGTTTTGAAATCTTTCATACCAAATTAGTATTTAAGAGATTTTATCATTCACATGATACCTTTTATAAATTTTTTATGTACTTTTTTTATAATAATTGTGTGTTCCAAACATTATTCTATTTAGGATGTCTACTAGACCCTTGTACGGACATATTTTGGGAAGTTACAGTCCTACAACATAAAAAATCTATAGTGCGCTTTTGGTACAGAAATCTGGACCTCAGCAGTGCACCAGGGAGGTTAATATACCATATAGACACCTTAAAATAACCATATAGTGTGGGTAATCTCTTCTGGCATGAAACTGAGCCATAGAAATTTTTGAAAGCATTACTTAAGAAAGACAAATTAGAACCGTTTAGCTTTTTATCATAGCTCCATTTAAGAAAGATAGAGACTGAGCAAACAGGTTTTAAAACAGTAGTAAACTTTGCTTTCATTAAGCACCAAAGGGGACAGTGACCATTTATTATTATTATTATTATCATTTATTTATATAGCGCCAACATATTACGCAGTGCTGCACAATACATTAGAGTGGAAATACAAACATACGATAACACACAGGTACAGGTATGACATAGGAGGAGTAGAGGACCCTGCCCGTTTGGGCTTACAATCTAATAGGTTGGGGAACAAGGCATACAATAGGAGGGGGGGGGGGGGGGGGGACTGGCATGGTGGTGATGTTAGGAATGAGAAGATGGATAGGCGAGACTGAAGAGGTGGGTTTTTAGGGCTTTTTTAAAAGTGCCAAAAGTAGGAGCAAGTCTAATGGGACGAGGGAGAGAGTTCCAGAGAGTAGAGAAGCCCTAGAGAAGTCCTGAAGCCTTGGGTGTGATAAGGTTATGAGTGGGGATGTCATTAGTAGGTCACTGGAGGAGCGGAGGGGCAGTTAAGGGTGTATTTGTGTATCAGGTTGGAGATAAGGAGGACAGGAGGTGTGGAGTGATTTGAAGGCAAGGCACAGGACTTTGAATTTAAATCTCTGGACAAGATCTAGTGGCAGGATCTAGCAATGTTCTGTATGTGGGGAATAAAGGAGAGCGCAGAGTCGAAGGTAACACCAAGGTAGCGTGCTTGTGGAATGGGGGAGATAACGGTGTTATTTACTGTAAGTGAGATGTTGGGGAGGCTTGAAAGGTGATGGGGGAAAGCTGATGAGTTATGTTTTGCTCAGGTTGAGTTTAAGGAATCTGTCAGCCATCCATGAAGAGATGGCCGATAGGCACTGTGAGATGTTGTCCAGGACAGAGGGAGTAAAGGCTGGGGTGGATCGGTAGATTTGGGGATCGTTATCATATAAATGGTATTTCAGGCCAATGGATGTGATAAGTTTGCCAAGGGAGGAGGTGTAAATGGAGAATAGGACCGGGCCAAGGACTGAAACTTGTGAGACGCCAATGGGGAGGGGGGTGTGAGAAGAAGAGGAGCCATTGAAGGAGGTTTGGAAAGAGAGGTCTGTCAGGTAGGAGGAGAACCAGGAAAGAGCAGAGTCACGAATACTGATAGAGCGCAAGGTCTGTAGAAGAAGAGGGTGGTCAACAGGTGGTTAACCTCTGAACACCAGTGTTATGGATTCACAAAACCAACCATTAACATTTAAGATGATTTTAAATTATCATTTTTAATAAGGTGCGACAGGGTGTCCCATTATTTGCATGGGAAAGTGCTTGATGGTGCATATATTGCACCTAAGTTTAGGTACTGTTTGTAATAGAGGCTCCAGGGAAAACAGTTTGTGTGGTTTCTGAGATGGTTCAGAGCGAGAGCCGGAGTTTAGGGCCCTGGAGCTGGCCAAGGGAAGAGAAGGGAGGGTCCCTTGGCCATCAGGTCCAGGTCGAGTTTTGTTCAGACAGGTGTCAGGTGTGGATAAAGGTAGTCAGTTGCTAGCTGACTGGGGGTGTGTGCAGAGGAACATACCCAAGCTTGCAGGATACAAGCTAAGAGCCAGGACTGAGCACTCCAAGTACTATGAGTACCTAACTGTATTGCTGATGTTCTGTAGTTAGTTAGCTACCCGAGTGAGGTAGCTAGTCGCCCAGCCGGGCTGTGCATTTTTGTTTTGTTTTTCCTTTGTTTATCTGGCGGACAATAAAGCCGCAGGCGGATGCCTGAGTTTCAGTTCAAGGACAGTGTTTTGCCTCTTACTTCTGAACCACGATTCCTGCAGCCCATGAGCAATTCCCCAACTTGCCACAAAAGTTAATAATAACATAACAAATGTGAATTCTTTCTGGATGTACTATAAAGACTACATTCAGCACTTCACAAAAACACCACTGTCAAATTTGGCTTGTTGTGTACAAGCATGGCAGCATATGTGTGTAGGGTAGTATGTATTGAGTCTTCTTCAATTGACCTATACTTTGCCTTCAGTTTTATTGTCAGATGTACTTTGCCAATGTCACCGTTTACAGTATATTAAGCATCTATTAGTGCAAGTCGTTTGGGGACTTTTTTGGTACCCTACTTAACAGGCTTTTCCCTAACAAACTCTTATCTTGTATCAATCTGAGGTTGATATTATATGTACTAGATGTCATCTGTATTCCACAACTGCTTAAGAAGCCCTTAACACTGCTCAACTTTATAACTTGAGATTTTCTTCAAATAACTGTGCTTATCTGTGTATTTACTGATCCTCATAATTTTACTTTTATTCATTTAGTTATATTTTTACTTGTTCTGCTCTTCTTACAATATTATTCATGTGCTATCCATTGCATTATTGTATTGCATTTGCTTTGATATCCTTTTATCCTCCACAGAAAGTCACTGAGTTGGAACACATCACTGAGGCACACAAACAGTAGGACAGTTACAGCTGAACTCCAGATGGCGATGTTACATCACTTATTTGAAAGCCCTACGCATGTTTCTCATTTTCTTTCTGTGATTTTGCTTTAGCTTCAGCAAGGCACCTGGGGCTTTTGTTTTTAGTCTTCCATACAAGCTTTCTCTTTTCCTAGGGGTGTGGTGGTTGCTCAAAGCATATAATGTACGCGAAAAAAGTCAGACTCATTTCATGGTACAAACTATATGGAATCAGATTTTTATGGACAACACCCTCATTTTAGTGTATTTAAACGTTTGTAAGAAACAATGCCAAGGCAGCTAGCATACATGCCCTAGATATTCTGTTGGTACCCCAATGTCCTTTACAGACACATTCAAGCTAATTTCTAGTGCTTTCAGTTTTGATTTTGAGGTATATGTATAAATATCATATCCATTGTGATAACTGTTAAATTTTCTGTCAAAGTTCCTTAAAAATATGATGAACAGGTCTTTTGATGTGAAAGAGAAAATTGCATTTGAAATTATTATTGTTTTTTTTTGTACTTTACAATGCTTATTTGTACTTTACAATGCTTATTTGTTTCACTTCATAAATTATGGTCTGTTGATTAACATTGAGATCATATGTTCAATTAAACCCTTGGAACATTGCGTAGTTTATCTACTTTTCAATTCACATATTGATATGTTTTAATTATTTATTAATATTTCTTTGTTAAGGGAAGGATAATAAAATAGCTTTTTCATTTCAGCCCTGTCATCATAATTATGAAATCAAAGTTATGACTGTTCAATTAATTTTGTTCAGAAAAAGGATTATATTATTCTCAGGCTCAGATCTGCTTCTTTGAGGATTTTAAATACTTGTGAACGTGTGAATGTTCTTGAATAGAGTTTTTAGAGTGGGCTCAGGTTTCTTTCTAAACCTATTAAGGCAGCTTAGTTCTATGGAAAAAGTACCGGAAGCTTGCCAAACACACATAGATTTTAATTTAATTTTTTTTTACATTTCAGAGTGTTTCATTGTGATTTGTCCTTATTTTTCATCAATAATTATTATGTTTTCCATTCAGTTTGGTAGTTAACATTTGCATCATTACAATATCTACTATGGCAATACTGACTTGGCACTGTGAACCTACAGTCTACATTTCATAGAGGTTGTAGAATCAACAGGGTCATTTTTGATCCTGCTTCACATATTGTTTACCAATTCTTTTACATTAATTTGCCAGAATTCCACAAGAGTTCTAGCGTTTTAAAAGTACACATATGTAGTGATGAGCGACTAGGCAATATTCGAATTCGCGTAATATCTCAAATATCCGCCATAATATTCGATAACATATTCGTAATCTTGAATATCCACACTTACGTCATGAATTGCGATCTAAAACTCGCAATCGCGATCAAATATGCGCAATACATGCAAGTCAATGGAGCTCGGATATTCGACTGGGAGAATATCCGTCATTTCCGTTTTTAAATATCGCATTGCGATTATATAATTGCAATCCCATTCTTGGCAATGGATTGCGATTATATAATTGCGATTCCAAATCGCAATAAAATCGCGATCGCGTCGGATATCCAATGATATATTCGCAATATTCGCGAAATGGCGAAATAGCGATATTCGAGCTAAATATTCGAAAATTCAAGCTCAACACTACACATATGTACCATCAGAATGATCCCACTGCTATTACGATTGCTCACCTTCTCTTGGGATTAGGTTATTCTGACACCCTAGCATTCATACTGTGTGTTTAGAGCCCACACACGGCTTTCCAAGTATCTGGTGTGTAACATCACCAAAAAAAACGTGATCATCAGGAAAACATTTAGAGAGCTTTTATAGATAAATGGAGCTTAATATAATGTTGAAATTACAATTTGTTTACATCATAAGCATACGGTATCAGATATTGACATGTGAGATTACAATTATTGTGGACTTCACACTTAAATAATCGTTTCAATTAAATTATATAACACATGCTGCAATTTTTTTTTTTATCCTAAATCTCCTTAATTGGAGTCACAGTATAAATTTCAGGAGAGTAACCCCAGAGGACTAGTTATGAAATTTAACTTTCAAAGCAAAGCAAAGTTATCTTTTCCTTTATCCTAAGATAACCAATCCTAGTCTGCTCCACAGAGCTATATATCCATAAAGACAGGCCCAGAGACAGGGGCGTTAGCATAGGGACTAGATGACTGAGTTAAGAAGCATAATGCATATTAACCTTCTGGAAGTTACACCCAAAGCCAGTATGGGCACAGTTTGATTTTGTGGGATCAGGCACAATGGCCAGCTCTCCGTGAGCCTGCAGTGTTTCTGCTTTGCTGCAAGCTCACAGAATACTTCCGGCACAAGTCTTGGGCGGCGCCATAGACCTTTATGTTAATAGAGGGGGCATGCTTTTCTCTGCACACACCTCCGGGGTGTATAGAGAGCTGGGGAGGGAGCAGGCAGTGGCTTTTCGCTCCATTTTATTTTATTTAAGGTCCGTAATGCCAGGGAGGTTAATATTATTATAACTATCACTTAAGGCCCCCATGCAGCTTACAATCTTATACAATTTCTGTACAATCAACTTTTGTTCTACCAAAACCATGTAATATGAGGACATTTCTAAACCTTCCAATGCATTCTATCAGGGAGACTGTACGCCATACTACATAGTTGTTGGTAGATCTAGATGAAAAGTGTATGGAGTGATCTAAAGGTGTGTGTGTGGGGGGTAATTTTAATGTGCATAGTTATGTTTAATGTGCAATTATGTACCTTTTTGTTTGGGTCAGTTGGTAGGAGGGTTTGTCATGTATGTTTAGCGAGGGAATAAACTTCAGATGGGGGTCTTGTATGGTCATGTAAAAGGTAATTTGGACCATTATATTTACAGTGTCACACCCTGTGTAAGGCAGCCAGAGAAACGACCTGTCACGAGCACCTGCAAACAATGACCCCATGACAGGTCTATGGGACTAAAGCCCGAAAACCGACTGGTGGACGCCTAATGACACGTCCGCCGGTCAGCTGTGTTAACGTGTCGTTCTGTGAATGACTGTGTATATTACGGTATACACAGTAAGTTACAGTATACAGCAGTTAATATACAGCAGTTAATATACAGCAGTTACGGTAAACTGGTTTAGTAAGGTTGTATCTGTATTTTTTGTAACTATCAGACAGTGTGGTGTGGCTAAGGCCTATATATTGGCAATACAAATACAGGGTGGTGGAAAACTGGACTTTTTAGTGAATACTTTCATTGCAAACTACTTTTGGGCATTTGCCTTTAGGACTGTTGTGGATGTATACTATAAAAAAGCTGCAAAAGAGTAATATCTGTACTTCAGTAAACTGTACATATAAAAACCTTCATCCACTATAAGAAACCATCTAATTAGTGACTGTAGTAAAATATGGCAGCCAAAGATTTTTTCCCTTGACCCTTATCCTTTGCTATACTGGACAAAAAAACCAACCTGCAATATAAATTTGTTTGTAAGCTGTCCATACACAATTTATAATTTTCTATTTCCATGCTCACTATATGATACAATAGTAAAGGATAGATATTATATTGTTAGTGTTAAAATGTTGAAAAGAACTGGTACATTTTGATTAACCCAGTTGATTGACAAGGTTGTACAGAGCCACACACAGCAGTACAGTTACAAATAACAAAGTAAGAAAAGGAGTTTACCAAATTTGCACCCAGTCAGCACCGGTCTTTCAACCAAACCGTGCTGTCCATAGATATGCATAGATCATACAGTCCTGTGCTATAGCCCGACGCGTTTTGCGACAAGGGAATAACAGATAACACAGCGACTGGGCTCTCCTGTCTGTGAGTGCTTGTACACATGTGCAGGTGCTTGGAAGGCATTTAGCTATCACTCTTAAGGTCTATTGGGCAACAGTGATAACTGAGAGTTTATTGGCAGTTTAAAAACAGCTATGTAGATGAGCCCTAGGTTAAGTAAAGAATGGTTTGCAAAGAGCCTGAAAATTGCACGCTGTTGGTTCTGTTTTATCAAAACTTTATTTGTTGTAGATGACTTGAGATGGACAATCCTTTTGCATGCACTCAGAACAAAGTCAAGATTCATAGAACATGGTAGTGGTGATGAATTACAAACTAATCAAGAACAAAGAATGGATTCATGTTGG
>CM070033.1:116514286-116553149 GCA_036250615.1 Ptychadena robeensis
CCCCTGTGGGTTAACCCCTGATGGTGTGGTAGGTCTCTGACAGGAAGATCTCTGACAGGTTCAGGGGTTCCAGGAAAGCGCCTATCGTGTGGACCAGCGAATACCTCTTAAATATCTGTATTCTCTATTCTATGGTCCTGTATTCCCACACATTTTGCACTTAAAGGGCTTTTTCAGGGATATAATGCCCCCTTACTTAAATTGACCTATTTTAGTAGATCATTTAAAGTAATACAACCTCCACATATAATGTATCCATCTACACCTTGGGTAGTAGGCCCCCAGTGTAGTATAACATGTGACCAAAAAATGAAACCATAAATGTCCATAATTGTGGATCTTCTGATTCACGGGAACCTGCCCAACAGAAGCAACTGAGCACAGGGCACAGATTCTCCCTGCCGGGTGCTTATAAGGAGCAGCGTAAAATTGTATGTATGACACACTCCTAACTAATTTCTTCACTAGGACAATAGGTCAAACGAAGCAAGGGGACATTATATCCCTGAATACGCCCCGTTAGGGCGAAACGCTTCCAAAGAGATTGTATTCGCTGGTCCACTTGATAAGTGCTATCCTGGAACCTGCGGGCCCCTAGTCAAATATTGAAGCCAGACTATTGGAATGATGGTCATGTACAGGGGTGCACATAACTTTTTTAGTGTGCTCCTCAGATGAGTACCAGGAGATGGTGGTTGGTACTCGCCCCATATGTAGGGTGTTCTCCCTTACTGTTCTCTGTGTCAGCCTCCTGCATGGGAGATTCTGCTGCAGATGGACCTCCCTGTTCTTGATTGAACCTCCGATTTGCGGTCTCCAGCTGGCTTTGGGTCAAATGTAACTCTCACAGTACAACACCGTTTGAACCCCCAGATCTCATACCTCAATAGTGTGACGCTGACATTTTCTGGGTTAGTAACTAACCCCTGAGACTACCTGCTGTCCAAATGTCATCCTTTCATAGTCATACCTTGAATGGTCTACCAACTACAACTCCTATCTCCTAATTTCATAGTCATATATCAAATATCACCCTTTCATAGTCATATTCCAGCTGTCACATAGTGCTTTTCTCTTGTCAGATTTTACCCTTACATATGCCTACTTTGACTTTCATCCCCCAGATCTCCAACACCCTTAAAAGTCCAATCTTTTTTGGAGGATTAGTAATTTACATTCCCCATTCACACCACTAACAGCAACCTAATAAATTGTATACATTAAACATTTAGCTGCAGCCGCCCAGACATAAAGTGCCTCTAAGCTGTTAGAATGCATATGAGCTTAGTAACAATAATGCAGGTATGCAGAGCTAGTTTTTGTCTCCTTTTGAGTACCAGAGTACCACTTATGTGCATCCTGGTCATGTATATGAAAATTGTATATGAATGTTGAGCTGTAGTGGGCAGCCAAATAAATTATTATATTTTATTACCTTGTACATGTTATTTTGGTGCCTTTAAAGTCCTTTAAAGAATTTGGATCTAGCAATACACCACAGGTGGCCATTGGTGGATTTACTTTCAATTCTACCTTAAATTAAATTTTAAAGCACAAAGTACACTGTATTGTGACAAAACGGAATGTACCGAGTCACAACACACAAAGTACACAGCAGCATATTTGAGGTAGCTGGGCAGCCATATACCCCCATTATTCCACTGTAAATGAGAATTTAGGACAGTCCAAAAGTACACTGTACAACACTGACTGTACTGAGTGACAAGACAAAGTAACACAAAGTACACAGCAGCATTTTTGAGGTAGCGGGGCAGCCCTAAGGGTGCTCCATATACCCTCATTATTCCACTTTAAATGGACAGTGCGAGAGTACACTTTACTGTAGTGTACAACACTGACTGTACTGAGTGACAACACAAGTACACAGCAGCATATTGTAGGTAGCTGGGCAGCCCTGACAGGGATCCATACCCCCATTATAAATTCAATTCCACTTTAAATGAGAATTTAGGACAATCCGAGAGTACACTGTAGTTTACAACACAAAGTACACTACAGTATATTTGAGGTAGTCGAGCAGCCCTGAGGGATCTCATATGCCCCCATCCTTCTTTCAATTCCACTTTAAATGAGATTTTAGAGCAGCCCCAGAGTAGATTGTTTTGTAACAACACTGAATGTACCACGTGACAACATACAAATGCAAAGTACCACAAAGTACAAAGCCGCATATGTGAGGTAGTTTGGCAGCAACGAGAGAGATCCATTTTTCATATAATTTCACTTTAAATGCGAATTTAGGACAGTCCCAGAGTACACTGTGGTGTGACAACACGGAATGCACACCAACGCAAAACAGCAGGCAGCAGTGAGAGAGTTAATCGGCTTTGTGGCGGAGGGTGTGTCTGTACTGTAGACACTATTTGCATTGAAGAAAACTTCCTGGTTATGTACAGGTGAAGAGAGAGGGAGAGAAGGAGGAGTAGAGAGGAGGGATAGACTGATAAGAGGGCTGAGGGAAGCCAGGACGAGCCAGCACATTCTCTGTGAGGACTGGGAGGTGTTCTGTAGCGCTCCCACACTGACACGACAAGAAAGTCGAAGAGCTTTTGTCACTTTATCTCCACACTGACACAGCATGACACCGGAGCCTCACTAGCTGGGACACCTACCTCCTCTCCATACATCACTGTAAACTTTCTCTGCAGGACATCTCCAAGAAGAAGACAACCATGAATGAGATGTCAAGCTTCCTGCACATTGGGGACATCATATCCCTATATGCCGAAGGATCGGTGTGTGGCTTTATCAGCACCCTGGGGTGAGTACCAGCACCCAGCCGTGGCTGGAAGCTCGGATTCTCTCTTTTAGGAGGGGTGATGTGTTCTGAGGAGTAGGGATGCAGTCTACACACATCATTTGAATGAGCAAGTTGTGCTGTGCATATGATTAGTCCAGATGAGAAAGATACATGCTAAAGCAAATTCTAACAGAGCTGGGTGTGTGCAGAACAATAAAACACGTTTTAGCAAAGGACTACTGCTGATATGGTATGGTACAAGGTGTAAAGTTTGTGGAACAAACCATTGTAAATGATGGTACTAATGTTAAAAAAACGACTAATACTGCATTTTATTTTATAATAAAAGTGGTAAAACATAATGGAACCCATGAAAGTGTGTACAAGAGCCCTAAGATCAATGGCAACTGACGCAAGTTTTAAGGGTTTTTTGTTAACCGTGACGATACGGTAGAAACCCAATGTTGGAGCATGTTCCTTTATAAGCAGATGCATGTGTTCTGTAGTTGCAGCGTTTTTCCAAAAAAGGTTACAATCTACCTGTAGTTCAAGCGCACTTCAATAGGACGCGCATGAAAGTCCATGTGTACAACTTAAAAAAAGTGACATAAGCCCTCTTTAAGAAAATATTAAATCTTATTTTAAGTTTTTCAATCACTTGTACAGTAGTTGTACCCATAGCGTTTGTAGGACTATTTATTATCCCTGATATCATAGTAAGTATTGGAGAGTTTTTCATGTAGAAGACTTGTAAAGTAATTGTAACAGTTATAACCCCTATTTATTATCCTCAGTATTTCATTAGGTACCTGGAGAGCTTTGCTTGTGAAGGACTTGTGCAGTAATTTTAAGATCCCATACTATTTGTAGGACTATTTATTGTCCCTGATATCTCAGGAGGTACATGGAGAGCTTTGCTTGAGAAGGACTTGTGCAGTAATTTTAAGATCCCATACTATTTGTCGGACTATTTATTGTCCCTGATATCTCAGGAGGTACATGGAGAGCTTTGCTTGAGAAGGACTTGTACAGGAATTGTAAGATCCCATACTATTTGTAGGACTATTTATTTCCCTGATATCTCAGAAGGTACCTGGAGAGCTTTGCTTGAGAAGGACTGGTACAGTAGTTGTAAGAGCCCATACTATTTGTAGGACTATTTATTGTCCATGATATCTCAGTAGGTACCTGGAGAGCTTTTCTTGAGAAGGACTTGTAGAGTAACTGTAAGGTTTCATATTATTTGTAGGACTATTTATTGTCCCTGATATCTCAGTAGGTACCTCAAGAGCTTTGCTTGAGAAGGACTTGTACAGCCATTGTAAGATCCCATACTATTTGTAGGACTGTTTATCCTTCATATCTCAGTAGGTACCTGTAAAACTTGGCTTAAAAAGGACTTGTACGGTAATTGTAAGATCCCATACTGTTTGTAGGACTGTTTATTAACCTTGACATCTCATTGGGTACCCTTATCATTAGAAAATAATTATAAACCTTGCTAAAACTACTGGTATATAGGCACTGACAAGCTTTGCAAAGTGTTTTACTAATCAGGTGTTGGACTAGGCCCGAAAACCAGCAAATAATTACTCATATTGCCGGGGAGCTTTTAATCACTTTGGTCTGTTGCCAAACTCAGAAACTATATGGATATAGTGCACATTTATGAATATAGTAATTCCCTTTTCTCAACAGAGAAAGGAAAAATTTTAAAAGATCTCCATATACATTAAAGATAATAACCAAGCGTCATTATTGCCATGCAAAGATCATAATCTTGCAACCTGTTTATGGCTATTGCTCCATGCATTGGCCCCCTTTTGAAAACTCTGCTGTACTGGCGATCAAACTTGCTGATATAGAAAATACATAACAATGGGAACTCTATATACTAGAGCCAACAGACAGCAAAATATTGTTACACTGGGGAAAACAATGTTGTCATTGTGTCTGTATATAGGGATATGAATAATGACAATATAAAACATCAGGTCACCGCAACTTAAAAAACACCAAGCTCTACATTTTCTGATAACACAGAAGATTTGGGGATTTAAATTGCATTAGATGTCACTTTTGAATAATTCAGAGAGTTTGGAGTTCAAGTGATACAGTTTATTGGCTAACTGAAGTCATTAGAGAAGCAAGCTTTCGGGATATCGCAGATCCCTTCTTCAGGCTAAAGCTAGCCAAACATGTGTAGGATTCCATGTCCAATCGATTCATCATCCGATCGATTCCGGCGATTCTGCCGAGAATCGCAGGTGTGATCAATCCGCCAATCAAGAGAATCCATCGCTGCATACCACCTTAACTTAACGGATTCCGGGACGATTCTGTGTCCGATTGTCCACCTCACAAATGGCAACTCCCCCTGATCTGGGCAGAATCAATCTGATGGAACCAACATGTTGGTTCTCTGTCGGATCCGATTCTGGGCCCCTGAACGATTGGACCTGATCGATTGGACAAGGTGGGCTGCATGCGATTCCGGCACGATCGTTTCGCGTGCACGCGCCCGGAATCAATCGTGCCGGAATCCGGTGGGAATCCGACACGTGTATGGGGGCCTTAATAGTTGTGTCTTGAGAAAACATTGGTTTTTGTTTCAATATTTATGTCCTTGTAACTTTTTGTGTATAAATGTGAGCTTCTAAAACCAGAATTGTATTAGCCTGAAGAAGGGATCTGCGATATCCCGAAAGCTTGCTTCTCTAATGACTTCAGTTAGCCAATAAACGGTATCACTTGAACTCCAAACTCTCTCTATTTATCGATGGCTAACACGGTACAACACTCTACTATTGAATAATTCAGAAACATATCAAGCCTCAGGTATGGTCTTGATAACTTTTACAATGCAGAACTTTATATTCGTGAGTACATATAGTATGCTATGTGCAGTGAAGCTTGATCATGTGGACTGAACAGCTACTGAAATTAGAATTAATATAGTAAACAGTTATAGACGTCTATGCTTTGTAGTTGTTTTATTTATATGCTTGTGAGTTGGGGGCCACATAGGTAATTGTATAGACAAATAATAGTATATTACACATAATAGTGTGTCATTTTGTAATGTAACAAATGAAATATTGTGGATGTCACTACTAGGACTTTAATAAAGTCAGTACATAAATACAGTAGGAATGTGTGTTGGAAAGTGTGTAGGTGTTAACAGACTGCAGTGCAGCCGCACAGTGAGTAAATAGTGAGTATTTTGCCAGTGTTAGGACAGAGCACTGCACAGTGAGTTTAAAGGGTGCGGTGCTTAGTTGCGGTGCCATAAAACATACTTTAGGACACATGTATGTAACCCTATCTTGCATATATTTGCACTTATTTGTATGCTTTTGTATATGTGAGCTATCAGCAGCATGTGTGTGTGTGCTGAACACACATAAAACTCTGGATGTATACACTGTATGTACTCCTGTACCCACTGAAGCTCTAGAAATACTTGTCCCACTGGTCTTTCTGGACTAATACCCTACAGGTTTAAATAGTTTGCTGTATAACTGAGGTATATCTGTTTCAGTGATAACAACATAGAGGCTATTTAGCAAGCAATTAGTTCGGATTTAGTAAATAAAGGGAGAGACAAATGGTCTGACTCATAGCCAAAAACTTTTAGAACCTTGCTACCTAACTATTCATTAGCATAGTATATAGCAAAACCCATGAACACATTGCAGTTTACTACTCCTTACATCAGGGCTGTCCAGTCTTTTTGCAAAGAGGGCCAGGTTATGTGAAATGAAATGCATTGGGGCCCACCTTTCAGCCTGGCATTATTTCAACCATTAATATTAAATGCAAATTAATGATTACTAACATGTGGCAGATCTCTTTCACACATACTTGCCATTATTTTTATTGTGAAGCATTAACCATTCACTGTCATAACACTGATGAATACTGCTCATGTATGCTGGGACTTGCAGTTCTCCCAACTGTCCAGCCACATTTCACCTTACCCCGGTAGTCATGACCATTCCCCTATTAATGGCATATGGAGAATCCGTGAGAAGATTCCCCAGCACTGCTCACCTTAATGCTGCATTCTAATAGTAGGGATAATCTGTGGGGTGAAACAGCCACATACAGGCACAGCATGGTGTAAACCCCTGACTGTACTATTCATGGTCGGGGTTTTTAGCCAAAGCCCCTGCTAGAACTTTCACTCTGAAATTGCAGAAATTGCACTTGAAGAAAGCCCTTAAGCTATGTGCGCAAAAAAAAACAAACTGCACTGGTTGGAAAGTTTGGTGTCACCTTTGCTCTGGTAGTGAAATAGGGTCACCCTAGTGCAGATTTTCTAGGCATATAATTGATGTTGTGCCTGAGGCTTCGGTCGAGTGGAAACGTGAATGTGGGCTGCATGTGGCCCCTGGGCCTGACTTTGGACATGCCTGCCTTACATATTTTTTTTATAATTTATAATGTAATATTGTTATTTCAGCTGTACTGTTGTTACTGTACATATAGAGAATAAATGTAGCCACTTTTGACATCATCATGTCTAACCCATTGGAAAGATAAGGGCTTGTCCCCACTTGCGGGTTCGAACTGCACCAGGACGTCTGCCTCCATTCATTCAAGTAGCCCCCTCCTCACTTTGGCAGGCGGCAGTGGGTGCAATCGCGGCCGCAGTTTGAAATGCAGGTTCCCGCATGTGGACGTGATTTTTTCATTCTCTATGGACGCGATCTGGGGGTGGCTGCATTAAATGTATTGGAAAAAAACATTGATAAAAAATATTATAGAAAAAAACCCATTGCACTTTGCTCGGCCGTGCGTTGCCCCACGGCCAGATGCCAATGTGGGACAAGCCCTTAGATAGACTCATAGATTTTGTACTATTTGATAGACTTTACATAAGTGACTATACATCCTAAATTCTGTTTCCAATAAGTATTCTCAAACAACTTAAACAGTCTTTTTCCCTTTTGAGATAAACTGCTTAACTGTATAAAAAAAAGTTGGTAATTGCAAGTACCTACTGTGTTAATGCTAGATATAGACTGCATTTAATATCTTTTATTTTCCAATAGTTTCTACTTTAAAACTGCCATATTTAAATGCAGGTTAGAAAATGGAACACATGATTGACTGCTGAAGGCCACATTACTATATTACTATTTGTTCAGTTTTTAATAAGGTGTGACATAATTGCCAGAGAAGGATATAAAAGTGAAGCACAGCTAGCATCAGCTATGAGAAAAAGCTAAAAGGCTAATAAGCACACAGTTACATTGTTCTAGTTCTCAAATTTCAGCAGCTAATAAATATAGACTATAAAAGGTAGAGACATTTCAAGGGCTTGCTGGCAAACTCTTCAGAAAAAAGGCATGTTTTAAAGGCTAAGTTCTCAGAATTTCTGTTTGTTTGTATATGGGGCTTCTTTAAAAGCCCTGGTTATAACTTTGCTTTGGTTCCCATTGAATGTTGATGTTGGTCATCCCTCTTTAGACTGTACTTTGACTCCCTTTGTGTTGTAAACTTTGACAAAGCTTGTCTGCATTTGTATTCTGAGCCTTCAGTGATGTTCGGCATGGCAGAAACATGCTGCTTTAGGTGTGCAGTTACCAGGCACCACAATGCTTCCCTTAGGGCTTGTAACTTGGAATTGTTTTATTGAACCGTAAGTTCCCTATTATATGCCTTTTCAAAGTCTGGAGAAATTATTATTGAGTTGACTCTGCTTTTCACTAACTAAAGGAAAAGCATGTAAAAACTGATGGCTATGACATGTCATACCAATTTAAGCCCCCAAATATACCTTTAGCTCATTCGATACAATCTGCATTAGATCTACCAACAACACAGTAGTAAAGTGTCCTCCCTGATAGAACAGTAGTGTTAGAATAGAATAGTGTTAGAAAGGTTTAGAAAGGTCCTCATATTACATGGTTTTGGTAGAAGAAAAAATTAGGTACCTCTGTATATACTCGAGTGTAAGCCGAGTATATCTAAATACTTTTTGATTGAATAGTTTCATGCATTCTTGCTGCCATCCTCATGTTTGTGGTTTCCTAAGGTATGTTTTGCAGGATTTGTAATACTCTTAATTCTTGAGCTTCTTTGGCTATACTATTTCTAGCACATAGTTTGTAAACATAATTTATCAATGTCTACTTAACAAGGACCTTTCAAACCATTTGGGGTATTTCCCAAATGATCCATATGTAGAAATGAAGGGGCCTTAAGGCATACATCTAGATCATTGTGAAATGTGATTATATAAATTTAACATTGATATGATGTTATCATTACATTGATAACCAATAAAAACCATTCTGGTTGGCTGTTTAAGGAGATCAGTTATTTCACAAAGAAGCAGTCCCCTATCTTCAAAAAGATAGAGACACAGAGGTATAATAATACATTTAAATGGCCTTAAGCTGGGAATACACGGCTCGATCTTTGTATCAACTAGAGCACAATCGATTGGCGCGCATGTTCACAGTGATTGATTGTGCTCGAACCAATACAAAAATTGAGCCGTGTAAGGGTATCTTCGAGCGCAGCTCCATTCCCTGTTCAATCGTGGAAGCTTGAGTGCAGCACAATGATGTCATCACGCTGTGCTCAAACTGCCGCACGGCCTTGACCCGTGTATGCCCAGCAGTACTTTCAGAATCTGTAAGCCAGAGCTCTTCTTTAAAGGCTTGTTGTTACGCAGCAGATATTTACATTACTGTACATTTTAGAGCCTTTCATTGTTTTTCTTGTCCCTTTTTAACATTTGGAATGTTTCTTAATAATATAAAGGCATGCAATGCAAAAGTGATAGCAAACATCCATCTGAATGGGTTAAACAGAGCGATGTCTCTGTGGCCTGCTGATAAAGAAAGGAAACAAGTGTGGGAAAAGGGTGGAGAGAAGGCCAGGATATAATGGGCCTCTTTCTGTTCATCTAGTCATTGGCAATCATTTATGTATTTAATGAGTCATTTCTGTCAGGGTATATGTAATATTTAACAATTACAGTTATCTCTGAATTGGGTAATCATTTTGTGCCTACAGGATATATATTGTGAGTCATAATTAAAGCTATAAGAGGAGAGCAGCTGTGGACATAATAATGTAGCGTTTCAGTATATGCAAAAATAATTCTGTAAAAGAAAGACAGGTTATGTGACTTACCAGTCTTACCGTGGACACTATCAGCTTTGTACAACCAGTATAATTCCCCATTGTAAATAAAGACATGTTTTGGGGGGAAATCCCAGTATGTTTACCTTGGGAAAGTTACTCATAAAGATATCCAGTTATAGTGAAGGGACAATAGGAACCTAAAAGGAAACAATTGAAGTAATAAACAGAGTTTCCTTCTAAAGTAACCAGTTCTTTGGACAGAAAAATATTTCCCAATGAAAGGCCTTGATACTTTCATCTCAGTGGTAGAAGGCCTTTCCATAGGAATAAATAGTTTGGTCTGCTTGAGAAAGATGTTAAGCCTGTGTTAAAATAGTTTAGAAGTGATAGCTGTTTAGCTCAATGCAACCCACACAATAATAACCTCAGAGGAGCAAGGACAGGAAAGTATAGACTTGAAATAACAGCACAATTGTAATTTAAGGCTGTCCACTATGATAAGGGCAACCTAAAATACATTGTGTAAATATTTCAGCTTTGTCTAATGCAATCAATACCAGAATAAGTCGATTCGCCTTATTTTCTGAGTTTTCAGGCCGCACCATTACCACTTTGGGACATGTAGCACACTATTATGCATACATTAAAAAAATTAAAAAATTTACTGAAATATTTGTTAAAATGAATGAAGTCTGTGCCAACTTTACAGACTAAAGCAGAGATGCTCAATCGTTTAAAGACTTTTAGATGTTTTATTATAGTGTATAATAAGCTTACTATATGGCTGCACTGCATATATAGAACTGCTTAAAACACAAGTCCCTATATACAATGTCAGGTCCATATATCTTTCAATTTCTAGATCATTTGTCAACGTCTAAAGATTTTTGGCAATGTTTAAATTGTTCAGGTTGATAACAGGTTTAGCTATACTTTGAAATACTTGAAAAGTAGCATTCCAGTTTGGGTCATCTTGCAAATAATTATTATAACTGTGAGCTTTAAAGTTAAATGAACACAACATCACAACTTTTTTTTCATGATGTCAATAGGTCACACTCAGCAGGTCTTACAACTGCAGTGGCATCCAAGGAATTTTGAAATGGCCAGTATAATTCCATACATCCTTAAGGCATGTTTGTACATCTGCAGAGCTCTTGTTGTTCACTTTACTTATGTCCATTTTTTTTGCTTTTCATTCATTCATTCATTCATTCATTCATTCATTCATTCATTCATTCATTTTTGTATATACATACTGCATAGCCTGGGTCCCGTGTAATCCTCTATCCTGTTTATAGTATATTTATATACAGTATCCAGAGGAGCAATCTATAGTCTATGTGCTTTAGAGCTGAACTCAGGCAATTGGCTAAACCAAGCAATAACCTAGAGGATGGAGATGCTGTGTTAACTTTACAGATATGTTACTTATTTGTTTCCTGTACTGCTTTTTATGTACGGTAACTTCACTTATGTTGGGGATGACTCTACTTGATAGCTGGCTTCTGAGATTATTGCAAAGTGTGATTGGTCATCTTCCTTCCGTTGTCAAGCCAAGGCACGTCCTGTAGTACATTCAGAATGGTAGTTGTTGATTTGATACATAAGCAGAACAAATCAATTGCAGTCTGAATGCCTCTATCACATTTCAGATTTGGACTGATACATTTCAAATAGAATTTCTAATAGTTCTTGCTATCTAGATATAAAGAGTGTGATTTGTTCACTGCTCTCATATAATCAAGCTTTTTTTATTTATTTGTGGGACTGTGGGCATAAATATAAGCATATGGTTTGGGTCAAGCTAAAATTAGCACTACAACATACAACCTATACTTTGCCTTTTTTAGGGAAAATAACATGTTTGCTTGATGGCAGGACTGCTAACATTTACAACAAACGGCAGGGTAAAGGAACTGAAATGCAGGAAAAAAATAAAAAATGTTTGTTTTTAAAAGCTCTTTCCTTCTATTTGCGCTGCCAAAATGTGCTGCATTTTGCTGTATGCGTAAAGTGATCAAAAGTGCAAATGCAGCCAAAATGCACACATGAAGCCCAATAGTAAGACTAGTAAGGCTGGGTCCACACCGCTCATGGCATTAGGGACACGTCGGTGTGTTCAGCACTATTTATTTTAATGAACAAATCACACCCAAAACCATCGGGCACCTTTTGCTAACGTCATATAGCGTGAACAAGACATAAAGGATTAATAAAGTCTCCTTTAGCCATACAGCAGAGTGACACTACTGGAATCTGTGTCTTAACCTAAAATTCAATTGAAATTACTGCAAACTCCAGACATCAACAGTGTGCACCAGAAGCTGCAATAGTTTAAAGGGATCCTTTTAATGGCTGGAAGATGTTCGGCAGCCCTTTCTACCCCAGCATGTATTTCAGTTAAGGTAATAATGGAGGCTTAGGGAGCATTCACATGGACGGTTTCCGGGCTGCTGCTTCGCTATTTGTAACACAAGGGTTATGCAGTGCACGTGGTACAAAGGTTTCCCATAGGAAACTTTTTGTAACATATACACTGCCATGCAATGTGCTGTACGGTGTGTTAAGCTGTGCCTTGTTAGCCAAGCTCTGGAATAAAAAAAAAAGAAATAGCTTTTTATTGATGCAGATTAAAGTGCATTACAAACATAAAGCAGCATGTATCCAACTAGGAATGTCCTATTTTGTGCACAAGTGCGTATACTGTTTGATCCAACAGACCTTTTTGTCAGCAGCATATCTACATTTCTTTTTTGCATAACTATGTTTTCTGCAGCCTTTAAGGGAGTAAAGTCACAGTTTTAGTTCCAATTGCAGTGTAAATGATTCAGTTTGGGAACATTATGTATCCGCTATTAGGAAACCACCTGTTATCCACAATTGGGGGTTGTCTTATTTTCCTTTCCCAGGTGTTGGAGGCATTAGATCCCCACACACATAGCAAGCGGAAACTGACAGATGAGCTGTGGAGAGCACACCCTTTGTGTGCTGGCCCTTAGTTGGATGTGTCCCCATTCAAGCTAATGGCATCGACCAGAGATTTACAGACATGTGCGTTCTTTGGAGCGACAGGGATCCAATGGAGCCAATTGCATCTGTGACGGGTGTGCACCCTCTGAGGTGGATTCTATGCACATGGATATATAATCCTAAACAGACTGTTTGATTAGTTGATCCTCCTTGATGAAGCCCATGGGGGCGAATCATGTTGGAGGGACAGAATGCAAGATCCTCTATTTCTGCTAAAACTTCAAACAGTTATGTATAACAATCAATAATAAGCAAGAATTTATGTTATGTGTGACAAAATTTTGGTGCCGTTAAAACCCCACCTTTAGTCATATCCTCCACTTTATTACCTTGAGTAGGGTTTTGGTAGTCTGTCTCACATGTTGGGGGTGTGGCACACTAATTCCCTACCATACACCTGGTTCTCGAGCTGTTATTGTCTATATCCGGGGTACTCAATAGGTGGACCCCGGTCCGGATCCGGACCCAAATAGGGTCACATGTGGACCGGCGGCTCATTCCTCCTCTCTATACTCAGAAGCGAAGGAGAGGAGCTAATGCCCACCCAGCCTCGGCCCCCCCTTCTCCTCCTCCCCGATGTGATTGTGACAGGCAGCAGGATTCTGTGTTCTCTCAGTCTAAAGGTGGGTTTACACGTCAAGTTTTTTGTTTCGTTCAACTTCAGATTCGATTTTATTTTTGATTTTTTTATCGGATTTCGTACGTCCATTTATCGAAGGTAATTAGATTTTTGTTTGATTTTTATACAACCGACGCAAATATCGAATGAAAATAATAGTCGGAACCACAAATAAAAAATCTTCCAGATTTTTTTTTTTAGGAAGTGATGTATTCTGTGGGCGTTGTCACTGCAGCACACTGTACACACACCCCTGTATACTTACTGCAGCATACTTTAATTCATACTTTAAATATATTCGCTGTGTATTCACAATCATACATACATATCGCTATTAACAACGAACATTTAATATTGAAATATATGTATTTTTCTATTGACACCACGTTGTTACGTTCGTCCACAATTCAATTGTTTTGTTCCCAAAGTTCTACTCGGAAAGAAAATATAAACAACATCATGGACGAATCAAAATCATACATTGTAAAAATCCCACCATTCACTGCGCAGGAAATATGTCATGCTACTGGTTAAAAATCGAGTCAAAAAATATCGAGTGAAATAAGGAGCGTTCGTTTTTTACACAAAAAATAAACGACAGATGAAAGTTTACCAACATGTCCGATCACCTTGTGGATGATTTTTTGTCAGATATCGGAAAAAAATAATCCATCGGAGCAAATGGTCGTTTCAGATTTTTGTACAACGAACCAAAAAATTTACGTGTAAACCCACCTTAATGCTTCCTGTAACTCCTCCCACAGATTCGTCCTCCCCAGCCAATCAAAACGCAGGAAAAGGACACACCCTCCCCTCTCTCCACTGTACTGTAGAAACTAAGCTGAAAACCTATGTGACTTTGAACATTCATAGCAGAAAAACCATTGACAGTATAATGAAACTTTCAGGGTCAGTAATGCTCCCCTACTACTACTTACACCCCGAGTTTCACCCCTCTAGCTACAAGACCTATACGTCAATTTCAGCTAAAAGTCCAGCTATTAAATATTGCTTCCCTATGAGCATAAAGCACTACTGTGCTGCATACATGCTGTCACTTCTCCTATTTTGAACACATCTTTAACTCTGCATGGTAGAACCTTGACATTTGGGGGTTACCAGTTAACCCCTGAGACTACATCCATGCAAATTTTCAGGTCCCTGAGCACAATTCTTCCTACTAAAACCCCCCTATAATATATTGCTTGGATTGTCTCATTTTTTAGATTGCCAGGTTTTTTCAGTTTTTATTGGTAAACACATACAATGTCTGTCACTGGGATAACCGCAGGGAAACATGAATAGCTATGAAAGGTTGCAGATAGTGGTGTCACATTGTAAATTACTAATCCAAAAAGGGTGTTGGAGCATCTGGGGAGTGAAAGTCAGGGAGTAGGCATATGTAAAGCCCTAGTGTTATGAACACAGAGATTTTGTTGCAATGCTCAACGGCGATGGGGCATGAAGGGGGGGGGGGGTTCACTTCCATCGGAACCCCCTCCGCTAAGCTATTGCTGTTATCACAGCACTGAGCCTTTCCACTGAAGCAGGGCTGAACATAGTGAAGAACGTTGAAACTCTTCATCGGCAGATGTCTGTACACAGCATCTGCCGAGCAGTAGGTCTATGTGGTCCACGCCCATCAGAGACCTGGTCCAGGGGCTGGTGGAGGCTTGAGGAAGCGCGGATCCAATAGCGGATGTGGAGTTAAACAGGCCTTAAGAGTAAAATCTGACTACTGAGGTATGAGATCTGGGGGTTAAACATACTGGGAGTTACATTTGACCCAAAGCAGCTGGTGACCGTGGATGGAGACAGCTAATGAGGCTCAATCAGGAACAGGGAGGTCCATCTGCAGCAGAATCTACCATGCGGAAGCTGACGCAGAGGACAGTGAGGAGACCACCGCTACATATGGTGTGCATACCAAATACATCTCCTGGTACTCATCTGAGGAGCGCACTAAAAGTTATGTGCACCCCTAGAAGGCATTCTCTGGAGGTGGTTGGGGGAAAGGGAGTGCTAGTGGTAGGGGGCCCGAAAAATACCTGTATGGGGCCCTGAAATTTCTGATGGTGGCCCTGCACAGGAAGGTTAATAAAAGCTTGAATTTATATCAATATTTCCTAAAGGGCTTCTCAGGTCCTCTTACCCAAGGCCCCCCGTTCCCCAGAATAGACCACGGGACCCGGTCCCGCTGCTGCGGGAGCCGTCTATTCCCACACCCCCTGCCTTAGTCAAAGGCTCAACCTCGTTGGCAAGTGTACCACCTAACCTAAAGGTATGCATAATTATCCCCTGGTAAAATGTCCAATTATAGACACATATTGGACATCTATATAAGCTTAACCTCTAATTCCATATTCATAGATCTCATCCATTCTCCTGAAGTAGCGGCCACAAGCCGCGAAACACGTCGAGATACATTGATGTTTGTATGACATTGAACATGTAATATGAGATTTTACTCGTGATGCCAACCATATAATTTGTTATGTACTGTACCCTTATATTGTGAAACTTTGTTTGTTATAAACGATATACATCTATCTACATAGGTTTATAGAAGGTCAATAAACAACTTTTACCTACCTCAATTGCCGTTAGAAAGTCCCATTTTCCTTTGTGTACCAGCAAGACGTTTAGATCTACTGGTAAAGGGTGCCACTACACACTGTTATTTACCGTGTGAAACTTCTTTCAATTTAGTCTATAGGGATGATGGCAATATTATTTTAGTAACGCTAATGGATACTGCATTCTTGCCAATTCACCCTCCTCTGACCCCTCAATATGTACTTGTGAGGTGCCCCTTGTCTAGTAATTAAATACATATGTTTCAGACTGTGTCATAGACTATAGGGAGAATATTTATATATATTTACTCAACTACGTCAGGCTTCTGTCTAGCAGACCGTGTCAGCGTTGTGAAAACTGCAGATCTGCTGGCAGTGCACGGTAAAATTCCAAACTCCGGACCTCAGACTGAATGGAAATTTGGTAAGTGGACCTTTGAAATTTATATTTGAGTAGCCCTGCTCTATATCTACTCATTTTCAGTGTCACCAAATCTGCATCCTTGCTTACAACACTGCCTATTATGGCATTTGCATTTAAGGCTGGCCATACATGGGTCGATTCCTGTGCAATTGATGAACCCTCAAGCACAGCGTGATGACATCAGCACGATGCGCTCGAATTTCGTTGATTGAACGGAGACTTGATGTGCAGCACTTGATTGTTGGCAATCGAACAGGGATTTACCAACATGTTGGTTCCTTGTTGATTGAGCTTTCTTCGAGCGGGAGAATTAAAAAAACACGCCTTTTTACACAGGTTGGGACTACTTGTGAATGAAAACTAGTTCATACAGAAAGTTTCATTTGTTCAGCATAGTACTGCGATATGAATAATGGATGCACTACATCCATTTGTGAAATGTCTATTCTGCTATACTCCAGGGTCACCTGTTATTGGTTTGGTAGCAAAGTGAATTCATTTGCAAGTCAGCAAGTCACCACAAACTGTGGAGTGGCACACATTTTGCTGAAGACTGGGATGGCACACTTTTTGCAGATCGACAACTTTCTGCAAGAACTTTGAATAGGCTTCTGAGCTCTGGACAAGTGCATAGAGAGCTTCATGGAATGGGGCTTCATGGCTAAGCAACTGCATCTAAGTGTCTGATGCAGTGGTGTAAAACACAGGACTGGTCACTGGTCTGAAAACCAGTGGAGACATTTTCTATGTAGGCAATCTATTCAGTGAGCTTAGAATTAGATAATGCCAGAAGAACAGTATTTGCCTGACTGCATTATGCCAAGTTAAATGTTTGATGAAGGAGGGTTATGGTGTGCAGTTCTTTTTCAGGGCCCCTTGGTTGCAATGAAAGGATACCAAGACATGCTTCTCCCATTTTTGTGTGGACAGCTTTGGGATTGCCCCTCCTGTCCTAATAATACTGTACAACAGTACAAAGAGCAAGGTCAATAAAGACATGTTTAAGTCAGTTTGTTGTGAAGGAACTTGACTGATCTACAGGGAGTCCCGACCTTAACCTGCTATGTAGAACACCAGTGAGATGAATTACAGTGGAGACTAAGATACAGGTCTTGAGTGCTTGACCTCACAAAGTCTGTGCTGGAAGAATGGTCACAAATTCCAATAAACACTCTGTCCCAGCTTTCCCAGAAGAATTGAACCTGTTAAAGCTTCAAAGAATGGGATGTCATAAAAGTTAATGTGTGTTCGAGGTCAGGTGTCCCATTACTTTTGACAATATAGTGTATGTTGAGAAAAGCGTGCAAGCAAAAATCATTTTAATTTCCTTGCATGTAATTGTGTATACTATCACTATGTATGTGATTATTTTTAATTTTCCTAAATAACTAGGTAAATTTTTTTGTAAATAAACCCCACTGCAAAATGTTACCGTGTATGGCCACCTTTGGCATGCCATATCTTCATATGGCCAACCTTACACTATTGCCCAGTTGCTACTTTTAAGTCTGACCTGCCAGTGCACAGTTTTGTATTGTAAAATGGCATAACTATGAGCAACTCCTTGCTTAAAGGATGCTAGCCAACCCCCGAAAATAATGAGAATTATACCCTAAAAGGGAGCAAAGGGTCATGTGACTACCCCCTACTACCACGAACAACTAACTGGGGTTTGAGGCAATAGCGAAATCAATATTACATCACCACTGAATTTAATGTCAAAGGGTCTTTTTTTGTCTAAAAGGACCAATATAAATCATCATCAATGAAAGATCATAATAAAATCAGGTAAATTAATGTGAACAGTTAGTCCATCATAAATAGTAAATAGTACTGTGGCTCCTGATATGTTATCGCTGACGTGTTTAGGTTTTTTTGACTTGACTTTCTCAGGGTCTGAACCTTGCACTTTGTTATTGCTGTAAAAAATCAACTCCATTAAATTTACATCATGTTTCATGTAGTATATTAATGATACATCAGTGTTCACAATGATATAGA
Organism: Ptychadena robeensis; assembly: GCA_036250615.1. Lineage (NCBI taxonomy): Eukaryota > Metazoa > Chordata > Amphibia > Anura > Ptychadenidae > Ptychadena > Ptychadena robeensis. The sequence continues at coordinate 116,532,805 of CM070033.1, forward strand.
ACAAGCTGTGCTTACTTACATTTTCTCTGATTTGGTAAGTATATAGCTCATTTATATCAAGATTGATAGCATTTAGGAAAGTAACCAAAATATTTATTTAATAAAAGTAATGGATTTATAGAACCACAGATTATGTCCTGTCTGGGAACCTGCAGCACACAATTTCAATTTGGAATATTAGGTTGTTCATATCGATTCTCTTCCTGTTCCTCCTGGCACAAAGGCGGAGGTAGCGGTCCTGATACTGGGTTGTTGCCCTCCCACAGTCTCCTGGTAGCGCCTACACTGACAGACACAACAAACCTTCTTGCCACAGCTCGCATTGATGTGCCATCCTGGATGAGCTGTACTACCTGAGACACTTGTGTGGGTTGTAGACTCCATCTCAGCATTCAAAAGTGACCAAAACTCCATTAAATTTACATCATGTTTCATGTAGTATATTAATGATACATCAGCGTTCACACTGATATAGAACAAGCTGTGCTTACTTACATTTTCTCTGATTTGGTAAGTATATAGCTCATTTATATCAAGATTGATAGCATTTAGGAAAGTAACCAAAATATTTATTTAATAAAAGTAATGGATATATAGAACCACAGATTATGTCCTGTCTGGGAACCTGCAGCACACAATTTCAATTTGGAATATTAGGTTGTTCATATCGATTCTCTTCCTGTTCCTCCTGGCACAAAGGCGGAGGTAGCGGTCCTGATACTGGGTTGTTGCCCTCCCACAGTCTCCTGGTAGCGCCTACACTGACAGACACAACAAACCTTCTTGCCACAGCTCGCATTGATGTGCCATCCTGGATGAGCTGTACTACCTGAGACACTTGTGTGGGTTGTAGACTCCATCTCAGCATTCAAAAGTGACCAAAACTCCATTAAATTTACATCATGTTTCATGTAGTATATTAATGATACATCAGCGTTCACACTGATATAGAACAAGCTGTGCTTACTTACATTTTCTCTGATTTGGTAAGTATATAGCTCATTTATATCAAGATTGATAGCATTTAGGAAAGTAACCAAAATATTTATTTAATAAAAGTAATGGATATATAGAACCACAGATTATGTCCTGTCTGGGAACCTGCAGCACACAATTTCAATTTGGAATATTAGGTTGTTCATATCGATTCTCTTCCTGTTCCTCCTGGCACAAAGGCGGAGGTAGCGGTCCTGATGCTGGGTTGTTGCCCTCCTACAGTCTCCTGGTAGCGCCTACACTGACAGACACAACAAACCTTCTTGCCACAGCTCGCATTGATGTGCCATCCTGGATGAGCTGTACTACCTGAGACACTTGTGTGGGTTGTAGACTCCATCTCAGCATTCAAAAGTGACCAAAACATCAGCCAGAAAGCATAGGAACTGAGAAGTGGTCTGTGGACCTGCAGAACCATTCCTTTTATTGGGGATGTCCTGCTAGATGCCTATAATGTCTACCTGTTGTCTATTCCATTTTCACAAAAGCATGTGAAATAGATTGTCAATCAGTTTTGCTACCTAAGGGTGTATTTACACTGGCGTTTTTTTTACCGCCAGGTAAACGACCCTTTAACGTGACCGACCAGCGGATGCCACATTAGGTCGGTTTTTGGGCTGCCGTGCCATAGGACCTCTATGGGGTCCTTAATTAGACGCCCTGTGATCGGCTGCACTATTTTGCAGACGATCACAGGGAGTCGTTTCTCCCACGGCTGCATGAGCACACTGTCGGTTCTTGAGCTGAAAGCAGCTCAAGAACCGACAGTCTAAACTTAGCCTTAGGCTATGTTCACACATAGGCGATTAATCGCCTCACGCTTGCAATTTTGCGACCATCCATTCTATATGGACGTGATTTTTTTTTATAATGGGGGCGATTTTTTTTATCGGTAATTTATCTGATTTTTATATGGTAACAAAGCCCAGTGGACAGTTTGATTTCACAGAAGTGTGATTGACTTTGGGTTACATTGTGTTGTGTTCCCTTAATTGTTTTGAGCAGTGTAGCTCTACCCTATTCACACTGGAATAAATAAGTGAATATTAATATCATTTTTTATTTATTTTAACTCTTGTATCAGAGATTTCTTTTCAGAGAACAGGTTTATTCTCTATCCATGTTTTTTTTAGATTAGGAGTGTCAATGTATCAACAGCTTTAAATTGCATGAAAAGTTTGCCCAGTTATTTGTGGGTATTGGGCCACCCAGTCACGCTTTAGCCATTGCAAATTCTTTGTGTCCACCCCAGTTTCCTTCAATTGTTTCACTCTAGAAATGCTTTCTATAAGAACCATTCATTAAATGTGCTCAATTAAACCCTTACAATACAATCCTAAATACCTTCTATAATTCTGAAAAGTTAGATAAATGGAAACAGTGAATGTCTTGGCTTATACCAGTTATATTTAGAACCAACTTGCACAGAATACAATGCATTTTAACAACTTTGTCCATCTCACTTGAAATCCATTCTAATTATAGCCTCACAATTCTGCTACTGATTTCTGTTACAACGCTAGAGGTGCCATTGTCACTAAAATTAAAGGGGACTAGATCCAAAAGTTAATATACGTTAACTGTGCCATAAGCCCCCCATGCACGCTTAGATTTTCACCTGATGTTTTGGCCGATCGTCCACCATGAGTTTTATTTCGGCTAAAGTCGCCATAACATACACGTCCGTGCATACATACATAACATACATGTCCATAATTCTTAGACTGAAGTAATTACTTTGGATAGGAACCAGCGTCCCCGTCTAAAGTAATTGTCGGCACACAAAGGGTGTCCGACCGATTCTAGGCAGGAGCTGCCGCGTGTGATGATGTCATCTTCCGGCAGAAGATCTAAATTTGTATGGGCACCTTAAGTAATACCTTTTATATATACCTTTCATATAATATACTCTAATACAAATATGGATGAAAATTGTACTAATACCTTATTTTGGATATGTTATCATCATTAATGGGACTGATAGATTCACTATTCTCTGCTAGTCCAAAGTACACTGCTGTATTGACAGTGGTACTAAATAAAGAAGCCACTGTCAGTCTAAACACCTTTGTGTGTGTAGAGTTGATGGGAGGTTCTCTAGATTGGTATAGAGCAGTGGTTTCCAGTTGTTATGACAGGAGTTCTAAGAAGGTAATATTTTATTATTCTGAATACTTCTCTCAGTACAGCTTGTGCACATCCCCACCTCTCAACTGGACAATGACAGAGTTTAAAATACATATTTTACACACACACACACACACACACACACACATATATATATATATATATATTTATAAATGCAATACATTTTGATTCTTTGATCTGCCTACAAATAATTGGGCAGCTAAAGTTTTTCCCAATCACTTTTTTGTCAATGGGCCTGGTTTTAGCTAATTCTATCATAACCTCAAGAGCAAGAACACGAATGCTCCTTATGTTATATGCAAGGATCAGTAAACACTTAGATTTCAGATTTGCCCTTACATACACTGCTCTAAGAAATCATTTTTCTTTTTCAAGTCAGAGTCAGTATAACAGAGTCAGTCTTGTATATTGGCACATAACAAACCACTTATCCTTTTAATGACTAAAATGCCATGTGTCCAGAGCGACTGATTTGCGAAATTGGTGGGAATGCGTTTCTGGTGTTGTAAACAAAACATCCTGGGTGCACTGCTTTGATAACCGGGAGTGGACACTGCCCCATTCATTAGAATGGAAAGTGTCTTCTTTGCATGGTGCAAGGTGCACAATCATGGATTGGTGACACGTTGGGGAATATAAAGCCACATGGGGAAAGTGGACACATCTCATTTTAATGAATGGGACTAGCTATCTTTGTATTACTAGTTAATTGGGAGTGTTTCCACTGTTGCTGTAATGCGCACTGAACCACAGAGAAAACACAAATCAAACTCTCTATGTTTTAGTGAACACATGGCACTGTCCAGGACCAACACAATTGTGACAACAAAACAAAAAAAGCCTCCATGGATCACAACCAAAAGTAATTAAACACCAGCTACCCAGATCCATACTAATATTGGAAAGGAAGGTGGGGCAAAATGGCTCCTGTTTTAAGACACACCAAGTCTCACCTACAATACAACGTATTCATTCTAACAGTATGTAGATCTTTATATAAGCAGAAAGATTCCATTTTCAATTGCTTGAGTGGACAGTTGTGAAGTTCTACTTTATTAGATCTTTCTCATCGAGGAATATTTTAAGTCAGATTCAGTGGGAATATCCTAACAATTCTAGTACACTGATAAACATAATTTAGCATAATGAAAGTTTTTATCATAGTGTAAACATGGTAACAATACAGTTATATCACTATGAAACCTTGTAAAATCCAGAAATAATGAACTAATATATCTGCAGTTATAATTTGCTTTCCTTTCTGTGTTTAATACATTATAATGAAATTAATAAATAACATTCTTAATACAGCCTTAAATATAAATCTCCTGACTTTCAGCCTCTTAGTTTACTGCCCTTTATTGTTACATATTATTTGGCGTGGCAAAACATGAATTTTTTTTATCACAGCTCACAATTTAAACGCTCTGTGAAAAGTTCTATTTAAAATTATAATACTAGGCTATATTTAACCATGTTTTCCGTGCATGACCTGTACTTCCTGAAGCGCCTCCCATGTGTATGCAGCACAAGATACTAGTTTTACAATGACATTGCTTTGCCTATATTGTGTGTATTTTATTCCATTGTTATTTTAGTAATTATAACAATAACTGGGTATGTCTGAGTAGAACTGGCTCAGATAATAACAGATACAAACACATCAGTCAATATCAAAAGATAAAAAAAATGAATTATCTTGCTTTGGTCTTTCTTTTGTAATAAATTATATTTGGTTAATTATATTGTTTTTTTCATCTTTGCGAATAGATAAGTGTCAGTATAGGGATAAAGTTTTATCAACTTTTCTGCAGACACTGGCTGAAGCAGGGTACAGACCTGCACATATGGGCCAGATCGATGGCCGCTTTGAGATCCATGCGCGTTCACGGCCATGATTGTAAATACGGCCGATGTCCGATGCCTTGCATAGAGACCGTTGGTCTCCAGGCAAAGCTTGGGCTGAGCTGGGCAGAGAGCAGAGCTGTCTCCCTGGCTCAGTCGATATCTGACAGCAGCGTGATGAAGTCATCACGCTGCTGCAGGGTACATCGGATGGCTCGAATATCGAATATGTACCCTGCTTTAATGTGTTATATCTTGATGTATATAATTACACATCACAAATCAAAAAGGAACATAAATATTAAAATGATTTTTTTAAGCTAGGTTAACACCTATGGTTTGTGGTTCAGCACATTTTCCATGGATTATTGGTGCAATTTTGTACATATGTGCTTTATAAATGTGGTTTTCATGCATTCTGTTTTTTAACGGAAAGCCATGGCCCATTACTGGACACATAATATTGGAAATTGCAAACTATGTCAATTTTGCATGAATACAAATTACATTCCTGATGTGAACCCCCTTCTCTAAGCACACTTGTCTGTCATTGCAGTACTTAGCTTGAAATGCTTTGTACAATACTGTTAAGTGACGGTAACATGTACAATTAATCCTTATAAATTTACCAGATTAGAAAATCAATGGTTGTGGTGAAAGTGTTCACAACAGGTTTTTAAGTAAGAAGAGGCTTTTATACTGGATTCCACAGTCAATTCTAGACAGCAATTTATTTTCATTATGTGTAGCGTTTATTAATAGTTTTAATTAAGTGTAAAAGAGTTCATTGTTCAAATACATCATACCAAAGAAATGCCAACTACCCCAAGGCCCTAAACATTAATGCAAAGCTGAGAAATCTGGCAAGGTATGCTATCTGAACTGGCCTACCTACGTGAAAAGCAACTTAAATGTATTATTTTCAGATTATTGTCAATATTTACTTAGAATTTTGATAAACCACTTTTACTCAGCCGTACAAGTACATTTATATGGACAGCCAGTGATTTTGTTATCATACAGTCTGTACATTCCATTGTTTATGGAAGAATAGATCTGAATGCGAAGATAGTATTTAGATAGTTTACACAGGATAAATAGGATAGAACACACAGCGTATGTACATTGTTGTGGTTTTGGCATATCATCGATTTAACTTCCCTAGTGCACTGCTGAGGTCCAGATTTTACTCCACCAGGTTAGAGAGGTTTACTGCACATGGGTACATCTGGGACACCAGAGACTTTTTATTCTGGTGAGATTTAGTACATAGAAGCACATTGAAAGCAGTTTCCTACATAGAAAACTGATTTCATGTACTGTACTTTTGAATTTCCCGCCGCCTCCCCGATGTGACATCATCACGTCACTCGGAGGGGGGGGGGGGAGAGAAGAGACGGAGGATATGCTGCCAGCCAGCATGTCACATCGGGGACACCGGGACAGCGCAGAACTGTGAGTATGCGCTCCCGGAGCCCCGATGTGTGCTGGACGGCAGCATCTCGTCCAGTGCTATAGAAGGAGTAGCAGCGCTGGACGAGATGCTGCCGTCCTGACCGCTAGAGCGGTTAAAGGCTTCAATAAAGCAGTTCAATTGGTAGTAAATGGATACCAGATACCGATATGCAATAGTATCAGTGTCTGATTAACACTTTTACAAGTCCTTTGTTCTGAAGGGGACAGATATAACCCAAAGTGAAGTTTTGGGTCAGTGGTGGCTCATTGGACCAATGTAGACGTTTCTGTATGAAGTGCTATAATGCACAGTAAGAGAGTCAGCATCTTTGCCTAAAGACTCTTCTCCTGTCTGTGTACAAGGTCCTGAAAATGCTTTTACTATTTAATGTATTGTAATGTAAGAGATATACCTTTACACAAATATTGTATAAAGCATATTATTTTTGTGTCTTTGCTCCTGGAAAGATTGGTTGATGATAGATGTGTGGTGGAGCCAGCAGCTGGAGATCTTGACAACCCACCCAAGAAATTTAGAGGTGAGAAACAGTACATTATACAGCTTTTAAATATATGAAAATGGCGTTATAATGTATATGAAGATATTTTTTGTAGTACTGTTCTGCTTTTGTAGCACTGTTCTACGTTTTCTAACTTTTAGGGGGCCCGGGAAATTACTTTCATTCCTTCTGCTGGATTTTTATTATTTAAATCTAAAGACAACACATTAAACATGCAGAATGAGGAAAGAGAAATCCTGGACCACACTGCCATATCACAGCCAGCACTGCCTGACACACAGCTCAGAGATGGGACATAGGCAAGGGGGCAGAGACAAGCACAGGCTGCTGTGCACACTAGGGGGGAGCCCCCCTCCTTGCAGCAATCCTGTATTCCTCTCTGGTATTAACCTGTGTATGGAGGACTTAACTACAGTAATTGAAAAAGTAGCTTTCGGGATGTCTGAGATCCCTCCTTCAGATTAAGCCTGAAAAAAAGGATCTGAGACATCCCAAAATAATTACTATAGTTAGCCAATTAAAGATATCACTTGAACTCCAAACTTACTGTAACTAAAAGTGGGAACAACTAACTTAAAAGGAGTGAGAATTGTAGTAGTCTTTAAAACCTGATACACCTGTGAAAGGTATGCCTCGGAGACAAGAACACACTGACCCCCCCCCCCCCCCCCCCCATTTCAGGCTATACCCTCAGAACTAAATAACACTTCAAAGAGAGAGATTTTGCAACTGAAGCATCTAAAATAGGCAATTCAGCCTACCAGTCTTTTTTTTAATTAGTTAGTTTTGTTTTAATTTAGAACACTTAATTCCTTATTCCTTTTATTTCTTATCTTAAAAACATATTAGAGAAAAACATGACAAACCAATACGTTTTAGATAGTTGTCACCAGATGAGCTGTCTCATTTGAAGAAAATCCCTTTCACTCTGTGTTGACCACTCTAAAATGTTGCATTTCCTAACATGTTTTCTCCTGACTATAATGATCCAGTATTTGGACAGCAATAATTATTTCTATTGCACATTCTTCTCTTTCATACTAACTTGCTCCCATATCAGTTGATAAAAAGCATCCAACTTACTTCTTCCTTCTGTATGTTTCTAGATTGCTTGTTTAAGGTATGTCCTATGAACAGATACTCTGCTCAGAAACAGTACTGGAAAGCGAAACAAGCCAAACAAGAAAAAGAAAAGATTTCAGATGTTCTTCTACTTCAGAAATTGCAGGTAATCTAAATAGTGGCCTTTGTCAGTCAAACTGCCACCATCTGATCATGCATTGAGGGATCATACAAGTAGGGACTAAAGTCAGATGAATGAGAGGTAATTTGATTACCGTAGGAAACTGTACTTTGCATATTATCATTTGCCTCTTTAAACAAGCTTATGAATTTTTGTTATATACATCAGGTCTCTAATAGGATTAAATGTTTGCAATATACCATATGAAACAATGTGTATGCACAATGTATACAATTCAATTGTTAAATAGCCTTTTTTCTTCTGCTGTGAAAACATGTCAGAATACATAAGTAAATATTAAAATAGTATTGCTGAATCCTATCGATACTGTTAGCATATTCATAGTCTATTACTTCCAACGTTCTGCTGATCACTAAACTCCTGGGAATAGCCTTAAACCAATTCAAACAAAATTCAGCTTTCTGTGGGAAGTTCTTTAATCCAGCAGTGTATGTTTTGATAAAAAGTCAGGTCCCATTCATACTGCAATGTGTTTTTGTTGCATCAACCATTTGATTAGGTACCACAACACACATGAAAAGTAGTCATGTTCTATTTTCTTTTTATTCTTGTGTAAATTGTGATGTGCTGCAGTGCACTTTATAGGTGTGTTGGCAGTACGATAAACATTTAATGCCAACACAATGCAACACACATGAACAGTTTGTTGTCATGACTTATCATAAGCTGTATTGTGACCTAAGGCATGCGTCCATCCTTGGCTGTCACTCAGGGGTGGGTCGACCAGGGTCCCCATCTAAAGTATTTTATGGAAATGCATGTGTGAGCGGCAAACATTGTTATTCCTATAAGTTCGGCGGACAACTGAAAGCAGTGTGGAGACGTTACCACGCTTTGTTCAATTCTTAGCGGAACGCACAGAAATCTACCTGTGTATGGGTAGCTTAGGATAAAGCAAAGGTCTGTATAGTAATATTTCATATCTTATACAAAAGTATATTTATTCTTATAGAAAGTGTTATATTAGTTTTTAGATGTGACCTTTAATTAGTGTGTATTTTTTATCTATAGCATGCTGCTCAAATGGAGCAAAAACAAAACGACACAGAAAATAAAAAGGTACATGGTGAAGTGGTGAAATATGGAAGTGTCATTCAGGTAAGCCATTCTCTTAGGAGTTCTTTAAAACTACAAAATTTTAAATTTAAAAATAAAGCTTGAAATCTAAATTTCATTATATAATCTATCTATATCTAATCTATATAATAATGTAATCTTAATCATTATAGTGCCTAAATCTTCAACGATTCACTTATCTGTAGATGATTCCTGGAGTGAACAGTGATTTACTTTTTGTCTTGACTCTTCAGATAGTAACATCTTTAGTTGAGTTATCTGTGCCATGAGCTGTACACCACTGTAGATGGATATAAGTGTATGTCACTGCCTCAATTATCCCTGTCAAAAGAGATCCCAATAACTAAAGCCCCCCCCCCCCTCCCATACACCTTTAAGCCTGCCATACATGTAATATTAATATTTAAAATCAATAAAAAAGATAGATGAATCTGATTTTTGTCAGATCAAATATTCACCTGGAAAGAAGCTGATAGGATAGTGTAAAAATAGGTGGTGGCAATGCATGTCATTGGTTAAAAATACAACATAACACATACATGAAATAGGCGCATTACTTACCTGTCAGCAGTTCAGATCCTGAAAAACTGCTACACAAAAAAAATCAAACATACTTACCTTCCTCACATTTTCACTGTGGTGGCAACATCTTTATTAAGGGCAAAATGAAGCCACTTCTGGATCCATTCTTCTCAGGGCAGCTGGCAGCTTACACCAACCTGCCCCCCCTCCCCCCACTCCTACACAGAAAGAGACTTGCTACTCTGCAGGGGGTTTCGGTGGGGGGGGGGGGACATCACATTCTTGCGAGACTGGGGATTTCCTGCAGTCACAAGAAGGCGATTTGTAACACAGTGGGAGTGGCTGTCTCTAAAAAGACACCCCTCCTGCTGTCAGAAATATTTTTTTTATTTCAATCGGGGATCTCGGCAGTATCAGCTGATCTGCAGCCAATACTGTAGAGTGACCTACCAGGTGGTAGGTCTGCTTTAAATCTCTCATGAACCACGGTTATTTTAGAATTTTTGCTATGGATGCATATTTATTCTGTGATATCTTTATCATTATCCCACAGAAGAAATAAATACATTGTTTTAGGAGATTTATATAATAATAAAATTATTTTTTCCACCTTTGGGTAGTATACAAAAGATACACTGCATTTAGCAACCAAATACTAACAGATTAATATTATTTGTTCTATGCTCCAGCTGCTGCACATGAAGAGTAACAAATACCTCACTGTGAATAAACGTCTTCCTGCACTGCTGGAGAAGAATGCCATGCGGGTGACACTGGATGCAACCGGAAACGAAGGATCCTGGCTTTTCATTCAACCATTTTGGAAGTTGCGCAGTAATGGAGACAATGTGAGCAAAATACAGAAAAAAATGTTTGTATCAATTGTATGCAATATTAAAATTAGGGGCAGTAATTAAATATTACAGGGTACATTGGCATAAACGTTGTATCTAGTCACTATTTTGAATTTAGTTTTTTTTTGTCTGTTGTCCCAGAAAAGCTTTTTTTTTAATTTCCTATGCCAAAAAATGCATCCAAAATAATGGGAAATTACAAAATAAATCGAATGAGCATAGCTACTAACTGATCAAACAAAGTGGGGTAGCCATCCCCTGGGACTTTAAGTCAATGTTTCCCAAAACAAAAGGGGTTTTTACACTTGTTTTAAAATTTGAATCATACACTTTATTGCATAACAAAACACTTAAATAGATGAAAGAATAAAAAATGAAATGTCCATAATCAGTCCTATGTATAAAATATGAAATATTGAAGCACTTTAAGCCTTTATAAGTCCTAGGATCCATCGGCCATGTCCTCATTGCGTTTCACCTTCAGATGAGGGTTTTCAATCATTTAAACATTATCCAAGACTCACATTTTAGAACAAGTGTAACACTTTTTTTTTTTTTTTTTTAAACATTGCCTTAAAGTCCCAGGGGCTGGCCACCCCACCTTGTTTGATCAGCAAACTGATCAGTTTGTAGCTATGCTCATTTAATGATGGAAAGGGATGTTGGCAATAGCGGTAATTTTTTACACATAATGCCCCAATTTTGGAGATAAACCACAAAGAAACATGTTTCCCCTTCTGTCTGGATGGCATTTTTTACATTTAAGGATTCACCTAGCTTTTAATTGTTGGGACTGTGACCACCGAAGTAGAAAGTTCAAGTGAACCTTTACAACTAAACTCAGACAGCATATGAAAACCTTTTTTAGCTTTTTCCAAGACTAAAAAAAGGGCTCTTTTATAAAGAAGAATTGGTAACAAGAAGAGAGCCTTTGCATAGCATTGTGATATAAAGGAAGTAACACAAACTGCAATTTCAGTAGTTTTACAGATACAGGTATTTATTGATTAAAGTACCGATAATGAGGTAGCATTACTCATACCTTAGTCAAAGGTATCATATTTTAAAACATGGCATCCTATCAGTGAAATGTTTACTAAAGCCATAAGTAATATTTGATCTCTTTTACAGGTGGTGGTTGGTGATAAGGTTAATCTTAACCCAGTCAATGCCGGACAACCCTTACACGCCAGCAACTATGAGCTCTCTGACAACCCTGGCTGCAAAGAGGTGAGCAAGTGATGAAAAAAATAAAGCAAATGTTATTTGCCTGTGAACCATTTCATTACACAGCAATCAAAGCCACTCCTGTTTGAGCACACATGGACTGAATGCAATGAAGTTATTTAGAAATAATTCAGTCCTAAGCATGTGCAGTGTTTGATTAAGTTAGACAATTTCATTATGTGTTGCTTCAGTTTGTTTTTCTGTTTTTTCAATATGTAATTATCTAGATTTTATTGTGGAGATGGAATTATTGTCATCTGAACACATAGTGATTTTGCAACAAATTGATTACTATAATAATTTTTTTTCTAAATTGTTCTAACAACAATTTAAATTATGTTCAAGGGACCAGTTTGCAGTTTATTTATCTCAGTACTGTTTATGCTCAGTACACACAAGCAACTTATCTGATTTTCCTATCGGAAATCCCCAAAAACTATACACCTATGTAAGGTGATGTTTCTATCAGATAAAAAGCAATTTCCATTCCAACTGGATTTAATTTGATTATTTGTACATACAATACAACTTGTATACGTTTACTGTATTGCAAACCTTTTGAACCATCTACAGTATGTTATATTCATATTGACTTCTGTTTCATCATTTTATTGGATAAGAAGTTAGAATTTATCCATAGGTATCCTAGATAGATGTCACTGATTTGCCAATTTCAAACTAGTTTAAGTCTCAAAATATTAGGGACCTTTAAAAAACAGAAAAAGTCAGAAAACCCCTCTATGACTCTATTAGTCCATATTTACAAACACACCAGTTGTGTTAATGTTTACAGTAGTTGAATGACACGTATGTGAATATAAACATGTAAATTTAGAGAACCACACTTCCACCCTAAACAACAATGGGACAATGAACCTACCACACAATAAAGATATTGTACCATTCATTCATAGTTTAACAATATTAAGCTTTTATTTATAGTTATTATTATACTCCTGTATGACTTTTGAGGTTAAGATCAAAGACACATCATAGATATATAATGCTAGAGAACTCTACATTTTAGCTAAAGACAGTCTAATGTATGGTATGCCTGTCAGCTGAAATATTTGACAAAGACATGTGTTGCATAAAAAGGACCCATGGAGATGCCATACATTTGCTAGAACAAACAATTTGTTACCAGGGATCTTGCTTTAGGACTAAGCTCTGCAAGCTGACCTTCTCCTGTCAAACAAGAGTAATATTGTTGGCTTATTAAAAATTCCCATTGGGCAGAGGAAGGCAATTGCAACAGTTTAGAAGTAGTCAGATAGTTGGCCCTTTAGTACCAAAGCGAAACTTGTTACATGGAGTACACAGAGAAAGGAATGTGTTTTGGCTAAGGATATGTTTTTGCTAAAAAAAAACTGCTATCTCTTAAATGTTTATTATTCTTGATTAACTCAAGATAAAAAAAACACTCATATTTATTGTGATACTTTGTAGGTAAATTCCCTGAATTCAAACACCAGTTGGAAGATCAATCTTTTTATGCAGTTTCGAGACTATATGGAGGATGTCTTGAAGGGGGTAAGGTTTCGTTTTTTTGTGACAATTTATAGTTTTTTTTATATAGCATTGATTACTCTTGGAAATAAAAGTTAAAATATGATAGGGACATAGCAAAAATCAATATTTTTTGTTATAATTAAAACTTATAAAGAATACAACAAAAGAAGATGGGAAAATATTCTTAAAAAAGGGCACTTGGAAAAAAATGGATGGGGTAAGAAATGATACCAGGTAGTTCCGTGTGTCAGGTAGTTAATCAGCCTTCTAGGCCAACCTATATATAAAATTGTAACATTTAAAGGAACTCCCCTTTTCACTTAGATGGGTCCCAGTACAAGCATCATTAATTTATAATTTAGCATGGTTTATGACCCCTATGGCCTATATAGATCATGTAAAGATTGTTGACTTCCCACTGCTGCTGTCCTGAACAAGCCTCTAAGCTTGGAGTCATTTTAATTTCCAGTGTAAACATTAAGAGTTGCTGTACTATTGAGAAAATGTTTTTGAGAAATTATTCCTTCAAGTGTTTTGTGTAGTATTACAGCTATTGTTAGCAGATCGAAGGGTATAATTACATGTTTTCTGCTTGGTTGAGCTCCATACACAGGAACACAGTCCCATAGTGCTATAAGATTAATGGGACCACTGTTAGATTGGAAAAACCCAGCATAAGAGAAAAATCTTAATTCTCACATCACAATATGTTTATTTTGTAGTACATTCTTGATCATATGTGGGATATGTTTGTTAGTCTCTGTATAATTACATATTCTGTTAAAATCTTTCCTCTAGGGTGATGTAGTTCGTCTCTTCCATGCTGAGCAGGAGAAGTTTCTTACATGTGATGAGTATAAGTCTAAGCTCCATGTTTTTCTGCGCACTACTTTACGGCAATCAGCCACATCAGCTACTAGTTCCAATGCTCTCTGGGAAGTGGAGGTATGGATAAACCTGATCACTCAAGTTACGAAAAGAAAAGAGTACATTCAGTTTAAAACTAGTTAAAAATTGGTATTCCCATTTAAGTTAGTACTTTGTTGGTTGAGCTTCTTGGAATTCAGTGTAATTTGACAGTTCATTTTATATTCACCATATGTTATTGACCATTGCGTGTATATTAACATAGCATAATGAATTCCTCCTACCAGCAATTGTTGAACAAAATAGAACTAATTCTATAGAAACAATTATTTTCTTGATTGATCAGCCAAACAGCAATTCTTCCATCCTCACTTATCCCACCAAGTATTTTGATCATCTGAAATAAGTACCAAGTTTAGCAGAGCAACTCTCAACTACTCGATTTACACCATATAATTGGATTGTTTAAGTCCATGTTCTGGTGCTTCCCCCTCTTGCTACACATTTTATGTACACCTTATATTTCTTATCTTGTCCTTTAAGATATGTGAAGGGACACACATAGACATCATAATAATGGTAAATTTAAAGATAAAAAGGTCTAGAGTAAATAAATAACACATACTCCTAGACTTATATTTATGCAAACTCGAAATACAGAAATCGAAGGCAGCCAAGATTGTATTTATATGACACACACTTAAAAGTTCTGCTACAATTGATGGAGAAAGCAGTTAGTACAAGAACTGTGGATGTGATTACATAAATAAAATACCAAAGATCAGCTGACCCGCAAGTCTGTTTTTTTTTAAAGTGGATATCTGGTAATTTGGTGCAGCAGCAGCATTGTTAATTAACTAATCTTTTAAAGGTGGTTTGCTGGTAGTTTAACTAAGGCTATGTTTCCACTGTGTATAGGGATGTGCCGATACCCCGTGTGGTAATCACATGCCTTGACGGGGATGTCAGTGCATCCCATACATGTGCATGACTTCCCGCCCCACCTGTTCCCACAAAGTTCATCAGGTCCGCTGGCCAAGAGGTTGACGCAGGGCAATACGTCAACCTCTGCTGTCTGCTCATCCGGTGGACCCGATGAACACTGTGGGAACAGGCAGGGCGGGAATTCATGCATATGTATGGGATGCACCGACATGCGCTTAACACAGGAGGTATCGGCGCATCCCTAAACGCAGTGGAAACATAGCCTTAAGGAATAAGTTAGGAATACTCTACAGCTTTTAAGTAACAATGTTGAATTTCAAATGGCGCTATCTATCGGCCGCAAAATCTTGGCAATATGGTGCCCTCAAGGATCAACCGATCCATGTGGGCAGAATTCTTAATTGGCCAGGAAACCGATATGTCGGTAAATTCCTGGCCGATTCCATTACTTTGGATGGAGACCAGTGTCTCCATTCAAAGTAATGGCCGGCACACATAGGGTGCCTGTCCGATTCTCGGCACTCCCGGCCATGCGTGATGAAGGTGTGGGCACCTTAATAGTCCATCTGTATTAACATGTTGGGCTCCTTCATACTGACAAATAACACCATCTTTTTTTGAAACCCAGAGTACAATTGGTTGCTATGGGTTGCAGTGTTATTATGGAGTGTGTTTCCTTTATTTGTTAAGATACAATTCAAAATGGTCATAGTGGTCCCTTATAACATAGACTCATTCTGTTTAGAACATTTTGTTGAAATGGATTTATTTAAAATATAGGGGAACTGAATTGCTAAAAACTGTGGTATAAATGCAAAAATCATGGTTGTCACCATTATTTTGAATTACAAACTCTTTAGAATGCTTTCAAAGCTGGTGACACAAATCTTTTAAGATCATACAACTGTAAGACCAGCAGTACAGGCAGTTGAAATGCATTTGTGATGTTTTAACGGATTACACTATATCTATCATTTTGTACAGGTTGTTCATCATGATCCTTGTAGGGGGGGAGCTGGCCACTGGAACAGTCTTTATCGATTTAAACATCTTGCTACTGGGAATTATCTTGCAGCAGAGGTAAGCTTTTTCCATATTATGTAACAGTATTACTTACTTTACAAGCAGTCCATATCCATATCCAAGTCCATATCTTTTATTTAGTAAACAGCAAATCCTGTAGGGCATATGCACAAAAAACTTGTTGAAACCCACAGTGACCAGTAGGGTTTCTTGCTGCATAAAAATAATCAAATATAAGACCTTATTTATCTGAAGTATAACTTTTACTTACCTCTTATCTAGCACAATGGTGCGTTAGTAAAAATATTCTGCTGTTCTGTGTAGTCAAATGTTAGGTTCCATATTTATCTTCCAGCTTTCCAGGAGTTTAACAAGTGCAATATGGAGAGTATTTTTTTTACTCTTTTATTAACAAACAGTAGGGTAATGGCAAAATGTAAGGTATACTGGGTATATATGTAATGAGGACAGGTTGGCACGAAACAAACTGTTCATTTATTAAACTAAAAAGTTTGTTTTTTTATTGTTTTTATAATATTTTTATTGTTGTATTCAATTTATAAAAAGCAACAAAAATCGACATTTAAAAGTTATTTATTAATAAAATATCAATAAGTATCAATATCATATATATTTCAATAATTATGTTAACCGTTCTTATTATTGGTAGATCATTGGACTTATTTTGTCCTTTGGAAATAATAAATGAATAAATAATAAATTAGAAAGAATAAGTGTTTAGACACACAGAACCAGTACCCTACTTACAAAGGCAGAAATTTTATGTTGTACTAATAAAACATGTTCATACAGCACTTCACATATGCAGCAACAAAAACATATCCACAGAGACACACAGAGTACATACTGACGTAACCATAAACAGCAGGATTGTGCACAGATACACAGTTGCATACTGACATACACCTTCCTTTACACAAGCATGATTTTAATGTTATAAAATGTTATTCATAGGCTTTAATACCATTTGCAACTATAACAGCATTACCTTTACTGGGTAGGTTTTCCACAAGGTTTAAAAGTGTGTGCATGGGTATTTTTGACCATTCTTCTAGAAGACTTTGGACAAGAAGGCCTGACTCCTTTACAACAAACTTGCTTATCCATGTCTTTATGGACTTTAGTGTGTACACTAGTACAAAGTCATGTTAAAACAGGAAGAAGCCACTGCCAAACTGTTCCTACAAAGCATGAAATAGTCTTGATCCTGATTCAATTAGAGTTCCTTTTACTGGAACCAGGAAGTCAAGCCAAACCCCGGAATAACAACCCTAGCTGTGAAGCTCTGTGCACCTCAGTATAAATATACTGCATTATGTGATTTGAAGAGGCCTACTACTTTGCGGCTGAGTTTGAATTTCTTTCATTTTGTTATAATAAGTAGTGTAAAATTTATCAGTAAAGAAATTTCTCAAATCGACTTATTACATAGGGGGCATACTTACACAGTGCCACACTAAGCTCCTGACACGTGGTTTCACAAATCTTAATGGAAGATAGCACTACATTTACACAGTTGTCTTACATTTTTGTTTTAATTGTAAAGAAATATTGCAGGTACCTATATTTAGCAATTCAGTCTAGATCTCTCTATATAAACTGTATATGGATATATGGTTTGCGCAGATGTTAATCATCAACATCCTTTAATAGATACAGCATGTGATGAATATCCTATTAGGACAGTTGTGGCATTGTGTTATTCTAGGGCTTATCAATGACTAGGCATTTCTACGTAATCATGTTATGTTAAGATATATTTGTTTCAAATATTTTTCTTGCTAGCTGTTTCCATGCTCCTCCCTTGACCAGTTTCCTTACCTGATAACATTTCATCCTTCTATATCACCATGTCCATAAATGTGTTTTACTTTTACCATTGTGTTTAAGGGGAAAAAAATCAATAACTATGTATAAAGTACAGATATATAGTTCTGAAGGTCAACAAGGTTAAGAGACAGAAGGCTTCTTCCCCTAGATTTTTTATACTGAGCTGAAATAAGGTTATTTTGACCAGGATATCCTGTTCAGCATAATAATTATTTGCAGTATTGGCTGTACTTTACCATAGAAATAAATGTTTTTTCTCAAAGAGTTTTTTCAAGGTGAACTCTTTGTTTTATTTTTCTCTTGCAATTAGCCTTGAGTCACTTAGGCAATAGCTGGTCCTTAAAGAGAGTAGAAGAGAACAGAGAAAACAAATTGAAATAAAATGGGCCTCAAATAAATTTTGGGTTATCGAAAAGAAGTTGCAAACAAAACTTTTCTGGAAAATAGAAATATTTGATTCATGAAAAGAATTTCTGATATACAAACAGCCTCTTCAAGAATTTAGACAAGATCTTTCATGTGCCAACCATTCAAACATACAGTGGATCCGGAAAGTATATATACAGCACATAATTTTTTTCAACATTTTGTTATGTTACAGCCTTATGTCAAAATGCATACATTTATTTTTTTCCTCAGAGTTCTATACACAACACCCCATAATGACAACGTGAACAAAATATTTACTTGAGGTTTTTTGCAAATGTAGTAAAATAAAAAAAAACTGAGAAAGCTCATGTACATAATAATTTACACAGCCTTTGCCATGAAGTTCATAACTGAACTCAGGTGTATCCTGGTTTCTGTGATCATCCTTGTTTCTGCAGCTCATTTGGTAAAAAGTGTTCTTCACAAAGAGAAATTATGAAAAATTTACCTTAAAGAGCCTTAAATGAAGGAACAAAAACTTGGCTGTGGTGCTAATTCATCAACACTCTAAAATGCAAAAGAAGAACTTGTGTCTATAGTCACAGTTTTACGTTGAACTAAAACTTAGTCTCCTTTTTCTTTAATCTTACTATTATCAGCTTTCTTGAATTTTATATGGCATCTCATATCTATCTACGTATCATCTAATTTATCTTTTATTTACTAGGATTTAATACAGGTTTTTTTTTACTCCTAATAGCAAGATGTGATGATTGTGTAGTGGTTTAGCTTTAAAAGCATTGTTGCCACAATGTATTATAAATAGGAACACAATTAAAGCAGTTCTAAACTCAAGATAAAAGACACATACATTTAATAGACATATTACTCACCTGTTATCAGTTTTCTGGGAAAACTGCTACACAAAAAAATACTTACCTTCCTTTGAACTAAAGCCTCTTCTGGACATTCTTAAGCGCGTCTCTTCAAACCCCCCCTCCCGATGAGTACCTGTCATTGCTGCTGAAGAGCTGAGGGAGGGGATTGCGGTCTCCCACAGTGATGAGCGGTGTTAACATGTACATGGGGGGGACGCTCGTCTCTAGATGAGCACTGCTCACCATTGCTGTGAGCAGGGAATGGGGGGGGGGGGGCTTGAGTATGGCCACAACTCCAGAGGCACTCCGGCAGTGATGAGAGGTGCTCATCATGGGGGGAGGACGCTAGTCTCTAGAGAAGCACTTCCATTTCTGCCATAGAGTGAGCGGGACGTCACAATCCCGCACAACTCCGCACATCCGTACCAAGTGCCCTGAATGATGTCACACCCAAATATATTTTTTTGGGGGGGTCAACAAGTGCACTGCGATGTAGGTCCGCTTTAATGTATACGTATAAATTCCCATACAATTCTATTGAAAAACAAACATATCTGGGAAGAAAACAATAATGTATAATAAGCCAACAGCTAAATGCTGTGAATTACTGTATTAAGACACACCTGCCCCTTTAATTTTATCAGTAATTTATACAACTATAGAGAAAAATCTTTTAGGGGAAAATATTAGACCATAATTTTGCACTGTAAGTGAGTTGGGCTCAAGCTGCCCAGCTCACATACAGAAGCTGCCAGATCAGAACTGGAGGTGGGGAAGCTGTCAGACACAGCTTTCTCGCCTCCTTAACTCCCACTCTGCTAGCTGGAGCACGGAGCTCTGGCCAGCAGAGTGGGGAAATCATATGCTCCAATGTACTATGGTAGAAAAATATAGTAAATCATAAGGTGCTTAACCTCCTGGGCAGGGGCGTAGCTAAAAATGACTGGGCCCCATAGCAAAAATTTTTTATGGCCCCCCCCCCCTTATAGGT
>CM070033.1:116571538-116595022 GCA_036250615.1 Ptychadena robeensis
CACTTCTAGTGCCATTCATGAAAACATAGATTCCTGGTGGTAGGTCCGCTTTAAGCTGCCTACCCTTGATTAATCTCTAAAATTACTACTTGCCTATTTTGAAGGTAATTGTCCTTAATTGTTCCTGAATTTGTAGAGGGTTGCTCTACACTTGATTAATGTATTGGTGATCCCAAAATTGTATCACATTAAAATTTTTCTTGTTTAGGTTTGCTGTTTTGGTGCTAAGTAAAATTTTTATCACTTTTCCCATATCTGGCTCCAGCTTAGTTTTTCTAGCAGTACACCAAGTTACACATAGGAAGTAAAGCTAGTACCACAGCATGGATGTACCACATTTTGCAACATTAAAGCACATTTTTAAACACAATCAAGCCTTCTTAAAACAGAAGGTATTTACATGGCCCAATCACTCCCAAATCCCAAAAGTTTAGGTAGAAACCCTAGTTTCAGGACAGTGGGCAGAGCCATGCAATTTTTTTTTGATCCCTTTAATCCCATCTCACCATAACCTTTATGGTTGTTCCCCTACTACCAGAAAATTAATAAAGAGATCTTTAAATAAAAGGACTCAATACCGATTCTTGTTGTACAATCCTGCTAGCCCACTCTTGTACAACGATTGTACAACTACTAGTACAACTCTTGTTTCTGTCTTTTAATAGGTTTTCTATTCGTTTGCATCGTAAACTTTACAGCAGTGTGAAGAGTAATATCAGATGCTTTTTGCAAAATCCATACATATACTGAAAAGTAGAGATGGTCGTAAAATTTCACCAAGCCGGCATAGTGAGTTGCTGGAATAGCCCCTTAACATGATATCAGTAGGTATTGCTCATGTAATTTTTGCATAAATTAGGTTTAAAGTCAAATTGAAATTTGAACTTTATGCAAAACTACATGTTCTAGAGAATACAAAATTTTCCTACCATCCTTCTCTATATCTCCAACAGAATTGGTGGCAATGATCATGTTCAAGGACTTTATTAACTCACAAATCAGCAAGACTTAAGGTTATAAATATACTGTATTTTTTGGACCATAAGACACACTTTTTCACCCCCTAAATTGGGGGAAAAAAGTGCCTGCGTCTTATGGTCCGAATGTGTGACCACCCGCAGCCATATGGCCGCCGCTGATCGCAATTTGGTTCCCCAACAGCACGGCAGATAGGAGATCAGTTGTGTAATCTCCATTGGCAGACAGGAGCCTGTGTCTGCTGTGTGATCTTTATTTGCCAGGAGAGCTGTGGGGAGCTGAACTGTATTGGCTATATTTGCAGAGCCCCGCAGATATAGCCAATGCAGAGTGTGTGGGGAAAGCTGCACTGGCTGGCAGCTTCCTCACACAGGCAGCAGAGAAGGGACAGGGAGATCGGTGCACTGACTTCCCCGTGAGGGGGGGGGGGCTCCCCCTCCCTTCCCTCTGTGTGCTCTGTGTGAGGAAGAAGAGACGCGGAAGTGTGCTCTCTAGTGACATTTATTTTGTGGCTGAAAAGGGGTACTGCATGAGATTTTTTTACATTCATTTAAACAAATGAAATATTATTTTTTCTGATTTCCTGCTCTTAAAACTGGGTGCGTCTTATGGTCAGGTGCGTCTTATAGTCTGAAAAATACCCATTTACGATCATAAGTACCTTGTAACCCAAAGTCAATGGGCCTTTGGCAGTTGAGACAGCTCTTAAGGTCGCCATACATGGTTTAGCTTTCGTTGTTTAAATTTAAGATTGTTTGAAAATCTATTTTTACCTGAATCGATTGACCAAAAATTATTTAACATAAAATATTGGTCATATTGCTTAATTTCAGTTTATTGTACAAGTATCTGAGGGATTTTATTGGTATTTGGATTGATTTGTATCTGATGATGATAGAGCAGCAAAAGTTGATGTCTATATGGCCACATTTACGACCTATCCAGGTAAAGAGTGTGTGAGCAGGGCTGTTTCTACTGCTATTTTGAGTTAAAGTTTGTGGTTACTAGATTGTAAGCTTGATTGGTCAGGGTTCTCTTCTCCTCCTTGTACCTCCTATATAAGTTTCATTTGACTCAAAACCCTTATTTATTGTACAATGCTGAATAATAGGTTAATCATAGTAATAATAATAATATGGTAACTTGTGTAAATATGGCTTTAGCTGTAAAAAAATTTAATGTCAGTTGTGGTGATCCAAACAACAGATTGCTATTTTACTTACATTTACTTATTTGTGTGAAAAGGATAAGGCCAAACCATTCATAATACCGTATTTTCTGGCGTAAAAGACGACCCCCAACTTTTCCAGTTAAAATATAGAGTTTAGTATATACTCGCCGTATAAGACCACCCCTCTTCCAACGCACACCAAATAAAAAAAACATCAGATTTGATTTCAATATGGTTATTTTATTTCAAATGCTTATGACTTGGTCAAACTGCTTGCAAGTCACGGGAAATCCACAAGCAAATGTGCCAGCGCACGTCCTTTCAGCCAGTTCAGGGAAACAGCAGTAGACACATGGCCTTACATATGCCTACTGTGACTTTCAACCTCCAGATCTCCAACAACCTTAAGCAACCTTTCATAGCTATTGACAAATTTACTTTTCATACATGGTAAAGGTGTTTTAATGTGTTTGAGCTGCAATACCAGTTTCAGCCACTGGAGCCACAGACTCTAGTGAGTACGTCGGCTTCGTCTCACACATTAAGGGAGGGGGGATGAAAGGGATCTGCAGATGTTTGACAGGCAGACTCCTCCGTCTCAGAAGTTTCAGCAGACGACCCCTGACTTTAGAAGATTTTCCTGGGTTTAAAAGTCTTATACGCCAGAAAATACAGTAGTTACTCCCTGCATTAGCTTTGTAGCTTTATAGTGTAAATTGTATTTACACTGATGACTTTTGAAAAAAGGCAAGTAGGTTATTGAGAGTCATATGTACATTTTATCCATGCTGAACATTTGTGGTATGGTTGCTGTTTAGGCTGTACATCTCTAAAGTGCATGTTGTCTGGGAAAGTGTTAAAGAACTAGGACATTTTTCTTGCCACTACATTGTTGGGTTAATTTCTACCCCTTTCCATATGTTTAAGTGCAGTAATAGGATGTGTAGGATAAATGGCACCTTTTATCTGTGAACAGCCATTTATTGAATTGTTAAACAAACTCTTATCTGCTCCCCGCACATTTATGATATAACAATGAGCATCCGTTCACTACACAAACACAGATAACGAAAACGGGAACAGCCCCAGAGATATAAGGGCTGGAGTGCTCGTTGCCATTAATTCAGAGCAGTCTGCTTTATTGTGCATAGATCATCATTTTACAACTTGTGCCCATATATCCAGCATAGTTTTACAGCAGCATGCTCATTACTGCTGCATAGAAGTACAGTTGGATCCAGGTCACTGAGGCAATGTGGAGGGTGCTGGATATAATTAGAATGTTCTTACCCTGAGGTTCTGTTCTAGTCTGGTCCTGTTCAATGCACAGGATATCTCCATGTCTGCTATAAAATTGTGTCTGCTGATCCATCTATGAATGGTAAAAATTCCTTATAGTCCACACCCCAGTGACTTCATCTCTGCTGTCTGAGACATGCATATTCTTTATAAGGTGCATGCAGAGCTAGGATTAACTAGAAGCTACCCAGTGACTGTAGTGACTGTTAATAATGGTTTCATGTAATTTCTTGTTATCACGGATCTCATTACACTCACCTAATACTTACATTATTTATGCACAGTGATTTGTAGTCCATTTCAGCAATGATTTGTAACAAAATGTATTTGTTTTAGTTTCCTACTTATTTTATTGAGCATCAACAGAAAACAGAGCATTCTACTGTATACTTTCTACAATTGGGCCATAAGCCAGGTCTTGGATGGAGGAAAAATAAAAAAGGTTCTTTAGAAAGTTAAGTGGTGGTGGACAACAGGCAGCCCACAGGTCACACTGTGCCAGCTGGCAATCCTCCAATCCCAGGCTTGATTCTTCCTGACACAAAGAAGCAGCATCTATACACTTTATTCATCAAATTATTCAATGGATTGAAATTGGTACACATTGTACACCGTGTTAATAATATTGAGAACACAGGAAGCAGTCCAGTGGGTAGTGTATGGGGAATAGCTCTAATGAGGACATAGCTATCTGACACTTGCAAAATGCAAAATGTGACCTCGTTGTAGAATCCATGTGTGTCTCTGAGAAAATAGTGTTCAGTGTTGAATTTCTGTCTTACTAAGAAATGAAAGAAGAGAGTTTACTAGGAAATGCAGATTTTTTAAAGGAAGGTTTATTGCAAAAGTAGGGTTAATATACTACACGGCCCTCTTTGTCCTCTGTTACGCTAAGTTTAGGCACCTCTGCTGTAGGCAGACCTGAAACAATTTTTACTGTATCTTTTAGGCCGTTTTTTTAGACAAAAGGATATTGTGTACTGGTGAAATTATTATTCTGTTCAGCTGCAGTATGTATATTTTTTCCTCTATTTCCTGGTTGAATAATAATGTACTAAGTAAATAAATGTTTTCCTAAGTAGCATTAAATAAAATACTAGCTCCATTTTTACCTATATTTGTGTTTTAGTAATAAAGTGGCATATGTACTCTTTTGCAAACTTGCTCTGTATATGAAAGTCACACACTGTAGAGTAAATCAGTGGAAATCACAGACATGGGCGGACTGGCTACACCCTTCTGCTTGGCATTCTGCCAGTTTTCTGGTATAGAGCAAAAGACCTGGCAACAGGAGCCAGTATTTTATTTTCATATTTCTTTCTGTACATAACACCACAGAGTAGCATTGTTCTATGTTAGTTACATTTTACCATAATTTAACCGTTTATTAACCTCCCTGGCGGTTCACTGAGGTGCAGATTTCTGTACCAAAAGGATTACAGTGTTTGCCTTTCCGCCACCATTGGCGTCAACAGTGACGTGATGGGGGCGGACAGGCTTGTGTGC
Source organism: Ptychadena robeensis (assembly GCA_036250615.1). Lineage (NCBI taxonomy): Eukaryota > Metazoa > Chordata > Amphibia > Anura > Ptychadenidae > Ptychadena > Ptychadena robeensis. Next base: position 116,576,493 of record CM070033.1, read on the forward strand.
CTGCAGCTTTTAGAAATGCCTGCATGAACACAGAGAGCCAGCTGGTTGCGCCTGATTCCGGCACGGGGGCGCAGTTTGATTACGATAAGACTGCGCCGTATTGCTTTCAGGTCGGCGCGTGTCATTTTGCAATTGATCACAAAGCGATTACCCCGAATGCGCCATGGTGATCATTCGCAACAATCGAATAAAGCGCTAGGGCAGGTTAGAGGTACAGAAAAAAAAAAAATTTGGGAAATTTTTTTTTTGTTTTTTTTTTTAGAGTTGATTTGTTTACCACTTGTTTTCTTTTGATTTTGGATTGGATACAAACATTATCCAATCCAATCAAAAAAAAATAAAAATAAAAAAAAAAAATGAAAAAAAAATGACAAAAAAAAAATCTAAGAAAAAAAAAAAGTTTCTGTACTTAAATCTCCCGCCGCCGGATGACGTCCACGGCAGAGGAGAGCTGTTCACGGAGATAGCCGGAGGACCTCGGCTTGATTTCCGGAACGGCTAGTGTGCAGTAGAGATGCTCCCACTATCAGGAACGCTCAGCGCGGCGTTCTGATATCGGGATCCACTTTGGCTGGATGATAGAAAGACATTTCTTATAATCCAGCTCAAAAAGTAAAAAAAAAAAAGATTTAAAAAAAAAGGTACCGGGGACCGGGTCCCGCCTCGTGACGTCACCAAGTACTCCGGGACCCGGAAAGAAGCCGGGAGAAAGAGAGAAGCAAGATGGCGGCGGACGCGCGGAGCAGGTGAGCTCCCACGATGTGCCCGAACCCAGTTCGGGGCGTTATTTGCAGCTTCAGTTTGCCCGAACTGGGTTCGGGCATATCGCTAGGGAGGTTAAACATAATATGTTTGCTGCAAAAAGAAAAACCTTACCAATGTTACCATCTTACTATGTTTTTTGTTTAAGTAAAGCTCCTAATTTCTTTTTTCGAGTATTTGTTATTTCCTGGAGAGTAAATATTTCAATATAATTCAAAAGGTTGTATTTTCATGCTTCCATTGTTCTTCTAAGCCAGTGGTGGCCAACTGAGTTGATATGGAGGGCCACAAGTGTGTCCCTCAGCATCACTAAAGGGGCGCACATAACATTTTCAAGCTATACTGACTTGTATAAGATAATAAGAAAAAGCAGGCAAAACTAGAAGACATTATAAATTTTAAATAACTAACAAAAGGAAGCATTGTAGTATGGTAATGCACATTTTGTGTCATATACATCGTCAAAGGCTATGTGCCCCATAGATATCATCAAAGCCTCTGATGATATCTATGGGGCTCATAAACTTTGATTTAAAGGATATATGCCCCTATTCAGGTTATGTGCCCCAATATATTATACAATCCCCCCGTTCATTGGTGGAATAGTGGGAGCATAGGCATTCACCAGTGTGCTGATCCCCCCACCAAAACTGGAGGAGATGATGAGAGGTGAGGGACTTGCTCAGGTGCTGTCTGGGTCGCTCAGGTGAATTGGCTTTCACGTATGCCTATCACGTATGTTTATCGCATCTCCTCCACTTCCCACTCTAAGAAGTTGCCAAGCAAGGACCTGTCAGCGGGGAATTGGCAGACAGGGCAGTTAAAGAACACCCAAAGGGCAGCATGCGGCCCCCGGCCCGCAGGTTTGGGAAACCTAGGTTCTAAGCTATTAGAGGTTGATCATCTATCCAACAAATATGTATAGACAGACTCAAAACAAACTTGCATCTGAGTTGCCTTTAAAGCTGGGCATACACGGCGCATACTCACGGTGCTTGATTTTGCTCTAATCTATTTACAAATCTACCCATGTATGCCTTCCTTCAAGCGGGATCAATAGAATCTCGGTTGAACAGGGTTCCAACATGTGGGAAAACCCTGTTCAATCTCCATTACTTTGGAAGGAGATATGAGTCTCCATTTGTATTCGACATGCTGCTCCTGAACAGCTCAGGTGTCTCTGTTTGAGGCTGTGTTCTGGTTGGCTGCCTTTCTCCAGCTCACAGCCTTGTGTTGGGAGTGAATGAATCTCTCACAACACAACACAGGCTGCGAGCTGGGGAGAATGGATGCTCATTGATTGTGAAGCGATGTGGCCATGTGGTGCACACTGATTTCCGTTCAATTGATCGCGGCTTGATTGCACAAGAATCTACCCGTGTATGCGCAGCTTAAGTTGTTTTAATGTTGCTTTTGCATTCACTTTAATTGTATTGAAAGACAGCAAACCCCAATTTAACTATAGGAAATTTAAAAGACAGTCGTGATCAAGTTTAAATTGTGAACTTTTTCATTGTGCACCAGCCCTAAGACATGTGTCATTTATTATACTGCACCCTGATATGGACTAAGATATTATAAACTTCAGACTGCTAGGCACAAGGGCCTTATCAATATACGTATGACGTATAAAGGTCTTGTATTGGCATAAAAAAATAATATTACTATGAAATCTATGTCTAGGCTGCATTCATCACCCCCCCCCCCCCCCCCCCCCCCCCCCCAGTTGTATCACATGTTGATTTTTCCCATCTGTCTTCTTTTCTGAGCTTTCTTTAAGCTAAGGGGTGAAAGTAGCAGGGACATTGGGACATTACACACATTTAGCAGTAACAGGTTGCTAACAATGACCGTTTTTTATTCATATAGTTGATGTCTTAATCTAAAATGGTTAGCTGGTGTTAGGCTTTGTTACTTAATCTAGCACTACCTTCTGTACAAATTGACAATTTCTGCTCTCCAAGGGTGTCTACATTTAAAAAAATCTATATAGCACATCTAAACTGCAAATTGTAAATGTTTTGTTCTTGCATTTACAAACAGTTTAACCCCATGTTGCTAGAGCAGTCATTTTTTTTCCAAATGTTTCCACAACCCTTCTCTACATATCCAGCAAATTTGGTGACGATAGCATGTTTGGGGTTGTAATTCATTCATAAAGACCATCTACAAATTGTCCCGAATATAAGCCAAATTTCATTTTTTGAGCACATTTCAGGTGCTGAAAAATTCGGCTTATATTCAAGTATATACAGTACTTTAATGAGAGGTTATTTACAAAACATGTAAGTTGGCAGGATCTAATTGCTTTTAAAGCCTCTATGCACAATGTAGCAATATTTTTTTAAGCACTGACTTTTCTTGAAAGTGCTAGAAAAAAAGTCTAAAAAGTTTTTTGAACAAAGACAATTATTGTAAGTATGCTTAAGTAATCCTTTGAGAACATAGCTTGAGAAAATTGACATAAATCAACTTTAATTTATGTATGTCATCTTTATATAGCAGCATGTAAGAACTATCAACACTCACAGTAAGTGGGTAAAGTCAGTATTGCTATTTAATGGACTTTTCTCTCTGTAGGTTTGCCATCAAGCTATTAGAAGATCTGGTTTTCTTTGTAGTAGATGTTCCCAATAATGGTCAAAATGTGCTGGATATAACAATCACCAAACCAAACAGAGAGCGGCAGAAGCTTATGAGGGAGCAGAACATACTTAAACAGGTTTGCAAAAATAAGAGGAATAAAGACCAATGATACACTGCTTTTTACTTTTGTATCTTTACACTCGAGTATCTTCACAAGTTTCTTTAAATTACCGTATTTTTCACACTATAAGATGCAACTTTGCCCCAACAAAATATAAGGATACCTATACGTCCTATGCAATGGAGCGTCTAATGGTACAATAGGTATACGTCTTATGCACCAGAGCGTCTAATGGTCTGAAAAATACGGTTGTTATGCTTAGTTTTTCTCCCCGACCAGGACTTGAAATTGAAGAAAAATTTTAATAAAACTGCTTGAATAAGATTTTAATGTTAATTGTTTATTTGATGTTAGACTTGCAAATGGGTTTACTGACACATTTTAACCATTGTGTTAAACCATTTTTTTCAGATTTTTGGAATCTTGAAGGCTCCATTCAAGGACAAAAATGGAGAGGGTCCACTGCTCAGACTAGAGGAACTCTCTGACCAGAAAAATGCTCCATATCAGTATATGTTTAGGCTGTGTTATCGAGTACTGCGTCATTCTCAGGATGATTACAGGAAGAATCAGGTGATGTAATAAATATTTCTAGATTGATATATGTAAACACATTTGTTATTCATTGTGACATTTGCTGTATTTGTAATTAACATTTATTAGGCAGATTGTTGACAGGATCAAACAACATTTTTAACATTAGCTATTTAATTCTAAACAGTCTTTACAGTATTCTGGTTCTATGAACATATTATACTCTCTGCACAATTTTATATTGCACACACACAAGCTTAGCTATGTATATATATATATATATATATATATATATATAGAAATATAGTGATTGTGTAGGCTCCCCTCGTGCCACCAAAACAGCTCAGACCCCCTGAGGCATCCTTTAGTATCCTTTAGTATCTGACACCAATGCAGTAACAGCAAGTGCTTCAAGTCGTGTGAGTCGAAGAATGAGGCCTCAACTTTTTACTTTTTTTTTCTACATCTCCCCAGAGAGACAGGTCACACAGACCTGACCATGACCCATTGCAGGCACTTTTAGTGGTGGATAGAGGTCAGCATAGGCACTTAACAAGATATGCTACAGTATTTTTTCTGTGGTAGCATTGCCCCCAGTGCCATTGTAAGACGATAATTTTTATTTTCACTTTCTCTGTTCATGGTTTTATGTTATGTTTATGTTGAAGCTGATCAAGCACAGATTTAGCAGTTGAAAGGTTTGCATTTATTGCATATATTTTTAAACAATAATGACCAGGTATGCCTATATATGTGCTCTATAGGCCCACTTTCCCCCTAAATCAGGGGGGAAATCTATGTGCGTCTTATGGAGCAAATGTTTTGACCTAGTTTTTTTTATTTGACCGATCTCAAGGCACCCCTGAGTTATTATGGGGTCCTCACACTTAATGCTCTTTTGTTATGATAATTCTCCATTAGCATTTGTGGTAGCATCAAAGGAAAGGAAGGGGAAGGTAATGAGTTTTTAAATAAAATTGAATCTGTAGTGTTAGAACCGTTAGACATACACCTTACTTTTCTGTGCTCAACACCTAATAATCTTTTGTACTGTTTTTCCATTTTTTTTTTTAACTGTAGGAGCACATAGCAAAGCAGTTTGGTGTTATGCAGTCTCAAATTGGCTATGACATCCTAGCAGAGGACACTATAACTGCCCTTCTACATAACAATCGTAAACTGTTGGAGAAACACATCACAAAAACTGAGGTAGAGACCTTTGTTAGCCTTGTGAGAAAAAATCGTGAACCTCGGTAAGTAATCCATGCCATGGAGAGAAATGTCTCTATTTCTTACTCTGTTTTTCTTTTTTATCTATGCATGGGATGTTATAATAGTTGAAGGGTTGTTAAAATATAAAATCATGGGCTACACTTACATTTGTATTGATTTCGTCCCGTTTTCCCTCGCACTTACTGCATTTGTTCTTTTCTAAATGAGTGGCCTTAAAATCTGTACCAGACACTCCATGTTTTGAAGTGGCTGCTTTAGCTCCCATTTCTCTGGTTTGTAGCTACCGCTGATACTGTTTTGGCATGCATGTTCATGCATGATCACTGTTTTGGCATGCATGTGCAGCAAGTAACTCTTGGGATATGTATTACTAGGGTAGGAGCCCTTGCATAGACAGGTGTGTGCATTCTTCATATAGGTAGTTTGAGGCAGAATAACTTTTAGAAATTGGTGAAAAGCTGTTTTTATGTAAAAAGGAATTACCTTAATTAACTAAAGTATTGCCTTTTAGGTGGGATACATGTATAATTTACATGAGATTAGCATATATATAAACTTCTCATAGAGTTGGGCTATGTGTGCTGGACACATAATTAGAAAAAACTGAAAATTCCTATCAAACTTACCATAATTTTCCTTTCCTGACGTGCTCCATGTCAGCATATTCACACCCTGGTTCAGGACTAGTTATGGAACAACGAGTGCAGCCAATGGTGTTTATAACCAGTATACCTAAAAAAAGGCAAATTAGGCAATGGAAGGATCTAAACTTTCTATGTCCTCTTAATTTCCCTGTTGGTCATTGGGTGGTGATGGGTGACCCTAAGGACCAATGAATGGAAGCTCAGGAGGTTGGAGTCAAGTGGAGCTACGCTCTTTCTTTTACCAGAAAAGTGCAGCTAAGCCACGAACCAAAGCTTTTTTCCTCTCTGCTGAATGTTTTGACATAATGTTTTTGCATTAGTGATTATGCATTAGGCACTAGAATATTTGATCATGCTTTAGCCCATCACTTATGCTTTGTATTTAATAGGGGGAGGGGGGGGGGGTTGGTTGCAAACACACTACATGATCCACTTTTACTTTTTGGGTGGCATTAACATGTAATAGCACTATAAAACGTGCACATCCTGTACATACAACCCTAGCTGAAAGAGAGCAGCACCATCCGATTGCACTCTCACAGTTTGGGTTAGCCTTAATTCATTTTTGCAATGCGGAGCTTGCAATATTCCACGTGGTATTCTTTACTTTACTGAGCTAAAAAAAAATTGTAATTAAAAAAGCTGTTCTTCTGACTTTTATATGCTTGATTTATAACTTGAATGAAATTGTACTGGATTAAGCAAAACAGAGATCACATTGGTAAAGCCCATTGCTGTATTCTATAAATCAGGTATTTTTTTTAAAGAAGAGCTTTGGCTGTGGTTAGGTAATTCAACCACATTATAAATCTGTCTATTAGTCATCCAAGCATCGCAATACCCAGATGCAACAATGGTAATAAATGCATCAGATACCTGGAAGTACCTGTACCTGGAAGCAGTAAAAAAGAAAATAATCTGGATATTATCAAAGGGATTAATGAGAACTTTTTGCCTGATTTTCTCCTTTTATATTAAAAATGGTTGAAGGCTTTACAAACATGAGTCTTCAGGTCTTTAGATGGCATAACAACACCAGCTGTTATCTCTGTCTGCCAAGACCCTTATGTAAATTCAAATTTTTTCTATATCCTGTCAAATAGCTCTAAACACTGCAATTAATAATAATTAAAACAGAGTTAAATTTCTTGTGGAATCTTTTGAATTTCTGAAACTTTGAATGACTATGCACTTGGAGGATGAGACCCATTGGGTATTAGTGGTAGACTTTTTACTTATTGAGGTTTGAACTTATTGTGGCTTAGACCTTTAAGCATCCTAAGCCTTAGACTATGTCTCCATTGCATCAAAATTCTCTCATTCAACACAAGCAAAGTGACTCTTATGCCTGGCATACACACGCCGATAAGCGGCCGATTTTTCCGTTGACCGACGGGCGTGCGGGCTCGTGCCGTCGGTCAGCGGCAAAATCGGCCGCTAATCGGCATGTGCCCACATGGGGCGACTGATCCCTGTTGCCCCACTGCTTGGCCGGCCAGAGAACAGACATGTCGGCTGTTCTCTGGCCGATGCAAGCCAATGCCATTAACTTCAATGAAGACCGGCGTCTTCATTGAAGCAAATGGCCGGCACACAAAGGGTGCCCGGCCGACTAAAGAAGCCCCAGAATGCATCAGAACGTCATTACATTTGCATTCCAGAGCTCATTTGAGCTGGTCTGTCTGCTCCCATCTGTGGGTGTATGGCAGGCATTACACATCTATTGTTTTTCAGGCAGATTTATGTATTCATCAGCCCATGTGCTTGAAGAAGACATGTTATCGCCACACTACGATAACCCACCCCCTTAACGCGAGCATCGCACATTGCTTATCATGGACACTTAAGTTAATGCTTCCATCCGTAAAGAAGTTTTATGAAGTCTAAGTCTTTCTCTTTTTTACTGATCCATAAAATGTACTTATTTGAACTGAATTAAAATGTAGATGTTTGAGTCAGAACTGCCATTTGTGTTGCATTAAATACTTTACACTTTACTTTTAATAAGATTTTTTTTCTTATTTGTTGGCTGTATATGGATAGAAATTTGTTTAATAAAAGTTGATTTAAAAATCAGCATCTACTTACAGTTACTACCTTTTTAATTATTTTAAGGATTTTACGATGTACAGGACAGTGTATTTAATAATGGCTTGAATGATTAATTGTTAATTTATTATAGAATCCGAGCTCTAAAATACAAATTAGAGCAAACATATACATGTTAACACAATATTGGTATATATAGATCTAATAGCATGGGCCTTTTGGAGGTTTACATGCTCAATACTTTTCCTTATGTTTATCCATATGTTTTCTTTTAGGTTTCTGGATTATCTTTCAGATTTGTGTGTATCTAATCATATAGCAATTCCAGTCACTCAGGAGCTCATCTGTAAATGTGTGCTTGATCCTAAGAACAGTGATATTCTCATAAAGACAGAGTAAGTATTCATCTCAAAATATTACTTCAAGTTAAGATTGTGATAGAGGTATTGTTATATAATATAAAGTTGCCATTTGTAATACAAGTGTTTATTTTTTAGTGTGTGAGAGGAAAGCGCTAGCTTGTATTACAATGTTTATCTCTCTTAAGGCTTAAAATTATTTTAAAAAAAAATTCTCCTAATAAAACTGCTGCATTGTCCCTTACACTATTAGTCTGCATGCAAATGTGTGTTGCATGCAAAGGAGAAAAGGGACAATAACAAAAACAATGTACAGACATTTTCCAATATGATCAATCAAGTTTCTTTTAGCTCAACACCTTTCAATTGCTTTTCTCACAAAAATGTAAAAATCTATTACTAAACAAATAAAAGAATCAAATATCCATCGAACAGGAAGATTGATCCTTGTATAGCTTCCTTATAAGATGAGAGAAGAAATAATGCTTAAGAATAGTTCATTTAAACCATATTTCTTTAAAAGATGTTACACAATCTTTCACTGTTCTATTGCAACTGAAACATATCCCAGTCAAATCTTACCATGAGAGTTAACCTCTTTCCAAATTTATGTAATATAAAAATTATCAACTTACCCAATCACATTTATAGGCCCTGGTAAGTACTCATGTTTGCAGTATACAGAACAATAGATGCACTGAAGGAACATTTCTGTTCCCCGGTGTTTCTAGAAATGATAACATGACATGTGTATCAATCTTACATTAATTACATTACATCCCTTATATTTTAGTCATCTTTTGTGAACCTTTTAATTTTAAGAACTATTTTGTTTGATACAGTGTCTTGGCTTTTCCTGACTTAATGACTAAGCTGCACCAGTTTCAGTCCTTCTTCCCTAAAGCTAGCCATACACGTGTCGGATTCCATGTCCAATCGATTCATCATCCGATCGATTCCGGCGATTCTGCTGGGAATCGCAGGTGTGATCAATTGGCCAATTAGAGTATCCATCGCAGCATACCACCTTGTCCGAGCGGATTCCGGCACGATTCCGTGTGCGATTCCACCTCCGATTCCACCTCACAAATGGCAACTCCCCCTGATCCGGGCAGAATCGGATGAGAAAGACCAACATGTTGGTTCTCTGTCGGATCCGATTCTGAGCCCCTGAACGATGGTATCCGGTGGGAATCCGACACGTGTATGGGGGCCTTTACTGGATACTGGGCCTTAAGGTAGCCATACACAGTTCAATATTTCTGTTCAATCAACCAAAAAATCGATCGTTTGAAGTTGATCGAGGGGGAATCGATTCCTGCCTTGACTTGTCAGTGTATGAGTGATTGAATATGTCGATAAATTTCAGTCCATTGTACAAGTATCTAATGAGTTTTCTAGGTATTTTGTATTTGTATTCAATTGAAATATCAAAGAATAGATCGGTTTTAAATTGATGACCCTGTGTGGTGGTATTGATGTGCGACTGACAGACAATATTTAAATATTTTGTTTTGAAATGTGTACACATATAACCCTTTCATTCTTGTTTTTAGGCTTAGGCCAGTAAAAGAGATGTCCCAATCCCCGGAGTATATGAGCATTGAGTACTGTGAAGAAGAGGTGTGGCTTGTTTGGCTAGATAAAAACAATGACACACATGAGAAGAGTATTCGCCAGCTCTCGCAAGAGGCACGAGCAGGGAATGCACATGATGAGAATGTACTCAAATACTACCGGTAATAAATCTTAAGTTTTTTTTCTGGGTGTTGAAAAAACATGGGTAAAATACTTCACAGAGAATTCACATGTCTTTTACAGCTTCTGCAAAGCTGCTGAGAGTTGAGAAGACATAGCTCAGTACAATTTTACATGTACAAATGTGCACATGGAATTCATCATATTTATTTATTTGTGATTTAAAAACAATCCCCCAAATTAATAACCAAACCCCCTCATATCAATAACCATAGCTCCATTTGGCATACAACCATCTTTGCCATATGCCTGTATTGAACTACAGAGGGGTTGGTAAAAAAATGTAATAGTACCTGCCAGGGAGGTTAATTGCACCCTTGTTTACAGGCACTGTGATGTAGTAATTTTTAAATGATTTGTGTGTATGTGTTTTTTCTGTTTGACTTTTTACCTTTTACTTCACACCACAGGTATCAGCTAAAACTTTTTGCACGGATGTGTTTGGATCGCCAATACCTGGCTATACATGAGATCTCCAAACAACTAGGTGTAGATCTCATCTTTCTCTGTATGGCTGATGAAATGTTGCCTTTTGAGATCAGAGCCTCTTTCTGCCATCTCATGCTACATGTCCATGTTGACAGAGATCCTCAAGAACTGGTTACACCAGTGAAATATGCCCGACTATGGACTGAAATACCTACGGCCATTACAATTAAAGAGTAAGGAGCATACATATCTAAAATGTTGTCCTCTGGGAATTTGTATATACATGTTTTGATTAATAAAATCACAATAGGCATTGTGTGGTTTACCTTACATTTAAGGATATTCACAATGTAATTTAAATCATTTTTTAGGCTCACCTCTTAGGTTATCAATCAGGTTAGAGATACAAGTCTACTGGCATTCTGACATGGTTAGATGGTTTTGCATTAAAGTAAAGGGATCTAATGCATTTTATAGATTTACAGAAGGGAGGCTGTTTACTAGTTAATGAAGTTAAACATTTCAGACAGTGATAAAGCATGACCCTCTCTCATCTGTAAGTCCTGCTACAAATGACACACATCCTACTTGGTTTTTTTTTATCTTGGAGTATCTGCAGTTGAATATTGGCTTTATTTTCCCTGTTATATCCCTGTATGCTGACCTTGTAGATCTAACTTGTAGGGCTTGCTGAGATTCTGAGTGTGAACATAAGTAATCTAACAATAGGTAACCCAATTGTGCAGTTACTGTATGTTTAATAAAACTGATTGTGTTCATGTTCTTTCTTACACAGCTATGACTCCAACCTTAATGATTCCAGAGATGATAAGAAAAATAAGTTTACAAATACCATGGAGTTTGTGGAAGATTTTCTGAATGCAGTTGTCAGCGAATCAATGCCATTTGCCAATGAGGAAAAAAACAAGCTTACATTTGAGGTGAGACCCTAATTTACAAGTGTATATTGAAGGTGGATGTGTGTCTTCCTGTGTTTTCATTTTTTGTGTACATTGTTTGAGATGTATGTGTAAATTATGTTTGGATGGAGTTTTCACCTACATGCAAACAAAACGTTATTTGTTTGTGATCATGCATAGCAGAGCTCTCACTAATACCACCCTCTGCAATGCCAGCACCAACTTGCAGAGTGTTTGGGTCTCTGGTGCCTGCCAGAAGCTTGGAAGTTTTACACTATACCTGCCAAAAAAGCCACCTGCATCATATTAATTATACATATACATTTGGTAATGGTTCAGATAATAATTATTAATTGTTCTCATACACCTTATACACTCATTTTTAAATGTTGTATTTGTAAAAGTCCTACCTTTTGCCAGTAAACTTGCAGCAAGGTATCTTTTTACTGAGGCCTCAAAATGTGAAATTTAATGAAAGTTCCTATTTTGAATCTTGACAGGTATTGAATGTGGCATTTGCATTTTTTACTTTTATTTCTACCTGCTGATCAAGAGAGTGACACATATCCTGTTTGGTGGGGCCTCTAGACAGCACCCTTGTCAGTCTGTAGAGGGTAGTTTTTAGATGGAATAATTGATGTAGGTGGGCTTTGTGCAAGTAAACAAAGTCTTAAACCTTCCAACTTTTTTAAATATTTACATATTTACAATTCTTTTTTGTTTCTGTTGAGATAATGACTTTAACTATATATATAAGGCATACCTGTCTATCCCGTTTTGGCCAGGAAAGTCACGTTTCTTATGTGGCTTTCCCAGCTTCCCACTCCCTTTTAAGTTCCCATCCGGTTTTGCTGATAATGTTAGGGGGTGGGACATTAGCAGGAGAGTAACGCTCTCTCCCTCGTAAATCAGCTGACAAATAAATCCAATACCCGAAGTGACGAAAAAACACCATGTTCCAAATACTGGAAGTAACGTCAGGGACGTCACTTTCTCTATTTTTCCCTTATTCTTGCACATTGAAATTGACAGGTGTGATTAAAGGTGATTATTGTAAACACCCCTCAATGGTAAATGATTTGAATCAGCCCTGTTACTTTCAGTTTGTTCAGTCTGCTAAAGAAAAGAATGGCTAATAGCATCTACAGGTAATATATGTTATGTTCATGCTTTAAGTGCTACTATCTGTCATTCCCATTTTATAATAGTTATAATATTGGCCACTGACTTGCTGGGTGAAATGTAAATATATCTACAGATTTAGGGTCCCCACGTGAAGAATGTAAGCCAAAGTGTATGTTTCAAAGGATAGGAAATGAGAAATGTCACTGTCGAAATGCAATTCCTGCATGTAATAAAAGAAGAAACATTTTAGCTGTTTCATGAATATAATAATTTTCACCATGACACCTTTAATTTTATATACTTTGCTACTCCTGTATATGTGATTTTCCTTAATTGCCACTAAGCCCATTTAATTGGACATTAGAATGCCAGATGCCATAGTTTAGCAATTCAAAGCACAATAAGAAAAACAATAAGAGAGGTGCACAGAAGATGGTTTTATTATTTATTTATTTATTGTATTGGCTAATGAATACAATAGCAGGAACCTTCTGGAGTCTGTCATATGCAGAATGTTTTCTTTTTTAATGCTAAAACAGAAGTTTTTCACTGTAATATATGTCAAAATTTATGAACTGCAGATAGATTTGTATTTTTCAATGTAATAAAGTTTAACCCTTTTTAAATTTTTTTTGAAGGTTGTCAGTCTGGCTCGCCATCTGATATATTTTGGCTTCTACAGCTTCAGTGAACTTCTACGTTTGACACGTACTCTTCTAGGGATCATTGACTGTGTCCAAAACCCACAGGCAATGTTGTTGCATGCTATGTACAATGATGATTCAGCAGGTAAGTAAAAAAACGTGATCAATGATCATGGAACACTGAAGTAACTTCTAATATCCATACATGAAATTCTAAAACTCATATAATGCACATTATTTGGCTGCTTATTCATAAACAGACACACATATACCATATAGGAATGAATTATGGAATATATATACTATTCTGAAAAAGATGCTGGAGGCTGAACTTAAATGTTTTAGAAGAAAAAGTGTTACATTTGTCAGTCTTGTTGTCCATATTATATTTGTTCATAGCATTTGTAGCAATATTTATAAATGCCTTAAATAAAGACAGTCACAAAAATTTTATTAGCTGACGTTTACTTAATTGCAAAGCCCTGGAACATGGCATCAACACCATTATTGTTGGAAATGTAAGTAAAATATTTTTTTGTAAAGTATTGTTCAATCTGAAATTTTGACTTTATTTTTAACACAAGTTATGTACAAACTAAATGTTTGCTCAGTGGCTTTAAAACCAACTCACAAAGTCAGCTGGTCAAAATATTTGCACTAGCTTTTAACAGTATTGCATTGTAATTTGACTAATAGAACATAAACATAAAAACATAAAGCCATACACTATCTCTGTAGACCTAGGATGAATGATCTTGAATAGAGACATTAGTATTCAAATGCCTGCAAACTGCAAACCTGCTGTGATTGGCTTGGTCTGCATTACATTACACCTAATGTTAGATTTCAGCATCTTATTGACCCTTGCATGTTGCCCAAACCAGAATGGCTGCCTAAAGGGCATTGATAGTTTAGCACATCTATTTTGATTGGATTATATGTTAGATTATGTTAGATTATATTATTATAATATTAACCTCCCTCCCAAAACAGAGCCGTACAGGAAATTGGGACAGAGTACACTGTTTTACACAGTACACAGAGTACAAGTTTTTTTTTTTTTTTGAAAATATCTTTTATTGAGAGAATAAGAGCAAAACAATGGCATTCCAGTCAAAATCACAGTGAAATCTCCCAATAAATTTTACAGATATCTCATGTAATCAGAACAAATAAATTGGCACACAAATCAAACAAAGGGGAATCCGTCCCCTCAGGTTAAAGCCTTCAGGGGAGGAACCACCCTCTAGAGGAAAGGAAAAAGAAAAGAAAAAACAAAACCCATAAAACAAACCAAGACTAACTACCAACTGCGTTGCCCATCGCCACCCCAAAACAGGCAGTGCTCCCACATCCCCCCCCCCCCCCCCGGAAAAAAGAAATAGCACCTTGTCAACCATCAAAGTTGTAGAAGAAATCCCACAAACAAAAGGAGACCCCAGGAGCCCCGCACGCGGCCACAAAAACAAACCCAGATGGCCCCTAACCGCCACCCATGCCCCCCCACGAAACCTACACGCTGGCTGAAACGCGTAGGAACCAAGTCCCATGCCCTACGGCACTCCGCGAGCAGGGACCAAGCCGCCCCCAACCGCTAAGCGAGCCCGCCTCCCCCCCCCCCCAACCCCCAGGATACCCCCACACGACTCATGTCCTTTAAATGCTCCCAGAAACAGTCGGAGATCCAAGACCTGCCTCCACAATTACCTTTATGAGAAAACTTTCGCAGTGTCTGAAAGAATTCTTGCCCACCCCCCAACTGACCGGGATATGTAGGGCGGTTAAGTTGTCTCCCAATGCTAATAATCTGGACCAGGTAATACCTTGAGCGGCTACCGACTGGGCGGAGGGGACATGGATCCATTGTCTCAGATACAAACCGTTTGCTAACAAAAAAAAAAAGCATAAGTGGGCAATCTAGGTAACCGTGGCTGAGGCCCGGATCACCGTAGAGGCCAGCCCGCCGAGGCCCGCGGACTCTAGAAGCACTGACCAGGACGGAGTAGGCCGAAGGGTCGGGGCTCTACTACGATAGCCGTGATTCCTGCAATAGCCGCACAGGACCCACACCTCGCCAGAGCTGGCGACTAGGCCCACAGTCCAAAGGACCCGCGTGATTACCCCAGGGATGGTTCGGGGTCCCCGACTTAGGGCCCAATGTGAAGGCAGAGTCAAGCCGGCCGCCGCCAAGTTGCGGGCCGTGTATGAGCTAACATCCCACGTTGTGGATGACTTAAAACACCCGTCTCCCTCGCAGGCACCACACGAACTATACGCTGCCTCACCTAATACCAACCCCCGTCCCAAGAGATCGACTGTATCATCCTCCGGCTACTCCAAGGAAAGGAAGCCCCACGGCCCCCCCGAAACACCTGCGGCCACAAACCAGCAGCCGGCCGCCCCCGATCGTTCGACGCAAGATCATCAATACTAACTAAGGAGACACGAGAGCCGGGCCGTGTCGGGGGAGCTAAACCAAATTTCGGAGGACAGGAGGCATCACCCCACCCCCCTCTCACGTCCCCCCCCCGCGTCTAGGAAGGAAGGCCACCCCAAGTTGCGCATACACACAAGATAGGTGATAGCCGGGATGCCCCCGTGAATGAGACACCTCAACGAGCGGCAGGGCAGCCAAGAGCCCCAGGCAACAACGACGCTTCAAGCAAGGGGCACGCCTCCCGGCCACCAGACGGCGCACCCACCCTACCTAAAGCTGCCCGTCGGGAAACCAACCAGCGGAAGTATGCCGCAAAGGGCTAACCGGGCCCAGCCCACCTTATACACTTTTATTAATCCCACCCCCTCAATCACACATCCCAACAATAGTGAGCTGCAGACAACGGTTACCCCCCCAAATAACATTTTGTAACCCACCTCCCCCTCATGCTACTGATCGGGATCACTCTCAGTAGCGTGTGTGTTTTTACATAAGACGAGGGACCGCGTTCGCAACACAGGCGGAGTGCAGCATCCCTCGCGAGGACCAACGGCCCACTGAACTACTAATGGGGACAATCGAACGTAAAGTTTGATGAAGTGAGACGTACACCCAACACCCACCCAGCACCACTAAACATGTCTAGTAACAAACAAGCCAGGTTATCTTATCGCAACATCTTGGTCATATAAGCCCCACCTGAGCTACCGGAGTTTAAGCTTCCGCAAGGCGACACGAGGCCGTTTTCCCATGCCATTAAATTTGGTGAAGGCAGTGTTTCAATTTATTGACATCCGCATCGCTTGAGCAGTAGGGCAATGTCTGCAATGGATAAAGGATCCGTGGAAGCTAATCATCTCTAATTAGAATGCACCGTCCCCAGGACCGACAAGGGAGGCATGCCATCTATGGGCTCCCCGTGATTTCTGGAGGATTTGGCATAATAATTCAACTCCTAGCCCCCGCCGGGCATGATCCCGAAAAATTAGGCCCAGGTACTTGAATGATCCGGACTATTTAATCTGCAATCCGTCACCACCGCTTCGTGGCCGCCCGCGACGGGGTCAGAACCCAGAAACACAACTCGCGGTCTTTGCTTATTACTAGTAATCCAGACACCGGCCGGAATGCTTCTATCAGTTCCATCAAGGGACGGAGATGTAGATGGGGCTGCTACGAACACCCCAATAGGTCGTCCGCGAACAGGGGCCACACCCTGCTTCCTTCCTCACCACTATCCGCACACCCTCCAAAGACGGGGATAAATACTGTCTCGTGCAAGCGGTTCTAGGCCAATTTAAACAACAGGGGGAGAGGGGACAATCCCTGACGTGTGCCTTTTCTCCTAATGCACGGTTTCGATAAGCACCCCATTGACGTATGTCTAGCCGTTGGGGCCCTAACATAGTGTCAATAAAGCCGAGACCTTCCTGAAGCCCATCCTAAGACATAACCAGTTTAATAAGCCACCGCCAGTGCCACATATCAAAGGCCTTCAAAATCGGCATCCCGGTCACAATAGCCCCGGACACCGAGTTGGGCCGCCAGCAGCCTGTTGCTCCAACCCGTCACCACCTTGCGCACATTATAACAACAACATAAAAAACCGCAGCCTGCCTCGCGTAAAACCCACTTGTTTCCGGTGTATCAACTTGGCACACACTCGCCAGCCGGTCCGCTACATGTATTTTAGATAAAAGTTAACATCCTGATTAATCATGGAGATGGCCTATACCCCCCGGGTCCAAACCATCCTTTCCCGGTTTTTTCGGGAGAAGGTTATGTCGCCATACACCCACCCCGTTTCCTGGTAAAACCCCAGAGGCATGATAACCAATTGTAACGGGGACTAAAACAATGAGGGCCACCGCTGAGCAAGGATTTTTGTAAATTCCCGGTGACAGACCGTCGGCCCGGGGCTTTACCTTCGCCGATCTTTTGATCACCCTAAGACCAAAACCAATCCTCCTCACCGAACCGGGTCCCATTTAGGTACTAAGTCCTCGGGTGAGAGGCGGGGGAGAGGGACTCTCCCCGCAACAGCGGGTTCCTCCTCCCACCCCTCCCCCCCTCCTGCGCGTACATTTCGGGTAATACTCAAGCGAAGAACTCGAGATATACCTTCCCCCTGGTGACCCGGCGCCAAGCAGCTCCCTCACCGCCTTGACCCCGCGACATGGCGGCCGCACCCCCCTGCTGGCCAGTTCCCCAACAGTACTCCTGACTTGTTCCTAGCTTGAAGAATCTCTCATCCTCCCTGCCCTAACATGCCTATCTGCCTGTTTCCGGCCATGGCATCACAGGAGCCCTTGTCTTCCCAACCAGCGGGCTCGGTCATTATCGGTCATATGGGGCCTTATATTGGAGATAGCTGTCTCTGGCCTTTGTTTACAGGCCGTCATATAATTTATCTAGTGCAGACGCGGGTGAAGCCAGGTACTCTAGAATCCTGCCCCGGAGACCGGCCTGGCCGCCTCCCAATAAAGTGGTAGGGTTTTCACAACGGTATATTCCTCATTACAATAAATACTGAGTACTTACTCCAACCACCAGCCCCTGTAACAGAGTCCGAAAGGACTCTCCGAGCCCCGTAAGAGGAAACGCCAGGACGGGCGTCGTGTCTATAGGGGGCCCCTGTGCAGGACAAGACACCCAACCGTGGATGGGTCAAGATCCCATATGGCAGGAATAATCCTCCGCCCGCCACCCGCGAAACAGAGTGTGGACCCACCAATATTTTGTCGCAATCTAGTAAAGAACCTTGACTGCCGAACAATGGGTATATTCGCTTTCAAACGGGTGGAAGAACCTCACGAGTCCCACCATCCACACGAGTCCCAGGGATTGGAAAGCCCTGTCTTGGGAGAACGCCAGTGCTACTCACGCCACCCGTCGATCTCCCGCTCCTCCTCCGGGGACTCCAGCCGAA
>CM070033.1:116604469-116619951 GCA_036250615.1 Ptychadena robeensis
TATATTGGTCACTGATTTGTTTTTGTTTTGTTTTTGAATGTCAGAAATTTATATTTGTAAATGTTGAGATGTTATATTGGTTTCACTGGTAAAAATATATAATTGAAAGGGGTATAAATTTGTTTTTTGTTAAGTTGCCTAATAATTATGCACAGTAATAGTCACCCGCACACACAGATATCCCCCTAAAATAGCTAAAACTAAAAACAAACTAAAAACTACTTCCAAAAATATTCTTTGATATTAATGAGTTTTTTGGGTTCATTGAGAACATGGTTGTTGTTCAATAATAAAATTATTCCTCAAAAATACCACTTGCCTAATAATTCTGCACTCCCTGTATACTTATTTTTTTACAAAAAAACACAGGGCATTCCATGTGTGGAATTTGTTAGCAAATTGCAAAGCCCCTGCATAAGATATCATCACCAAATATGTTTGTGATGTATAGAAGGGTTATGGCAACACTTAAAAAGAAAAATTATTGCTCTAGCACATGTTGTTTTTGCATAAATTAGGTTCAAAGTCAACTGGACATTTTTTAAGTCAACTTAACTTTTATTCAAAAATATTTCTCCTTTAAGCAGAACCTACAGAAAAAAAGCAGTAATATGCCTCTATCTGATGTTGGAGACATCAACAGGGACGACAACTTTTCTGCTAGCACTCCAACCAAGGCAACCATTTGGCATAGGCCCCCCAAATGCTAGAAACACCCCTGGTCATTCTTGACTCCAGTTATACATGCAAACTAAGGCAAAAATCTATTAAAGGAATAATACTACCTAAAAGCAGGAAAGCTGAATTAAATGTATATTGTGCTATTGCACATAATACATATTACAAATGAAGACTTGCTGTAAATTGTTTGCTGAATAACAATTATGGTTAGACCATAGCTCTTCTTTAAGGTATAATATGCATTAGAAAGTAATTAGAGTAATGTAGATATTGTGTACAAAGTGATCAGATGTTTGTTTTGTGATATACATTTAATATTCAAATAGTGAATGTGGTTTATACATAATACTACACAACATGGCTATACTGAACAAACTAATTGCATACAAAATGTTAGACATTAACGCAGATGTTCAGTTTAATAAGCTTGATGTTACTTTCCTTGGCATATACAGGTTCAGCTGCTGATCTCAGCCCAAGATGTTGATAATTACAAAGTAATCAAATCTGAGCTTGACAGACTGAGAACCATGGTGGAAAAATCAGAGCTCTGGGTTGACAAGAAAGAAAAATCAGGAAGTAGTGGTTCATCAGATGGTAACAAAAAGGAGAACAAGGAGGTGATGTATTTTGACCCACTATTATCTCATTTACATGTTTCTCTATATCATTTTTAAGGAAATATCACAAGCTACACTACACTGCTCTTCATTGCTTCAATTTTTAATAATGACATTATCAGAGTCTAGCAAGATACAGATCATTATTACTACTCTACTCTATGTTTCTATGCATGCATATTCATTAATATGTGGCTTTCCTGCTTGGCCTTGTTTTCAATTGTCAAACGAATTTGTTGTGAAGATGTTTACCATGTCTTTGTTCTCAGGGGCAACCATTTGGTTTGGGGTACACAAACATTTGCCCATAAGGTTTATCAATTTATCAAGATGATAGTTGTGAAAAGTGATTTTTACATCTATCAATAATGGGTTTTTTTCTAATTAACAGCATGAAGAGAATCAGGGGAGCACTGGAAAACCAGCTGCAGAAAAAAGCAGTGAGAATTATCAGCTTGTTAAGGAGGTAGGATTTTGTCACCTGTTTTGTCACAGCTGTAGTGTAAAGTTGCTTGTCTAGTTTGCATAATATACATCATAATTTGTCTCACTCCATAAAAATCAATAGACATTGATTAACTAGTTTATATGCATAGTATCATGCTTTACAGTCACTATAAGTATAAAAAAATTATTTCGCTGCAGAATGTCTTCTAAAGGACGTTACTTATATGCATAAACTTAAATAATTTGCATATACAGCTAAACCCTTTACATGTAAAATATTTTCTTTTTGTGTTCCATCATTTAAGATCTTGGAAAGATTGAATAAAATGTGTGGTGTTGGAGAGCAAGTCCGCAAGAAGCAACAAAGGTTACTTAAAAATATGGATGCCCATAAGGTTATGCTGGACCTCCTTCAAATCCCATATGAAAAGGTATTCATCTTTATTGTCAACCTGTTCATGAAACAGCAGATAACCATGTTTGTTGCTTTTGCCTTGCCGGCAATACCGCATCCTATGATTGTGTATTGGCAAACTGACGGCTGCACTGCACGGTTTTCACCATGGTCTACGCGCGGGAAAACTGCACAGTTTTCCGCAGTGTATACAAGCCCTTACAGTGTGAATAGTAACATTGAGTGTCTATGTAAAAACGTGTGCGGTAAAAAAACGCCCGCATTTTTAAAACGCAACGCAGCTCATATAGTATGAAATTGCCCTTAAACTTTTTCATTATTCTTTCTCATTATTCATTCATGGGACACATGGTGCATTATTTTATTTTTGAAACTACAGTGGGTCTGAAGAGAGGAAAGCATATTTATGCTGCCTTATAGTAGTGAAGCCCCATTCTGCTTTCTTTGACTGTGAGCCTAGGTCTAACTTTGTTATTTAAAATTCTAATATTTCTGGACAGTATTACACTGATTTGTCATGTGCAGTCTCTATATCAAGTGCGTATACATCTACCAGTACTCTTTTTGGATAAATATTCAGTATTAGAATTGTCCTGATGCTGGCCAATTTAACATGGCTTTAATCATTAGCAGTCTCTTAATTCCTCAATTTTGTGTCAGTGAAAACATGGCAGTGCCTAAAAGTAGTCTGCCTGTTAGCCCTAAAAATGGCCGGATAAGACTCCGTCTAGTCCCTGTAATTTGGTGACGATTTTTCGAACCCTTTCCAAATCAAGTGATTTGCTCATCCCTAATTTAATAAGCCTACTTTGAATACCAAATCATGTTGGAGACATTTAAGGCTGCCATACATGCACTGAGCGGCGGCCGATTTTCCACCGACGGATGGGTGTGCGAGCTTGCGACAAAAGCGACCGTCAATCGGAGGTGCCCACTTGGGGCGACAGATCTCTGTCACCCCACAGTTCCATCGGCCAGAAAACAGACATGTCCGATAATCTCTAGCTGTTAGTTTCAATGGAGACCGGCATCTCTATTGAAGCTAACGGCTGGCACACAAAGGGGGCCCGCCGATGCTGTCAGCTCTGGATAGCAGCGTGATAACGACATCACGCTGCACTCCAGAGCTTATCTGAGCTGCTCTGTTGGCCCCCACTTGGTACGTGTGTGGGGGCCTTTACACAGTGGAACCCTGGCAAGTACATGATAAGATATAAGTGAACAACCTATTCACTTTGGAAAGTAAACAATCCCAACTCCCAAAGTGTGAACAGTTTTGTAATTTATTTATTTCACCCCTCAGCCTAAATGGCATTTAATATGAATGGACATAAAAGAAGGCAATGAAGTGCCAGCAATGGTGCTGGGAATATAGAAGGTCTCCAGCAATACACATTGTATAGACATCCTGCAGCAAAAGCCATGCTGTAAATGCATTGTGTTGGCGAGGTGTGATTATTTGAACAATTCTTCTGTGAATCCTACTTATCAGAGAATTAAGCTAGCTCGTCTGTTCCAAGTCTGAGCGTGAGCATTTTTTTCACAGCTTATTACTTCTTTAATTTCTGTTGCTTTGCTGTGTGTGCTACTGTAGTAGCAGTTGCTGGGTGTGATATTTATCAGCAGGGAGCTTGAATCAATAACATTTCAACAAAAATAAATGACAGACAGACAGGCTTATTTACCTGAAGTATGCTGCATAGTGTATTGTTTCACCTTTAAGAAATGTTTTCAAATGCATATAATTTTCCATCTCTCAACAACTTTACTACCAGAATGTAACCAAGCTTTACCTGAGAATGAAAGAAAGATTTGGTATCGACAAAGCACTCCTTAATTGTCCAAACTAACTAATTTGTTGTCATAGGGTAAAAATGACTTCCTCTAATAAATCCCTTTGGGCTTTGGTTGTATAGATTGCCTACCCATTATAAATGAGGCGTTTCCCCTACAAAATGAACATTGATTTCCTTTAAATGAGTAATCTGCAGCTAACACAGGAGCCATTCTCCCTATGGTGAAGTGATCATTGCCTAGTTATTGAGCAATAGTAGCTATTTTTCATTATTCTGGGGGCAAAATGCTCTTGGTAAAATTACTCAGAACATATTATACATCCGGGCCTGTGAAACATATAGTAAACTTGTTTTATTCTGCTCATGTTATTTTTCTTCTTTTTTGAATATCATTTGACAAGGAAAATCAACAGAGAAACAATGTAATCAAACGGCACAGAATAATGTAGATTGCAAAAGAAGGAAATTATTACCAGTTGGTGTACAGAATTTTAGGAACCCTTGAGCCCTTGATTCAAAGTCCCCAATAAAGCTTAGATATACATCAAAGATTTTAAAACAATCTCAAATATCTAAAGAATGCTTGGAACTGGCTTTGCATGATAGATCATAAGAACAGGAGCGTGGAATATAGGACTTGTACCTGCCAATAGGCTGTAGGACACATCACCACCCTAAATTGTTAAGGCAGCCATGTCCGAAATGTGGCCCTTGTTTAAGTTTCTCTCTTTCTCTCTTTCTCTCTGGAGGCACTTGCAGAGCTTCTTAGTTGAAGACAATGGGGATGTTTAACGACCCCCTGAATGGGACAAAAGGCTTTAAAAAAACAAACAGAAATCTTACTGCCTGGCTAGCGACTGTAAATGTTCTTTAACCTCCCTGAGTGTTTGCTGACCCTGCAAACTCATCCCGAGCTACACTCATGAATACTCACCTATTCCCAGCAAGCTGTCGCTGATCAAGAGTTTTGGCGGACCCACCGATCTCTTCCAGCTCCGCCTCTTCGCCGTCATCGATAATGTTATATAGACATTTTGTACAAAAATATGACAAACTCCACAGGAATAAATAGGGTGACTTCCACAGATAAGAGCAGGTAAGTATATTGCTTTAGGATTTTGGAGCAACTTTGAACCATTGGGCCAGCTCAGAGGTAAGTAAAAATAGTTTTCTCTTTTTGGGGTTCTGAGTGTAAGTGTGCTTTAATTTGTTTATGTATGTATGTATGTATGTATGTGTTTGTGTGTATATTTATATATGATTATCCTTATTTAAAGTATGTTGTAGAAATGCATACATACATTAGACTCTAGTTATAGCTCTGCATATGTGCAGCATATGAAATAAGGTAGTAAATACTCTTTTGACGCTGCACCATTGCTTTCCTTTTTCCTCTGAGCACATCTCTTGAACATTCTAGAAGTGCCGGTAGAATGTAAATTATAGCTGTAGTTTAGAGTTAGCTCTGCTTTCTTTGCTTCCTCGGGCTCTGTGGCTCTAAATGAGGCACAAATTATAAATGGGATATTTTTCTTCTAAATTATCCTCAATTCACATGAAATTGCCCCTGAAAAAAATGTTTGACAAGGCCTAGGCGATAAATTGATTTCTTATCTGGAGAGAAGAGTTATAGCTATAGCTAGCAACAAGGTGCTGTTCTAGGAAATGAATCAGAAACAGCCACTCACAAATGCTGTGCATGGATATACTAATCATTTAAATGCACTATGCAGCAGTAGACAGATATGTAATGTACTGTGTGTGATCGTTGGTTCGGACGTTGATGTAGTGGCAAGGAGATGCCTATAGCATGCATCAGAATAATGTTTAGTGTGAATAATATATTCATGTTTAATGAGGTTGGCTATTTGCATTAAGGCACTGAAGGAAAGCCTGGAAAACAGAAAATGCTACCAGTTTTATGGCCCCTGCAATAAAGTGCATGCATGCGTTATACAAACACAATTTAAAGAGCCGTGTATTGGCTGATCTAAACAGTAAATGTGACCTGCACTGAAAATGATTCCAGGTTGATAAAATGGAGTGGTTCTACTTTTGTAGCATTGATTAGAAGTCTCTGATTAATAAAGCATAGAACGTAAAACTGGTTACTGTGTCCTGATCCCCAATGACAAAAAAAGCATTCTAAGATCTTACATGTTTCTTTTTTTCTACAACAGTAAGGCACAAAGTAAAATATTAGTGATTCTATTATAACATAAAATATAGGAGTCAAAAATTATATATTTCTGAGCTTATGTTTAGAATTTACTTCTGATACAATGTTCAATGGCCAGAATTAGGCAGTCAATGTTATAAATAGAATCTGTTCAGTTTTCATTTCTAGAGAAAGAGCATGCATTTTGTTATAGTGGAAAAATCTAAAGTAGGGCAACATCTGTTGTTTTCTATTAAGATTTGCAATTGAGAAAGTGTTTTTGAAGCTGACTTTTCTGGATTTCTGCACAAATAATTCCTAAATTATGATCAAATCTTTAAGTCTTAATAATAAAGAACATTAATGGTATTTCTGCTTCCTTTACATATCTATAATAATAATAATTATAATAATAACAACAATAACAACAACCTAATATGAAAGACAGCACATAGCATTTTACAATAATGTATGTTTATTACAAGAATGGTTTAAGGCCAAGGTCAATAAAATAAATCATCTTAACCTCCCTAGCATTCTTGCAAGGTCCAAATTTCTGTACCAAAAGCGCACCATAGACTTAAATGGAATATTTTAGTGTTGTTGGACTGTAACAATCTGTCCGTACAAGGGTCTAGTAGACATCCTGAATATAATAATGTTCTAAACACACAATTATGTCAAAAACATTACATTAAAAAAATTTATAAAAGGTATCATTTGGATGTTAAAATGTCTTAAATACTTATTTGGTATGAATGATTTTAAAGCAGTATGTGTTCCTATTTATGTTTTGTTTATAATACAATGCCCTTTGGCACCATCTGAAAGGGTTAACTTCAAAGAGCACATCTGCAAATGACACTGGGGGTGATTGTTCATATGTGCTCTTTGAAGCTAACCTTATTTACATTTGAATGTCCCGCGCTACACCTAATATTTTGTAACTTGCAAAACATCTTTTACTGCCAATAACCTTGCAAGTTCCCATTCTGTAGCTGCTAAACACTTTGCAGCGGGGCTTTTTTTCTCAGAGAAAAGGTGGTGGAACCCCCCCCCCTCCCCTGGCCATGCCCCTACCCACCCTTAGGACTGCCCCCTAAAACCGCCCCTTTATGTCGGGTGTCCGCTCCATAAATAAACGAGGGCAAGTGCGCCCGCCAGCGCAGACAGGCTCCCGCCTCCCTTCTCTCAGGACGACTAGAACTCCACCCCCCAGTCTACGCTGAAGAAAAAGATCTCTCCAGCATGGATGGGGGAGGAGACACCCCATCATAGGGCCACCACTCATAAACAATGGGAAGGCGCCGCCCCTCTCTTGCTGCACATTGTGAGGGAGGGGAAGAGGGGAGGCACAAAATCACCCGCCCGTGGCGCGCCCGTAACCTGTGCTGAATGGCCAACACTTCCCTCCACTAAACAACACACATGGGGCCCCCCCGGTGGGCTACCCACGACGCACTGCAGCCAGTGCCCTTATTTCGGGGCCAGGCTTAAAATAGGTGGCGGAACTCCATTGCAGTGCGTTCCCCCAGAAAAAAAGCCCTGCTTTGCAGAGCTAATTACATATTTTGGATGATTAAAAAAAATCTTTTTTTTGGGGATCCTTTTAGATTACATCACAGCATTTCGTTAGGAATTATTTCAGGACTTGACTTGACTGTTAATGCATAAGAGACTTTCAACTGTAACTTAGTTATAGGTTAATTTACTCCTGTGTATTAAGGCTGCCATACACGGCACGGATTCGTGCCGGATTCCGGCGCGATGGATTCCGGGCGCGTGCACGCGGATCCATCGTGCCGGAATCCCCTGCAGCCCACCTTGCCCGTCCGACCGCATCCGATGGATCGGGGGCACAGAATCGGATCCGAGGAAGAACCAACCTGTTGGTCTTTTCGGGTCCGATTCTGCTCTGATCAGGGGGCGTTGCGGTCAGGGAGGCGATCCATCGGACACGGATCCGGCCGTACAAGGTGAGCTGCCACGTTCGGATTCCCTAATTGGCTGATCGTTCTCACCTGTGGATGCCGGCGGAATCGCCGGAATCCATCGGGTGCTGAATCGATCAGCCAGGGAATCCGTGCCGTGTATGGCTAGCTTTAGTTACAGATCATGAACAAAATCCCTTCTAAGCTCTAATGGAACTACTTTATGGGTTTAGTCATCACCCTGCAAAGTCTACAGGCTTATATTTAGCTCCTGGGAACCCATGATGGCTGACAGAGGGCAAGATTGAGCAATAATCTTGCACTAAATAAAACCAAATGTTTTATTTAACTTGTATCAATGAGCTTTAAGTGTAATTTATGGACAATTATGGATATTCATGCCAGTGCAAGGTCCCACAAAATGTAAGGATTGAGATGTTTACTCACTGCAGCCTTGTTCACCCAAATATTTTTTTTATGTATTTGTCAATACAAATATAAACATTTCAGAAAACATAAAAACTGCTATCTTTACAATAAATACATTTCAGGAACTACCATACTTTTCAGACTATAAGACGCACCCCCCCCCCCAAAAAAAAAAGTCAGGAGGGGGATGTCTGTGTCTTATATTCCGACCACTCACATCCTTGACTACCTGCTAGCGCCTGCCGGGAGGCAGAGAAGCTTTCATCTGTAGTTCATTGTTTATATCAGTGGAGCCCCACATGTGGCTGGAAAGTGGCGATACACCATTATTTTTCATTTTACTATAGTGTTACTTCTTGAAACATTACTCATTTAGTTTGGATTAAAATTCAAATTTTTTTTAAATGTCACCTGAAATTTGTTCCGGTAGTGCTGTGGAATATTGAATATTTGTCAGTATTTGAGGCTGTGATGCAGAATTTCCTTTCTATTGCACATTGACTGTTGCAGTACTTGAGTTCCTCTCAAACATTTTCCATTAATATGAATTTTAATAACACATCACTTAAGGTCAAATGGGCCATAATGCAATTTATGGTGTTTCTTTTGTGTAGAGCAGAACATTTCTTTGCACAACAGGGCAGGTCACACTCCCATCTGAACTGATTAGAATAGCTGACTCTTTGATTGGGATACTCCATCTTTAAGGTCAAGAACCCTGATTGTTAAGTAAAGAAATGAAATAGTCCATGTTTTCCAATATAATTTAGAAAAAAATCAGATCTAGGAACAATGTATACCAAAAATATACAATTCCTATAGATTTGTATTTTTTCATTGAACAACATATCAGACATGAAAGCTAATTTAATGGACAGTTAATAAAACCAAAGGAAGTCACAGGTCACCATGTGGATTGGTTGGGTTCCACAGGTTGGTACACAGCTTGCATATCACTTCATCACTTCACATGGGTAAACAATTCTGCTAACATTCAACGGTATAGCACATATATCAAAGCCTTATTTGTTCAATCATCAAAGTACATTTCTACCCAGGCTATATCTGTTGATATATATGAAATTACAGGTTCAGCTGTTTCACATATAAGTACAGTTAAGCTTCATACCAAAATACATTCAGGTTACTAACCATTATTACTTTTCTGCAGGGAGACATGAAGATGAAAGAGATATTGAAGTATACACACCAATTTCTGCAGAAATTTTGTGCTGGGAACCCAGAAAACCAGGCTCTGCTGCATAAGCATCTCTCTTTGTTCCTAACCACAGGAGTAAGTCACAAACATAAGCAATGCTGTGTCATATGTATTTCTTGTACTTTATTGTTAGTAAAACATACATGTATATATATATATAGATTTATGTATCAGAATTTGCACTTTAAATCCTACAGAAGTAGGTGCTACACAGGACAAAATTTTTTTCCTTGTTTAGAATTCCCTTTAAAGAAAAACTTTAAAGGCAGAAATATGCAAATTGCTATTAATGATTTATTTGCATGTGCTGCAGAACTATTACTTACTACTGTGTCAGTAACCAGGAATATAGTGGATGATAGCTCAGGCTTCCCTTAATACATGCTTGTTCTGGTTTAGTATGTCTGGTGTGTATAATAACCCCAGAGCTCACAGTTTAACAAATCATAGCAGTAGTTCCCATATTTCAGTTCTCACAGAACTTTACATTTCCTTTACATTTAATAATTAGTTTATATGTCTATATTAGTTTATATGTCTAAAGGCCCCCATACACCTTAGAATCTTACCATACAATTTTTGTACAATCTACTTTTGTTCTACCATAACCATGTAATATGAGGACCTTTCTAAACCTTCCAATCACTATATATTCTATCATAGAGGCCACTATATAGTTGTTTAAATGTGTATGAGGGGCTTAAGATATGTAACTAAAGATGTGTTTTGTGGCTACTAAGAAGTTCGCTTGTGGCTTCTTAATTTCTACCCACCTACTACGGCCTACAGTAAACAGAAAAATAAATTAGGACATAAATCCTGATATGATTATAAATTTAGCAGGATGCATGCAATCCAGGGTAGATACATAGTGAACATTGGAAATTAAGTGCAATCAAAATGCATAGCAAATGCAGTCAAACCACACCGCATCACATTTTGTAGTGTGTTTCAGTTAACGTTCAATGCTATTGAATGAATTTGCTTCTAGAATATTATGTGTTGTTTCTTAACCTTTCTAGCGTTTCTGACGGCAGTACCTCGTCCTGCACTTGCTAATGCACTATCGCAGCTGACGAGGGGGAGCCGTCCTACAGCTCAGATCCTGCAGCTGTTCACTCTGCTCTGCCTGCTGTCTGTGTGTGCAATGTTATTCAAGCAGCTGTGACACCTCTCTTCAAGCCTAATCTGCAAATGTTTGTTCCGATTTGCATATGAATATCGCAATTTGCACATGAATAGCCCGCGGCCCCCCGCGCCCCCCCCCCCGCCGCGTCGGACATTTATGTGCAAATTGGGACATTCATATGCAAATCGGAATATCTTCAAAGTGGAACAACTGGAATATCACCCCCATTGTCATTGCAGATGTGGTATTGGAAGTTAACCCTTTCAGAGAAAGATACATCCAATACAATTCAAAACAAAATAAAAATGTTATTATGAACAAACATAAATACTGTTTTGAAATCTTTCATACCAAATAAGTATTCAAGCGATCTAAGCATTCAAATGATACATTTCATAATTTCTATGGTGCGCTTCTGGTACAGAAATCTGGACCTCAGTAGTGCGCTAGGGAGGTTAAAATAAAATCTGTTCCTTGAATGATAATGATACATTTAGACATAAGTATTACACAGACATATAGCTGCTTTGCTATTTTGTGTGTATATTCTAGCCGATAAGACTCACTATGTCCCTATGCAAATTTAAAGACTGTCAGACTCTGGGCAGTGTATGGTGATCGCAAAACAGATAAAAGGATATCAATTTTGGTGACTGGCAAGTTTTCCAATATTTTTTTTCGAATTGGGAATGACTTTGAAAAAAACACATAAAGGCTAAAACTATTCCCAAACATTTTCTATGTCACATTATTTATCAGAGGCACCACTACAATGAAACACTGCTCTGATGCATAGTCTATGCTGCTTTGTCTGAAAACAAGCTAAGCTATGATAAAACAATCTTAAATTTGCCTGAGGCTTGAGCAATTGATGCAGTTTTTGATCTAAAACATAAAATTACCTCCCACACAGGAAAATGCCTTCATGTTTGACAAGTGTGGTCACATTTTAGGCAACATTTATAGCAGATAAGAAAAAAAGCTTTTCTAGGAATAGCAGATGTAACTTAAGCTGTCAATAGGAGGGTTTATTTTTCTGTTTCATCAAGCAGCAAAATTAATTGTTTAATTGTGTTTGAAAATTTATCCTTTTTTTTCTCTTGTGTGCTTTTTGGTTTTGTAGGTAAATCAGGTACCTTGGCTTATATTCAGATTAGCTCCTATTTAAATACATATGGTAACTTACTTTGACAGATACAAAACACAACCATCTCAGGGTAGTAAACAAATACTAGGGTTGAGGTTCAGAGTTTCTGGAAACATGTCCTTTTATTGACCAGGATATGTATTGAAAGTTTTTAATAGTGTAAACACATCAGAGAATAATCTCATTGATATATATCATATATCATTGTGTGTCAGTAAAGGTGCCCATAGACACTTCGTTTTGCTGCTGATTTCTTGGTAGATCGACCGTGCGTGATGGCGTGTTGGCAGTTACTTTGGATGGGGGGCACAGTTTCCCATCCAAAGTAATGAGATCGATCCACAAATCACGGACATGTCCGTAATTTGTGTGATCGATTTCCCAGCCGATTAAGGATTTGTTTTGCGGCAGATTTCACGGCAGAATGACTGTCATGAGTGCGCATGGCCGTCGATCTCCTGCGAAATCTGCCGCAAATGGAACTGTCTATGGTCACCTTAAGATTGCAGATTTGTTTTGAATATGTTGTCTTTTTATGTGTTTGTAATGAGGTTTGTCAGGTTTATAAAGGGTCTTATGTTCCTGTGTGTCTTTTTTTCAAGCTACTGGAGGCTGAGACCATGCAGCACATCTTCCTCAACAACTACCAGCTGTGTTCAGAAATACATGAGACAGTCCTGCAGCACTTCATTCACTGCTTGGCCACCCATGGAAGACATGTCCAGTACCTGGATTTTCTGCACACTATCATCAAAGCTGAAGGGAAATACATTAAAAAGTGCCAGGATATGATCATGACAGAGGTAATTGCCGGCCAAGAATCCCTTTTATAGCTATTAGGTTTTAAGAAATATAATTTTTATGGAAAAATTAAGCAAATTAAACAGTTATAAAAACGTGAACTTAAACCAGAGGTTGTTTGTGGCTCTGTAACAGGGAGTCATGGTCCTAACATGAACATTGTATCAATTGATGAGCCTTTTCAGAGGGAAACAAATGTAAGTTTTTCTTAAGCAGTGAATATAGAACAAGCAAAGTGTAATACTATAACACACGTGAAATGAAATGACAAATAAAATACTTCTTTTGCATAATTTCCCTAAAAATATTTTAAAAAACAATCTGGCAGCTCAAATATCATTACACTGTGGGCTAGATTTGGCCACTTGGCCATAGTGTGACTCCCTTGCTTTATAAGGAGTCTAAGCAAACCAGCAGAAATAGTTCTATGTTTTTTATCTAACTGTGGAGCATAAAAGTAGCTTTGTTACACTTTACTCACATAAGAGTGATGTTGGAAAAAGATGTACACTAGTCATAACGACACTTGATTGACTACTCTGGCCATGTAACTTTTCACCTCAGTGTTCCAAGCGTTATTTCTGCTTGTCAGTGTACATTCTGTCTTCATATGTCAC
The DNA here is from genome assembly GCA_036250615.1 of Ptychadena robeensis. Lineage (NCBI taxonomy): Eukaryota > Metazoa > Chordata > Amphibia > Anura > Ptychadenidae > Ptychadena > Ptychadena robeensis. The sequence continues at coordinate 116,617,860 of CM070033.1, forward strand.
ATATTTTAAAATGAGCTAGTAAATGTCATTTGACATACTTCTACCCCCAAGCAGAGCAGGAAGGTGAATGTGTCTGGATTATTCAGACTTTGGTATTAGAAATTATACAGGGTACTGAAGTCAGGGTATATATATTGTATATGGTCATTTACTATGTTATTTATAATGCAATATATAAATCTAAAATATATTTTTTTATATTTTAGTCCTGAATATATTGCATCTTACCAGTAGTCAAGGTGCCCATACACAGATAATTTTTGTGTTCGAGTGACTGAAAATATTCATCAATTGTTAAGCTAGGTGTCAATTGCTTTTCATTTCTTTTTAAGGCAGTTTATCCCTTTATAATGATCATTCTAGTAACATATCTTGCAGGGCCCCCCTTTTCTATTTAGGAACATTATCGAACCCCTCCTCCCCATTCAAACACAGGTTATGAATGAGGGCCTGCACCCCCCTGGAATACCTTCGTGCCCCCCCAGTTTAGAAACCACTGTACTAATGTAACAATGTTTACTGATAGTCCCCATCTTCATGACCTAGGTGGGCGTTCAAAAACGATGGCTATTTAAATTTGATTTTCTGTACTTTGCTTAAAAACGGGACAATGGAAACAGCAGAGAAATTCCAAACAAATTTTCGAATTTAGAAAAACTGTTTTGAGGATAAAACAATAAACACAGGGTAAACCATGAGAAACAAAAGACAAAACAAATGGACTCATATGATGTAAGCCATACAAAAATCCAATCCATGTTAGCATGTTAAAAAAAACAGATCAAAGGGGTGAAATCAGGACAAAGGGGAGCAAAATGCATGAAAAGGAGGAGGAAAGTGAGAATAATTAGGGGGGAAAGACAGATGAAAGCCAATCCAGTAAAACTATTTGTGTCTGAAAGTTTCTTCTGTGCAAGTACAAGGAGCATTACCTAGTAAATAGGAACATATTTCTTGACCTAGTGGGGAGAGAGCCATTAAAAAACTACTGCCACACTTGGCCACCGTTGCATAACCTGGGGGGGGGACATTATTATTTATTTAAATATTCCAACATTAACTAAAAACATTGTATTTTTCGGTGGGTTTGACAGAGGAAGAATGGCACAGGATCAGTGTTAGAGTGAATAGGTGAGTTGGGGTGAGGAGAGTCAGGATTTTGTTAACATAATTTCTGGTGTTTTATATTGCACAGTCAGTCAAGCCTTCTTAAAACATATTTGTTTAATATACAAATATTTACTTAAGGGGATGCATAATGCCTTAAGGGATGCATAATGCCATAACAAAAACAGGGAAACTGTACCACTACAAATATTATGTAAGTCAAATATCTATTAAAACTCTCCTTCAATTATTTTGGATTGTATCTAAAATGTTTTCAGAAATGACTAGATTCCGGTCTCATACTTTTCATATTATACATATTCCTCTACAGCTGACCAATGCAGGAGACGATGTTGTAGTCTTCTACAATGACAAAGCATCATTTGCATCAATGCTGGAATTAATGGCAGCAGCCCGTGAAGGGGTTGAAGACAACAGTCCTCTTATGTACCACATTTCACTGGTTGATCTTCTTGCTGCTTGTGCAGAGGGTAAAAATGTGTACACTGAAATTAAGTGCACCTCCCTGTTGCCTCTGGAGGATGTTGTTCGAGTGGTGACCCATGAAGATTGCATCACAGAGGTTAGAATTCCTATAATATTTTCACATTCATTCATGACATCTAGATATATTTTCGTCAAACAATATACACATAAAACACAATAAACACATAGCATAAAATTAACAGATTTCTATATACATTCAAATTTTTTATTTATTATCACAAATTTTAAGTAATTGTTCTTTTTTAAAGGTGAAAATGTCTTATGTTAACTTTGTTAACCACTGTTATGTGGATACTGAGGTAGAAATGAAGGAAATCTATACAAGCAATCACATATGGACCCTCTTTGAGAATTTCATTTTGGATATGGCTCGAGTAAGTATAAAAGTGGTTGAACTCAGATAAACATAAAAAAAAGTTTGATTATTAAAGCTCGCTCTCTCTGGTAAGATAATGTATATATGTGCCGCATCCCAGAA
>CM070033.1:116633427-116670748 GCA_036250615.1 Ptychadena robeensis
GTGGGCCCTTTGTGTTTGGTGCTCCTGGCTTCTTTCTTGGGGATGCGGGCGCGTTGGGGCCCCTCCCTGTTTTTCATGGGATGGGGTGGTTGGCCGGTGGGGGTAACCCCTTGGTGTGGGCAATGAGCCTGCCGGGGGGCCCCAACCCGACCAGCATACCTCCCCAACTGTTTTTCATCTCAGCCCTTCTCCCTGCCTTGGGGGCCATGGAGAGAGCTGGTCAGACGTGATGCTGCGTTTCTGATTGGCTCGGGCGCGGTGGGCGGGGTGGGGGGGGATTTCCCCACCCGTGACTGTTCTGACAGATGTCAGTGACGGCTTGGACGGGACCCCCCTTAGTCCCTCCCGCTGAGCGCCGCTCTTGGTCAGCCGGGAGGAAGGAGGGGAGGTGGGAGGTAACCTGGCGCGCCCGCACGCCCACTCATTGGCGCGCGTTGGCACGCATCGCGGCGCACTAATGTGACGTCAGCGGCGGGCGGATGCGCGCCAGTGGCCGGGCGGCGGGGGGTATATAGGTGGGAGTTTGTATGAACTCCCATCTGCTGGCGGATCTCCTATGCAGCACACCCAGGTATGCTCACTTCTGATTTACCCCTTCTTGTGTATTAACTGTCAACTACATACTGTAATACCAATAAGCCTTAATCCTATAGGGTGGATGTGAGGCTTCTTACCTAGCGGCTTGCTGGCTGACCTTGATTATTCTTACCCAGGATTGACATTTCTGGCAGGTATCTTCAATTTACTACGCTATTGGGCTATCTATAAGGTGTGGTACACAATCTCTTTATTTGGACGTGGGCTGGTTTGCCACATAAGTGTTGATATGACTTGGAATCTGAGCGCTGGACAATCGTGGTAATGGGTATCCCTTTCCCTATATTTCCTCATATTATAGTGATTTGCTCCCTTCACTGGTCTCCCTCCACCTTGGCCCCTCTCCCTCCCTCTTCCCCTATGTCTTGGTGACGGGCATGACTCCCTTTTCTGATATACATGTGGTGTTTGTGTTTGACCCCACTTGATTTGCTATTTTTTCTTTTCACTTTTTTCACTCACCATGGCCCCCAGATCACCCCACACACACGCATACACACACACACACACACACACTAAACAATGCACTAACTACACACCACACATATCACCTGATACAGGGCCACTTAATTTTCACTTCACATAGCCTTCACAAAGTTTAAAACTTATACACACCACAACCCCCACCTTGACACCTAGTCACACCTTCAATGCAATTCCCAGTTTCAACCCATTCACACACCAATTCATTCCACAGATATTCACTTGCACAGTACAATCCCTACATCATCACATACTTTTGTGGTCTCCCCAATCTCTTCCTTACTTTCCCTTTGTATGTCTTTTTCATTTCCCCCTCTAGGTCTCCTTTTTTTACCGCTCTAATTCCTTACCCCTTTAATTACAGTTATAAAACCCAGAATAAACCTTTGACCAGGAATTGGCCCGCCTAGGTTGACCCCCCGTTCCCCAAAAAGAGGTGTTGCGCCGAGCCGGAGGAGCTCACGCCCGAAAACACACAGTCTACACCACAGTGGGTATCATAGACAGGTTAAGTCTCTATACAGAGACACTGTCATATTTATTCATCCAGCTTGAAATATTACTTACTACATACTTATTCTCCCTTGCATCCTCAGTGACTCATGATTCAAGGTGGTCCTCATATGTTCTTCTCCTGAGGAAGCGAGTATATCTCGCGAAACTAGAGAGACTAAAGACATATGATCTTCTTTGAGTTTTATTGTTGGACTACAATTTGAATAATGTTTTCTGTTATTATGTAACCTGCATTTACTTTTACATAAACCTGACTGTGTTTGCACACTGTAAATTACTCTGTTTTGCCGTGAAAGTCCCCCAAATCGGTGACAAGGGTTAATCCCCTTGCCACACTGGGTGCAACCTTTTTTCCTTTTTCCTTTCTTATACATTGCTTACTAGGGGTGAGGCAAACTTAATTAAAAAGACTCTGGTTCTTTTTCCCCCTATACCTTTTTACTTTTATGAATCAATATGTTTTTCAAAAAATCGGGCGTGTATGCGTGTAAAACACTGTGCCATCTATAGGATTGTTTTTTTAATTTGTGTTTCTCCCTCCTGACACTTAATAATTGCATACTTTGTCTATATGAGGGTTGTGCAACTCTAAGATTTGAGAGCCATTATTTCTGTATGAGTTAAAAATGTCTTTTTACCAAAACCTGGCATGCATGTGGTCAAACCCAGTTTTATATGGTAAACATTTTTTTATGTATTATTGTTATTTGAACTATTTGCGTAATTTTTATCTGAAAAACAATATAGAATGTTACAGTTCGGCGTATTTTATTTCCAAACAGAATTTCCTGCGGAATCAAAATAATAAGACCAATTATAACCTGGTGTGTGAGACCCTGCAGTTCCTGGACATTATGTGTGGCAGCACTACAGGAGGACTTGGCCTTTTGGGTCTATACATCAATGAAACCAATGTGGCTCTTATTATTCAGACTTTGGAAACTCTCACAGAATATTGTCAAGGGCCATGTCATGAGAATCAGGTAAGTACTCCTATAGACTTTCTTCTCTCTGTAGTTTCTGGTAATGGTAGAGTATGGTAATTTTGTAACTAAAGCCTCCTACACATTATCTAGGTTAAGAATCAATGTTACCCTGATATAAATCATATATGTGGTCCTCATAGTGCACCAGTGCATATTTACCAGTGATGTTGATTTGCAGAGGTTTTGTACAACCAGCAAGTCACCCCAGTCATTCCCATGCACAATTTAGTATTTTGGGTTCAGAATTATGGCGTAAGAAGTACCCGTGAAGGTTATGGTGAGAAGGGATGAAAGGAATCAAAAAGCCCTCAACTCGAGCAGTGCATAGCACAAATCAAGCCTTCTTAAAACAGAAGGTATTTACACGGCCCAATCCAGCACAAATCCCAAAACTTTAGGTGGAAGCCTTTGTTTTGGGACAGTGGGCGGAGCCATGCAAATTATTCCTTTTCGCCCCATCAGCCAGATGCACATCCAGAAACCGCTGGTGTACAGTGCAAATATAGCCTTTTTGTATTTGCACTGTACACCAGCGGTTTCTGGATGTGCATCTGGCTGATGGGGCGAAAAGGAATAATTTGCATGGCTCCGCCCACTGTCCCAAAACAAAGGCTTCCACCTAAAGTTTTGGGATTTGTGCTGGATTGGGCCGTGTAAATACCTTCTGTTTTAAGAAGGCTTGATTTGTGGCGTAAGAAGTGAAACCAAACTAACAGGGCTGATAACTTTTATGCTTTGTTGTAATACAGTTGTATATAACAACCAAGGTTACAGGAAACATCTGCCCTGCGGTTACAATTTCAAGAATATGATGTGTTATTAGGAGAGAAAAAAAGATAAAAATCTTTGAATGCAGATTTAAAACTAGTTAAAAGAAATGACAAGAGTCTCTGTTTGCTAAGAAATATAACTGGTTAGCTATTTACTAACCTCAAAAGCTTCATTTGAGGTACCTCTATTGGTATAGGAATGTGCATGCTTTAAGGCTCTTTCATGCTACCCTGCGCATTTGCCAGTGCCCACTTTATAGCAGTTTTAGGCATGGGCAACCTGGGCCCAGGGCACCATCATGTTGGGGCAGCATTTGAGCATCTGAAATGTTTTTCCGATGCCCAGATGTCTTCTCCCCTATCCGTGCTCGCCTGGGAAGAGAGTAGAAGAGACCTCCCCCCTCTCTCCCCGGGAGTGGAGATGTTTGCCGGGGTGGAGGCGGTGATGTGGGGATCTGGATAGCTGGTGACATAGACCTCACAAGCAACTTCACCCCCCCCCCCTCCCGGGATTGAGGGGAGACAAGATTCAGAGATCCAGAGCCTCACAAGTTTCACCTCACTCCCTGGGGGGGGGGGGGGGGGGGGGGGGGTGTGATGTGAGACTGTTATGGACTCGGGGGGGGGGCATCAGAGGGGATTGCCCATGGCACTGATCTCACTAGGAATGTCCCTGCATTTGTAGATGCACTGGTGTTTGAGTTCCAAATACAAGTGCATTAAAACCACAAACAACAGCACATACAAAGTGCATACAGCAGTGAGCTTGTATTGCCTATATAACCAGTCCACCAAGTTCATGTTATACACTTGTGCTATATGGAACATATGCTTAACAATACAAAGTCTCTAGATACAATTTACTCAGCAGCAGAAAGACATGTAAAATATATGTTACTTTTCAATACCTTTTTATCAAACATTTTAAAATTAACAATACAAATAAAAACATAAATAAAAATTCACAACAGATGTGTAAAGCAGCCACTTTAGGTGTAAATATATAATCCATGGTAAACAATAGTAATGTAACATAACTTTGATGTAGCTATGAAGATATATGGGTGGTGGTGTTTCTTGGAACTGCATAACTGTGCCTTAGAAGAATAGGTAGAGGTGCAGTAAAAAAGGGAGAAAATGAAAGATAACGATAAAGAAAGATGATGAGCGAAAGATAAGAAAGTTTGAGGGGACTACATGCTTTTTTAGAGAAATTGTTTGTAGATCAAATGGTGAGTATAGGGTTGTTATTATACTTCGTTATACAAGGTTCTCAGATTTGAAAACATTTATCCCTTTTATCATTTAGGGCTGTTGCAAGTTTTTTTTATGAGAAGATACCATCACATGTATGGTTGATGATGTAGGTTTTCATTTTAGTAAGGCCTCTAATTGATCCTTCTTAATATTTCTGGCACTTGTAAATATCAGTGCATACCAAGCCAGAACATTTTGTACTATACACTAACTGTTCTGGGTGTGCTTTTGGTTCATGGGGTGTAAAGGAATCATTTTCATGGCTCCACCTATTATCCTGAAGTGAGGAATATTCCTTTTACTTTTGGGATTACTGATTGAAGGAGACTCTGAATACCATATTTTTCAAGGAGGTTTGAGTGTGTTAAGTTTATGAAAAAAAAGATCATGGCGATTAACTGAACAACAAAAGTCAGTGCAGCTCCTATTGATGTGAACTTTGTCTGAACTTCCCGGCAGTAGGCACTGGTGTACAGTATATCACCAATTCTGCCTGCACTCTGGCTGTTCCTCTCTTCAGCTCACAGCAAGACAAAGGGTTGAATCAGGGTTGCCTAATGTCCAGAAATGTACTAGCATTCCATAAAAATGCAGGCTTTTATTCAGGTTGTACATAAAATACATGAAGGAAAATTAAACGTCTGTGAAAGGTATTGATTGTTTATGCATTTGAATGTAAGCCAATCACAGTCCTCCTATCATGTTAATCTGATTTTACATGAACCTGGAGCTATGGAGAAAATGTATACATATATTATACTGCCTTTTACAGGGGGTCAATATGTCTTTTCATGTACTTGTATGAGAGACGCAGCAGAATGCGGAAACCTGGGGTTTTATTACTGGCAACGGACGTTGTAGCATTACTGGTAACTGACACATTAGTGGTAATGCTATTGCGACCATTACTAGTAATAAAACCTCTTGATCTCTAGCGTGGCCAGTGTAAAATGGCCATAAGACACACAAAATTTACCCCTAATAACGTGTAAATTACAGTACTTTGCTAAAGGACAAACTCGGGTAAGATAGCATTTGCATAAACTTCTGAACTAAGTATTCTTTAATAACCATATCCAAATTAAAGCTCAATTTCCTTTTTTCTTTTATAATTTTCATAAGTTTACCCTCCTTACATGCTAGAAAGTTAGGTAGATATTGTTGGTTTATGGATCACATCACATAGGCTGACATAACATGTAAATATTTTGATGGGCTTGCTTTTTTGGGCCATCCCACCAGAAGAAAGTTAGTGAGATTTACCAGCAAGTATGATATCACCAAACTCCAATTTCTAATGAAGTAATGCCCAATATTTCACACACAGCTTTTTTTTTTTGAGGGGGTTGTTGAATGAGCTCAGAATGTTCAAAGGCTGCAAACCTTCCAATGCCAGAGCCTCCTGGGAAACTGTATGAATTGCAGCATTTAGCAAGGAGTGGCATAGAGTCATTATATTTGACAGCTGTCAGCAGAATGTGTGAGCAAAGCAATTTATTATTATTAAGGTTTTTGTTACAGTAAGAGCATACTTTGATACAGACATTTCTGACAGTCAGAAATATCAGACTGCAAAGCAATAGGCGGTAGTCAACTAAAAATAGGAAGCATTATTTATCAGTTCTGCAACATACCTGACTTATCATAACACACTTTTGATGGAAGTCAGATGTTAGAAGTCCAACTACAAAGGAATCTCCTACTTTCTCTTATATGCGCAAACGTGCCCTGCTGTTGTATCATGCCCACGCTTTGAACCCATAGTTCATGACATACATACGTGATTCTTACTGTAGTGCGAGGAGCAATGATTTATCAGGCCATTTTTTTCAAACCATCCTGTTCTTCCCTTGTTCTGTGATGGTTGTTATGGTATCCTTAGGAGGTCTGTACTCCATAGCTGTCTTGACTACTTTTTCCTAGTTAGAATCACCATTATCACATTAAAGGCATCTACATGGAAACTAAACTCAGAGAATACACGAATACATTGTGGCGAAGATGATTGTAAATTGCAGACATGTCAATAATAGTTTTATAACCATTTATGTATTTATGACAGTAAATACAAATAGGTTAAACAGACGTAAAGATTCCTCAAAAGTTTAAACTTGTGGACTAACGGTATGTGCCCAATGCCATTCACACTATTTACTGTCCTAAAATTAGAATGCAACACTTGCTGCTTTAAAAATTACACCCTAGTCACGCAGCTCTAGAATGCATAAACCTTTTACATTTCACAAGTTTACAGCTATAAGGCAAAGACAACCCCCATTATTAGTCTTTCATATCCTTATAGTTTAAGCAATAGTGTTGTATGGTGTAAGAATTCAACGAATACAGAAAGTTTGACAATCAAGTGATACCCTTTATTCGCTAACTGAAGTCATTAAAAAAGCAAGCTTTCGGGATGTATCAGATCCCTTCTTCAAGCTTAATATCATATTGTTTTTTAATCTCAAATGTATACACAAATAATTTAACAAATATACCTGTAAATACTATGTATCAAGCCATTCACAAACACTTAGAAAAGCAGCTGATCTTCTGGCAGATCAACCATGCGTGATGACGTCATCACACACGGCTGGACCTGCGGAGAATCGTCTGGGCACCGCTAATGGCTTTGATTGATTTTGTGGCTGATTTCTGGCGGAATTACAACTTCAAGCTTTAGATCAGCAGCTGATCGCACATGCTGGTCGATCTGCGGCGAAATTGCACACTAATCTAAACGTGTATGGCCACCTTAATATATTAAATATTTTGTCTTACAGTCCTGCATCGTGACACATGACTCCAACGGTATTGATATCATAACAGCCTTAATTCTGAATGACATCAGCCCACTATGTAGATATAGGATGGACCTTGTCTTACAACTTAAGGTATGGCATACTGAGCAACTTAGTAAAGTGAATTACTTGAGGAAATCCTTTAACTTTTGACTTGGTGCATATGAAAACATTCATCATTCTAAATGTGTTGTCTTCTGTTTCTGCATTATTTTGGTGGTGTTAGTTTGCTGTTTATAGACCAAATTCCATGGTATCGTATTAGATTTTTATGGATGTTCCTGCAAAAGGAAATAAGGTACTCAAGCAGGAGAAATAAACTGAGTGAATTATATTTAACTTGGCAGGCTTGTAAATGAATGACTCACCTTACTTATAAATTGTACAAAGAAGGGTGGAGAATGCTAGGGGTTGTTCAGGATACTTTTAAAATGTATAATAAATATACTTTTTACAGTATGTCAGCAATAGGAGATTGGTTGGAGATTTTATCTCTCACTTCACCCATAATTCTTTTGTACTAAAGCTGAACTCCAGGTTCAACAAATTTCAATTTCCGTATATACTCCAGTATAAGACGACACGAATATGTAAGTCAAGGTACCTAATTTTAGAAAAAAATCTGGAAAAACTAACTCGAGTATAAGCAAAAAAAAAAAACAGCAAATGTGCTTTTGTTAGGAGATGTTATTATTCAAGTCAGAAGACTTGTAAAGTGAATAACAAAGCCCCTGAACATGATATCATCACTACAATTGCTGGAAATGTAGAGAAGAGATGTGTGAACGTTGTAAAGAAAAAACAATTGCTCTACCTTTTGCACAAATTAAGTTCAAATTTGACTTGACTTTGAACCTAATTTATGCAAAACTACATATGCTATAAAATATATATATTATTTTACAAATGTTCCCACAACACTTCTCTACATTTCCAGCAAATTTGGTGATGATAGCATGTTCGGAGGCTTTGCAATTCACTCATAAATTCCACCTACAAAATATGGCAATTTTCATTTCTTGACCCGAATATAAGCCGCATTTGACTTTTTGAGCACATTTCAGGTGCTGAAAAATATGACTTATATTCAAGTATATTTGGTAGTAGTATTTTATGTATTGTAGTAAATATTATTATATTATATATATATATTTATATATACCACAGAAGGCCACACAGTTGTGGACAAAACAACTGGGAAAAAATGAATGTAATCTGTAATAGAAATTATAATAATAATTATGACACCAATGATTTTCTTTATTCTGTCTAAGAAAAGAAGATATTGCAAGTCACCCTTGTTGAATATGTTACCAAAGAAGCTTTTGTCAGTGTTCTACATTTACATTTGTTAAATCCAGCCTAATCTTGACTTATTACAGGACAATGCCTCAAAGCTGTTATTAGGTCTTATGGAAAGCCGTCATGACAGTGAGAATGCAGAAAGAATACTTATAAGTCTAAGACCTCAGGAACTGGTGAGTTAGTAGTAGAGACAACATGGCTTTGAGGAATGGCTTTCGAACCCAATAAATGTTTCTTATGTAGATTATAGCTCATTAGATGAGTATTGGTTCTGCTTGATTGTCAGGTGGATGTAATCAAGAAAGCATATCTACAGGAAGAGGAAGGGGAGGACAGTTCCGAGGTGTCACCCAGAGAAGTTGGACACAATATTTACATTCTTGCTTTGCAGGTAAGTTAGAATTTTGTCACTGATTAATAGTTTTGTTTTTTTTTTTGCTCTAAGCAAGGTAAAATTACTGTTTAACTTAAATTCCCAAGAGTAAAATCCATGCAAAGAATCCCTTGAGTTTGTCATATTTAAAAGTGTCTCCATAATTTATTGTGCTCATTTTGTAGGTATATAAGGCATTGTAGACATTAACCATACACTAAGCAAAAACATATACTGACCAAAAATATAAACACAACACTTTTCAGTTTGGCTCTCATTTTGCATGAGCTGAACTCAAAGATCTGAAACATTTTCTACATACACAAAAGACCCATTACTATTGTCAGGAACTGGAACACGCTGTCTTATACGCCGATCCAGAGTATACCAAACATGCTCAATGGGTGATGAGTAAGTCTGGTGAGTATGCTGGCCATGGTATTTTTTGGGGCCATGCAATATCATGCAGCAATATGAGGTGATGGTCATGGATGAATGGCACAACCATGGGCCTCAGGATCTTGTCACATGATCTCTGTGCATTCAAAATGCCATCAATAAAATGCACCTGTGTTCGTCTATAACATATGTCTGCCCATACCATAACCCCACCGCTATTATGGGCCACTTGATCCACAACGTTGATGCCAACCATTCACCCACATGACATAAAACATGCTGTCTGCTTTCTGCCCTGAACAGTGAGAACCAGGACTCACTCCAATGTGCCACACGCCATCTAATATGAGCATTTGCCCACTCACTTGGTTATGATGAGTACGACAAGCATGCAGATGAGCTTACCTGAGACAGTTTCTGACAGTTTGTGCAGAAATTCTATGGTTATGCGACCAACTGTTGCTGCAGCGGTCCAGATGGCTCTTCTCAGACCAACATGAAGGTGAATATGCTGGATGTGGACGTCCTGGGCTGGTGTCAATACACATGGTCTGCAGTTGTGAGGTCGGTTAGGCGTACTGCCAAATTCTCTAAAACACCTTTGGAAATGGCTTATAGTAGAGAAATGAACATTCATATCAAGAGCAACAGCTTTGGTAGACAAACCTGCAGTCAGCATGCCAATTGCACTCTCCCTCAAAGGTTGTGGCATCTGTGTGTTAGGTTTTCCCCGCAGAACCTGGATTGGCGCGGCGGTACAGGAGCAGGGAGTCTATGCCACCCAAGGGTCTTCTCCCAGAGCCCCTAATGGAGATAGCAGGAATCCCTTGGGGGACCTGTGGACCTTTACCGCACTCGGGTGGCAAGGGTCATGCTTCCCTGGCAAAACCCCTCCGGTAGGTGCGGACAGTGTTCCCTTTACGGGGAAGGTGTCGGGTTAGTCAGAGTCCAGAGCAGATGTCGAGGCACGGTGGCGCTCATCAAAGAGTAAACGTATTGGTACAAACGTAGGTCGAGGCAGTCGGCAGACAATACAAAATCCAGAGACAGCGTTGGGTCGAGGCAGGCGGCACAGACAGTACGAGATGTCATATCAAAGCAGAGGTTCGGGGAGCGAGGGGTCAAGACGTGGGTCTGGGACGAGAGAGGGTCGGGTACCAGGGATCAAGCCCCAGAAGCAAACACTGTCATTCAAGGAAGCAGGAAGTTGTAATTACACCAGCAAAGAATTGTGGGACTGGCAGGATGTGATAGGGAGCGTCCTCCCAGGGCCGCCAAGATGGCCCGCCCCTGGAGCACTCCTCCGTAAGCCCTCTAAAAACTCGGGCGAGGGCTCGCGCCTATGCGCAGCGCACAGGCAAACCGCACGGCGCACAGGCGCGCGCATGCGCAGACGTCGCTAGCGCCACGCCACTGTCCCTGGGCTGCTGAGTAGGTGAAACAGGAGAGGACCCCGCAGGGCCCTGAGGGTACCCAGGAACAGTCGCTAGCATGAGGGGTCCCAGACAAGGGACGTTGCGGCGGGTGAGGACGGTGACTCAGCCGGAGGGGGTGAGCCAGCCCGATTGGAAGGTGCAGGGACCTGACACTGTGGCATTGTGCAATGTGGTCAATCTGCCCATTTCAGAGTGGCCTTTTATTGTGGGCAGTCTAAGGCACACCTGTGGGATATTCATGCTGTATAATCAGCACCTTGATATGCCACACCTGTGAGGTGGGATGGATTATCTCTGCAAAGAAGTGCTCACTAACACAGATTTAGGCAGATTTGTGAACAATATTTGAGAGTAATGGGTCTTTTGTATGTGTAAAAAATGTTTCAGATTATTGAATTTAGGTGATGCAAAATAGGAGCAAAACAGAAAGTGTTGGTTTTATATTTTGGGTCAGTGTATATATTATATAATGTTGTAGTCTTGTCATATTTTGCTGTCTTAAAAATGCTTTTACTTTCTACTGATTTTACAATAGAGAAAGTGAAGGGATATTTCCCACATAAATTACAAATAGTAGTGAAAAACACACATTTTAACCCTCTTCCTCCTAACTTTTTTAATACATATACAATGGCTTTCAAAAGATGCTGGCCTGGCATGGCCTGCATGTATGAAGACCTCTGTCTATAACTTAAACAATGTATGTAATTTTCCCTGGGTTTTCCAATAATTGTCCATGTGCCAACATCCCAATTGTTATTATAAAGAAAAAGAACAAGAAAAAAGGAGATTCCACTCTGGGAATTTTAAGACAGGGGTTTTAAACATATTTAAATATATAAATAGATGTTTTTTATTAAAATAACAGGGCATAGTTATACAATACAGAATCTTTATCAATAAACCACATCCTTATAGTACATATTTTTAGTCGATGTTTGTTGCCAGATAGCATCTCGACGCATTTTGCAAAATCTGCTTCCTCAGGAGAATTTAGCTGGCGAGTTCTTTGATAATATAAGTTGCTTGATAGCAACCAATCTTTGATGTCACCACGCCCATGGAACAGCTGAGGGCATAGAGGCTGAGCCCCGCAGGTCCCCCCTTCCCAGACCAACCCCCAGGCCGAGGGGAGTGAGAAATAACAGGGGACAAGCAGGGCAAGGCGATCCCACAGCCAACCCCCAACATCCAGCATTGTCAGGGACACCTAGCGTGTTCCACACGTGTGCATTTGGAATACCAGGTAATCCTGACATCCGGCTGTGGTTTATTGATAAAGATTCTGTATTGTATAACTATGCCCTGTTATTTTATATATCTGTTTAAAACCCGTGCCTTAAAAGTCCTGGAGTGGAATCTCCTTTTCTTGTTCTTTTTCTCTGTCTATAACTGCCAGTCTTGATATATAAGCAATGTTGTTATATTATATTACTGAAAACTATAAATTGCAGTATTACTCTAAACCAGTGGTTCCCAAACTGGGGGGCAAGCCCCCCTGGGGGGGGCACAAAGGTATTCCAGGGGGGCGCTGGTCCTCATTCTTAACCTGTGTTTGAATAGGTAGGGGGGCTTGATAATGTTCCTAAATAGAAAATGGGGGCTCTGCAAGGAAAGTTTGGGAACCACTGATCTAAACAGACATGGTTGTGGTATGTCATGGTTAGTACAAAGTTTGCTCCTTTCCTTTCAGTGATCTTATGGGTTGGAGAGTTGTGTAAAATACCTAGTTATCTCCACCTGCAGAATAATTATAACTGAACAATTTGCTGTTTAAAAAAAAATAAAATGGAATGTATACACCCTCCACCACACCAGAATGTAATAATGTAACGTAATGCAAGGCTACAGATATCTACATACATCATATAACAGATGTGTGGGCTTACAGGGGGACAATCTATTTAGGGACGATGTCTTTTCTTGCAGGTGTGTGGGTTGCAGGAGACACTGCCAGAGAAGTAGCATTTGTTGTAGCTATACAATGAAAGTTCATATTCTAACAGCTGATCATGAATATATCTATAAACAGTTAGTGTTTTGCCTTCATGTCTCACTGTCATCTCAAATACATTAGAAACATGGGCTTTAGTTTAAAGCATTATTTAAAGTTTCCCCAAAATAAAGCAAACATTCAATATTAAGATACTATTATTATTTTAAAATACTCTTTGTGCCTATTAAATGCAATACACATTTGTCTAATTGTGATAGGTTTATGATATTGAGCTTAACATTTAAAGCCCAATACCAAACCCCTTGAAGAAAGCTTTAGCAAGTCCAGTTGCATCAACTTTCTACCGCAGATATACCTCTTTTGTGACCAGGATCAAAGAGAACCTTCACAGAAAAAAATACTGCTGTTGCTTCATAGTTCGTAACAGGGGGGACAGAAGAATATTAAGTGATGCAGATGTTGTCCAGTAAGGAAACCGACATTAATCAAACACTATGTAAAGCGTCATTGGGAAGCGTTGGTGCCATTTGCAAATCCATTTGAAAATCTCTCCAGAGATGTTCAATCGGATTCAAGTATGGGCTCTGGCTGGGCCATTCAAGAAAATTCACAGAATTGGCCTGAAGCCACTTCTTTGATATCTTGGCTGTGTGCTTAAGGTCACTGCTGCTGACAGGTGAACCGTTGCCCAGTCTGTGTTCAAGAGCGCTCTGGAGCAGGTTTTCATCCAGGTTGTATCTGTACATTGCTGGAGTCATGTTTTCCTTTATTCTAATTAGTCTCCCAGTTCCTTTCCCGCTGAAAGACATCCCCACAGCATGATGCTGCCACCACCATGCTTCACTGTAGGAATGAAATTGGCCTAGTGATCAACAGGCCGGATTTACTCGAAATATAGAGGATAATCAACTGAATTTACCACAGGTGGGCTCCAACTAAGCTGCAGAAACATCTTAAGAATGATCAGGGGAAACAGGAGGCACCGGAGCTGAATGTTGCGCTTTCCGGCAACGGCTGTGAATACTTATTTACGCATGCTTTACCAATTTTTTATTTTTATAAAATTTGTCAAAATCTCAAGTAAACTTTTTTCATGTTGTCATTATGGGTTGTTATGTTGTGAATACTTTCCAGATGCACTGTATATAACTATATGCATGCAGGTAGTTACATTACACTACACAGGATGGGTAAAGACCAGAAGGCTGAAGCTAAAGTTGCCAAAGGAAATTTATCTAGAGTTACTCTTCAAATAAAAGAGTAACTTTAATTAATTTAATTTAATTTCCTTTAATAGCATGTTTCTTTAAATGCAGTTGAGGGAGTACTGCATTCTATTCTGACATTTCTTCCATGTTAACCTCATTGCACGGGATGTCAGTTTTTTCCTTATTCACCACACAATCCACTTGTTGTTATATTGTAGCTGGCAAGACATAACAGACATCTTCAACAACTTATGAAGCCAGTTCGCAGAATTCAAGAGGAAGAAGAGAGCATTTCTACTATGGTAATTATGGCTGAAATTGCTTGTCATTGTGAATGAATGTAAATCTGTTTAACCTCAAATCCATCTTCTGTCCTATTTAACTATTAATGTGTTTGGATGTTCTTGTAGAGCTATCACTCCCTGTCTCTGTCACCAGCATCATTTTCTTTGTCACTGTCTTTTTCAGACACACTTGTTAAACCATCAGCGGGTGAAATTCACAAGGCTGTCTCACATTCCGGATGAATTTAAAATTCTCCTGACAGTAATGAGTAATTAAATAGGACAAAGTTCATTCATTTATTAACTTAAATGGTGAAACATTCAAGTGTAAGGCATTCCTAATTGCTTACATTTATCAGGTCTTTCAACTTTTCAGGGATGTTTGATTCCTTTATGTTGATATATTTCTCTTGGGTTAACTAGAGTTATATATGAAAGTTCCATTAGTTCCCTGCTCAATAAGCTTGTAAAATACCTCAAGTTAAAATATCAACTATAAAATACCTGACTGACTAGCAAAGATGGTGCAACAGAAGGTAAAATGTGCAAATGTCATACAGTATATAATGAAGATATTAAATAAATTTTTTTTGGGGACAACAAGAATATATGCTGTAGTTCCCATGGTAATGCTAAAGAATGAAATGTACCTGTAATATTCTGGGAACCTTAAATACTCCTCTTGGGACTTATTTGTGGCCCCAAAACACAGGATGCAAACCTATCGATCATTAAAACAGTAATTGGAATGCATAATGGTGTGTAAATTGCATACATTTATGAGGCTTATGTATACACCTTTATGTAATTCTGCCCACTAGTGTGCATAAGGCTGGCCTACCCTGTCCATTTAAAAGATATGTACTTACTGAGATGCAACAGTCATGTGCTCTGCTATCCTAGTATGTGGCTAGAACATATACACTACTTGTTTGTAACACAGTGTACTAGAAGTCTATGGGGCTAACTTGAGCTGGCATGGCCAAAATATGTAGCTGTGAAGAGGTAATTCATGGAAGGGTTAAACAGGATAGGTGAACTTTGATTACTGTTAATGCTGTAATAAAATGCGTGCACCATTTGGGGGCCTAGTGTCTATTGTTTGGTTTAAGGTTTCAGGCAGAATACCTCATGTCTGATATTAGACTCAGAATCAGGTTGAAGATCATAAAAGCCAGTTAATACAACATCATTAGAAGCCATTTAAACAAGTAATACAACCTGATATCAGCTTCCAAAACAGCACATAGAGGCATCGTTTTTACTTTGAGGAGAAGCATTCTGATACAAGGAGAAAGCACAGTGTTATACTTGATCACAAGCTGCTTGTCCTTCCACTGTCTAGGCAAAGGCTGGGTCCTGGACATCCTGGTGTAAGAAAGAAGTAGGTTGAGATGCTGGCCATTTGATTTATGCATTTCAGCATAATAAAAGTATTGCAAAGGGGAAATCTTTGGATCAAAGCTGGAGATTGCAGCAAATGTTGGTTCCTTTGATATAGCTCTTAAGGTAGCCATACACAGCCCGATTTGCACCCGATTTTTAAGCCGATCGACCACCTGCTTACTCCTGCAAGTTGCCCGATGGTCGCTCGGCCGAAATTTAGGTGGCCACACCTGGTGAGATAGACAAGGAATCTCCCGCATGTCGGATCGCACGGGGTTCCAACATGCCGGAAATTCCTTTCCAATCCCATTACTTTGAATGGGGAACAGCAGTCATCCCGCTGAAGTTGATCCCTTATCTATTGAGGCAGAATCGCCTTGTGTATGGCTACCTTTAGTGAAGTAAAATTTGTTAGCTGGAGTTCTGCCACAATTACCATTAGAAATCTGATGTTGTTGTGTCCATTGAATTATGAAGACAGCCACAAACAAAATAGGTATAACATGGTCAAAATCACAATTAATGAAAATACCCACATTAAATGATTCACAAATTGATAAGAATACTAATGTCTTTAGTGGTTTGTAGTGCTCATTAATAATTCAAATAACAACATATAATAGCATAGCCTTTAACAGTGGTATGAATAAATTATAAGGATATTTCAGGACACATATTTAGCCTTTACAAAATCTTTTTCTACAATTTAAGGGGCACAGACCTTTTTTTTTAAATGTTGTTTCCTATGGCAGTATTTCCAGTGTATTAGGGGAGGATCCTAGTTGCCACTGCTACAGTAAACCTTCCATAACTATAATAGACTGGCCTGTTTTTGTCAAAGGGCAAATATACAAAATCAGCAGGGGATCAAAAACATATTTCCCATACGGTACCTTATTTAATGCAGTAAAATCTCTGCATTATACTTAGTTCAGTGAACCCAGCATGAACGTGTTTTAAAAGAAGAGACAAGGCAAAGCACATATCAGCTTAGACCATAGATGTTTATAGGATATTACGTAATTTACTGGTTTCTTTTTAGAGATTTGAGACTGAATAAGTATAGCTTGTTGCTTCTCTCCCTTTTTCAAAAACCATCTGTGTTAAGTGCCACATGCTTAGGGGGTATATTATTCCACAGAGATCAATTATGTCTGTGCAAGTATTTGTCTGTGCCGTATGCCCCCGCATTTCTTCACATTTTTTAACAATAACAGATGTATTACAAAAAATGTTTTAAGAGCTTTACTAAATGTCGCCTTTTAGAATAATTATCTAATGTTATCAGGCAGTGTATTGATGCCCAGATACATATATCCATTCTTGTAGAGGTATCTTGTGTTAGACAGGTAAAATAATGTATGTAAAGGCTACTATGTGCTGACTAGGGATGGCGATTTCTCATGCAAGATGTACATGATCAAATTGATCAACTGATTTATTAGTACTACTCAGACACAGGAAGCAGAATTAAGATGTGATCATGATACCAATGAGTTCTCTACAGAGCCTACAGAACTTGTCATTTTTGAGCAACTTGAGCATTTTTTGGACAGCACATTCATTCAGCCAGCTTTTGGAGGGGGATGCCATCTTTTTACAATTTCATTACCTTAATTTTTTTACTTCAACAAAAATTTTTTTTAAATCTTTTACTATGCAGTGAAAAAAATAATATGGCAAATTTTGTCTAAACATTTATCTTACATTATCTTGCTTTATGCATGATTTGCTTTGTAAATAATATTTTTATATATTTATCACTTCTCCAGCTAAGTTTAAACAATAAACAGCTGACTCAGATGCTAAAATCAACGACCGCTCCTGTACAGGAGGAGAAGGAGGATGCGTTAGCATATTATGCCAAGCATACGTCACAGATTGAGGTGGGTATTTTGTTACGAATCTCTCATATTTCAGCCCTAGACAGATATTGAATGCATTACCAGCCTTGGGACTTCTACCTGTGCTAGGACATTAATGACATGAGATGACGACTGATGATGACTGAGTACATCAAAAAACAACTTTTATTAAAGTTCTCTGTGACATTAACAGTCAACATGACAATAAAACAAAAATTTCCTGGTGAATTTAAGTGTAAAACAGAAAGTGGATACAGCTGCGGCAGCCAAGACACACAGAGGGAGCCATCTGTGTTTTACAATTGGCACATTGTCATTATCACCAGCTCTAGAAAAAATTAGCAGAACCCCCACACGATGGCGCTGCCATGTACTTTATACATTTTACCAGCTGAGTCCAGTTAGGGGATAGAATGTCAGTAATTTTTTTCACCCCAAGCTGCACACTGATACACAGTCTCTGACTACCCAGGGTATTATGTCGGTCGGCACGTAGATCGCGCATCTCACTCTGTGTGTGCACCGACTGGCGTGCACACAAAGAGATGACAAGTCGACTCCTCTCAGGAGCAGGAAAATGTCCCTGTTACGTTAACGGGTCAACTACTATGGTGAATTGTGATCGTTAATGTCCTAACGTGTACAGCCTTCTATTTCAAGGGAGCTGTGAAACTGCACCCATGTTTAAGGGTATGCTCTGTAATCATGTAAACCACAAACAACACATCAGCAATCATCAACACCCCTGTAGACCAGGGGGGATTTCCATGACAGCCATTGTTTCAGTGAATTGCAATCACACAGAAAGAAATCACTCATAAAATACTGTTTCTAATCCACAACTGAGAGAAGTTAATAAATTTAAGAACAGAACATTTGCCATCAACATTGTACATAAACATTTTGAACGTTTGGCCTATTTTGTATGGTAACCAGTTTACCAGTCACCAATGTCATCTAAATTGTCAGGGGGAAAAAGCTACATTTCAGATAGATGTTTGTTCACATAGGTCAGTGGTGGCCAACTAAGTTGATATGGAGGGCCACACTTGTGGCCCTCAGCACCACTAAAGGGGCACACATAACAATTTCAATCTATACTGAGCATTTTAATGGAAAAAATTACAGCAGGCATAGCTAGAAGATATTATTACAATACAATAACTTGTTTTAAATTATACTTCAAGCATTAGGGAGCAATGTAGTGGGTTAATGCACATTTTGTGTCATATACATCGTCAAAGATTATGTGCCACAATATATATTATACAATCACCCCCTGTTCATTGGATGAATAGTGGGAGTATAGGCACTAACCTGTCTGCTGATACCCCAACAACACTAGAGGAGAAGAGGTGGAGACGCGAGGGACTTGCCCAAGCGCCATCTGGGTCGCTGATTGGCTTTTATGTATGCCTATCACGTAAGTTTATCGCCTCTCCTCCTCTTCCCACTCTAAGAAGATCCCAGATGAGAACCTGCCATTGAGAGATCGGCGGACAGGTGAGTTCCTATGCCCTATGCATTACCATTTAGGTTTCAGGGGCTATAGGTGGATGACTGAAAAGGGCTACCAAAGACTGCCCAAAGGGCCGCAGGTTGGACACCTGGGACATAGGGAGTACACTTAACTGACTGTAAGCTTATTTTTGACTAGCTAATCCAAAAGTTTTTTAATTGAAACATCATGACAAATAGACAACTAACAATTAAAATAATTGGGCAGCAATAGTAGCTCCCACAGTTATTTCACCTCAGCTGTCCTTTTACTTTTCAGTCCAATGACACAAAGCAGCTTTATAGGTATGCACTTCTTGTTCAGTGCATCACCTATTAAGTAAAGTATTTTCTATAGTATGAGCTCGGTTTTTGTCTTTCACAGATTGTGCGTTCGGACCGAAGCATGGAACAAATTGTGTTTCCTGTACCAGACATCTGTAAGTTCCTGACAGAAGAGACCAAGCACAGAGTGTTCACCACAACAGAGCAAGATGAGCAGGGCAGCAAAGTTAGCGATTTCTTTGACCAGTCATCATTTCTTCATAACGAGATGGAGTGGCAGAAAAAATTGCGAAGTAAGGTGTTACATATGGGAACAAATTGTTATATTGGTTCAGCAGTTGTTGTATACTAGAATCTAAAAAACATTGTCCAAATTGTCTTGTGATATCTACACATCAAAGTCATCGTGTGCAAACAAAATTTATCTGTAAAGCCTGCTATAGACTCATATTCTTGAATGACATACTGTTCAGATCTTGTGCCATAACCGCTCTATTTTGAACATGAAAGACAAAAAACAGTTTTAGGAAAAGTATATGTTTTAGAATCACGTATACAGATTAAATCAACTTTTACAACATTAGACATTTCAATAATTGAGATTGCCACCATAAAGGCAGGTTTTTGATGGTTAAAATATTTTTAGATAATCCAATTGGTATCAGAGAAAAGTTTATTTTTAAGTGATCCCCTATATTTTATCCTTTCATGTATAGCTATATTGATAAATCCTACACCTAGTGCTGTGGTTTGTTAATTGTCTTTCAAAATTAGTGGTGTATTTAAAACCTACCTTGCAATTCTTTGTCTAATGCAAGTCCTTAAGTATTGTTAACTTCTATGTCTGCTGCAATTACAGAATCTTAGGTATGGCCATGACTAGGTCATACACTGGTTCAGCTTCATGGCCTTGTGGGAAATGTGAACTATTAAAGTAATACTTTAGCTAGAAAATGGCCATGCAGCACCAACATCACAGGTTTCCAATTCTTGCCAGGACAGTGTCTGCAAGGAATTTGTATGTATTTCCCATATATGTGTTGTTTTGTTCCTGAAACTTTTGTTTCCTCCGGCATCCCAAAGACATGGTTATGATAGCTTAATTGTCTTACCCCAAAAACTTTTAGCAAGACTATAACTAACTGTTAGGGACATTAGACTGTGAGCTCTACTGTGAGACAGTAAGTGATATAACTATGTACTCTGCAAAACACCTTTTTAGCAATATTTTAATCTGAGTACCTCTGTTTGGCATATTGATAAAAGTCCCCCATGCCACTAAAAGGCTTGGCAAAAATGTCAGTACTACATAATGTTGTACAGCAACCAATCACAGTGCATTCTTCTTGGAAATGTAATTGGGATGAGTTCCTGACAGCAGTAACAACCAATACAGTTTCCTATTCCATCCCATTTAGGTTCTATATAGTTGCACTTCAATGTAAAAATGCATTCATTTAAGCTGCCTCTAAAACTATTAACAATTCATTGTGCCTAGCCTTGGCCCTAATGGTACTTAAAGGTATACTGTAGCCATAGTGTAATATTAAACCTTGAGATGCATGCAGGGAGTGCCTAAGTAGTTCTAAAGATGTTTTTTCCAGCATTTCTGTTCCAAACCAGTCCACTTAAGTCCCTTTTGTAAGATTAAAGCAAATGAAATTAACTATACAACTTCAGTACAGATGCATGTTTATTTCGTAGCATTAATAGCTTTGCTGATTGCTTTCGCTTATTGCCTGGAATCGCTGTTTAACGGTACTTAATAGGTACACTTCAGCCATAATTGAAAATTAAACCTTTAAATGCATGAAGGGAACACGGCCTGCTTTCTCTGTACTTTATATGTTTCATTCTGGCATTGCTGTACTATTCCAGTCCACTCCAGTCCCTTTAGTGAAATTAAGGTAAATTGAGTGAACTTCAGAAACCCTGTTTATTTGATTTGATAATCAGTATCTCACTGATTCCTTCCTTTTATTGCCTGTGATTGCTCTTAAAGGAAAATATTGGGGAAAAAACATTCCCTAACAAAGGCCTATAAACTAGTCTTTGGTATTGTAGAGAATGTATTTGTGTCTTGCAAAGAGTCTATTGTTATAAAATTTCTATATACACTTTCAATTGCAGCGTGTATGGAAAATTTGTCGTTATTTGACCTTTAAAATAACAGGGTATGTGGGAAGTAATTTGGTCTATCTGAATAGTAACATGAACTTGAATGAAATGAAGTTTGACTCTATTGTTGCCTATAATAAAACCTGAATTGATAAATAAATACATGGAAAAGTTAATAGTGTAAAAAAAAATTTTTTTGTATCTTAATTTATATCTTTTTTTTCAGGTATGCCCTTAATATACTGGTTTTCTCGAAGAATGACCCTTTGGGGAACAATTTCATTTAACTTGGCAGTTTTCGTGAATCTGATCATAGCTTTCTTCTATCCATATGTGGAGGGAACATCTATAGGTAAGAGACACTGTTCCTGACATGCAGCTGAAATGTATTCTTCCTGCTAGAACACAGTGGTCTATCAAATCACCTACATAAATGATGTTTATATATATATATATATATATATATATATATATATATATAAAACTATATATCTCTATAACATTTATCTATAACAATACCTTGTTTGTTTTACAGGAATACTGGATTCGCCTATAGTATCCCTTCTTTTCTGGGGCATGGTCTGTTTTTCGGTTATGTCACTCTTCACCAAGCGCTATGGTTTAAGACCCCTTATTGTGGCGTTAATTCTGCGTTCTGTGTACTACTTAGGAATAGGTCCTACGCTTTACTTATTGGGAGGACTAAATGTAAGCCTTTTTGCATCTTTTCTAATGGTGGAATGTATCTAAAAAATAATTATGTGATATTTTCTGTATTAACACTGAGAATAAAGGTGGAATAAAGCTTACTTTTCAATGCCTATGTTTGGATATCCATGATCTCCAGTTAGTCATTATGTCATTTCCTCAATTCCAGTTTTTGTTCCACTACTGGCACATGATGGAAATACATGTTGAAAGACGTAGCTGTGTTTGTTGTAATTAAAAAATATTTTTACTGATAACAGGCAAGTGTATATTGTACTATACATTTTGTGACTTCATGTTTAGATAAACCATACAATAACAAAGTTAAAGCATTTTATTGTGCATTGACCTAGAACAGCCAATCAGAAATGTAAGCTAATTTAAGGGGTGAACTATATTGGTCATGGTATAGTTCTGTTTTTATAACCACCTTGTTGAACACATTTTCTTACATTGAAATCCAAGTCTTCAATTGTATGTACAAATATGAAAGCTCATTGATTCCAGTAATCCAAGTTATGTGATTTCTCCAAATTAAAGTATCTTTTTTTTTTCTTTGCAGTTAACTAATAAAATCGTATTTGTAGTAAGTTTTGTGGGTAACCGTGGCACCTTCATTCGAGGCTACAAGGCTATGGTGATGGATATGGAATTTCTCTACCATGTTGCCTACATCCTGACTAGCGTTCTGGGAATCTTTGTTAATGAACTGTTTTACAGCATTCTGGTATGTGCTTCTGCAAACAAAGCTTTAACAAGAGAAAGAAATATCTTGATCACAGGCCAGCACAGATTTTTAAAGTTAGCAGGGTCTGGTCACTGGAGACCTGTAAATAGTTTAGCCATGAATCAATATAAGATACAAGTGCTCCAGCTGCTTTCAGAAGTGAAACCTTTACTTAAAGCTGAACTTCTGGCAAACAGCTAAATACACAAAATACATTTACTGATATGCTTTACTTACCATAATAATTAGTATTTCGGTCCATTAAAATTGAATACTGAAGTGACATTAGCACACTTAATCTTTTATGCAGCAGTTTGCTTCACGATTCTTTTCATACTCTGTGACTGGACAGTAAAAAGACGAGCAGCACATATATTAGTGCATCTCTCTGCTCTCTACTCCCATTACAATATTTCTTTTATTGCAATACTGACATATGCAATAGGCTGATACAAAGTTAACTTAAGGTACTTATACCTGTTAAATATATGATGTATTAATGACTACAGAGCTGTGTTAATCCATGTCTGTGATATCTGTTCAGCATGAATTCACTATAAAAGATTGATGGTGACATATATGACTGATATACTGAAACACAGTATACTGTTGAGCGTCTATTAAAAATATATATTGTGTGGCTGTTGGTCAAATTAAACTATTTACAGTGGACCATTGAGTTACAACCAGCTTTACTTATGACTTGAGTTACAACCATGTTGTAAACAAAGACCCAGGATTTTAAAGAAGCATTCGTAAGCTGCACTCTGAGCCCTCCTACACAGGATTGAAGACTTAATTTGAGACAGTACATCCGAATGGCCCCAAAACAGCTAGAAGGCAGAAGTAAGAAAGAAAGAGCAGGTACAAATAAGCAATCACAACTAAAAATAAGGAAATTGTGAAGAATTGGAGAGTGGAGACCATGTGACTGATCTGACTTATAAGTCCAGCATGTCATAATGGACTATCTCACCAATCTACAAAAGTCTACAGACTCTCCCAAGGCGAGAAAGGACAGCAGTTATTAAGATTCCTGATGTTCTTATAGAAGGGGACTCTCGTTCATAACAATAACCACCATCCATTTCATACTTTCTTCTGAAAGCCAAATATGTCACCTTGAATGGTGATTACAAATATTTGTTTCTGGTAGGCTGGGCATACTTTAACCTTTTGGTGAAAATACCAGGAAAAATATTGATGTTTCTGGTATTTTACACACATTATTTGCTTTTCTATTTCAGAACGCATTGAATTGTATTTTTATTATTTCTTATGGGAAAAGTTCAACCAATCCTTGGGAAAAAGTTACGTTTGTAATTGAAGGGTCCCCTGTAGTTTTCTTCCTCTGGCCTGAATTAAGTATGTTGATCTGGTCCAGACTCTCCAGTATGTCCATCTCATACCATGCCATTATCCAGGCCAGGATGTAAACATTTTAGCCCATGAGGTTGGAATCAACCCATATTTTTATTATTATTTCTATCATAGAAAAGTGATGTTGTGATATGTATTAGACCATGATTTATCTGTTTATCTATTATGCATCTGCCACAGACTAGCTCATTGCAGTCACATGAAGTGCATTCAGAATTAATGTTCTGTACACATTAAACAGAAGTATTTCATGTAACATTTTAAAACACGTAAAAATATCAGTTCGTTTATGGTTGCTTGACACTAGTAATGGCCGAACTTTGGCCCTGTCTGTCCCTGAACAGGCGGATCGGACTTTTAAAAAAGTCAGATGTCCGTCTGTTTGCGGGAAGATTCAAATTCCCCACCTGTTCGTGCAAATTCTTCCACTGGACGGATCTTTCTGCTCCTGATCCGGCCAGCGGAAGAATAGTAACCTTCTTCCCGCCGGTGAACAGGGTGGGTCAAACACCCGTACTGTTTGCTGGGGGAAGAAAAGTGAACATGTTATGTCTGCGTCTTGCGGACAGTTCGGCCACCACTGCTTGACACTTTCACTGTTGCACATCACTATTTCTATGACTTGCTCTTTCTACAATAGTTTTTCTAAAAATCTTTATTTTTACATGGTGAATCCACCAGTAACACACCTGCCCTAACATGCCAGGGCTCTGTCACTTGGCACTGTCACCCAACAAATTTGGTGTATACAGAACATAGCTTTTCCAGTGTTTAGAAACATTCAAGGTATATTTTCTGTACTTAGCCTTAGTAAAGAAAATAAAGCCAATTCCAAATACAATATATTCTTCTTTTTAAGTTAGAAAGCATAGCAGAGTTGCCTCTAGCACTATATAGAACAGGCAGTAAAAGAATTGCAAAGAACAGAAGATATTTACCAAACTAAGAAACATTGATTTACTAAGAATCTGTTAATGTCGTTTATGACTAAGAAAAGGGAAGATGATTACGTTTTTCTGTCAATTGTTGCCTCATTCATTTGTTTTAATTGCCTCTACCTCCAGCTGTTTGACCTGGTATATCGTGAAGAGACACTGTTTAATGTGATTAAGAGTGTGACGCGTAATGGGCGCTCAATTCTTCTGACTGCCTTACTTGCCCTGATTCTGGTGTACCTCTTCTCTATTGTGGGATTCCTATTTTTAAAAGATGATTTCATTATGGAGGTGGATCACTTACCCAAAGGTAAGAAGGGGTAGTGAGAAATGGCTGATATTGCATGTTCAATGTTCTGCACATATCTTGGCCCTCAATTGTATGTATAAAGTATTAGCATTTTCAAGATACTGGCAGAAATGTCACTGGAAGGCTTTAGCTCTGTGATTTGTATTATAGGGTTGACTTTGTGTCCATATAAATGCTTTATTCAAGTAAGGCGGTTTTATGCTGTATAAATTACAGTATCATGGTCTAGGAGGCTATAAAACCATGAATGTAATTTCAATGTGTTTGCTTCTCCGCAGCTCCTAACACAATGACCCAGTCTTTAGGATCAAACACCTTTGCAGAATATTGCAGCAAGGACCAACCTGATTGTTCTTCTGATGTGACAGTGCTGGATAATCCAGAAGGTGATTATGAATACCGCATTGTATAAATTACAGATGTCACTTTTTATTTTCTTTCATTCTGCATTTTTAGGGTCTGTATTGTTCACAGATCTGTTCTCTCGTTTTCATTGGTTATTGCTTGTTCCATTTATGGAATGGTTTTTAGTCTTTTTTTTCTTACAACCTCAAGGTCTATTTATAAATTGATGTCTACAAATTCCTTACTCCGGCTGTGCAGTAAAGTGTAGAATTGCAAATCATAAAAGCGGTAAAATGTTGAGTTTGCAAAAAATGTCCCTGTCAAAGGAAGAAAGATAACAATTCACTGTGCAAAAACAGAAATATTCAAATGCAGCCTGGCATGTGTTAAGTGGCATCCACATCCCAGGTGAAAAGCTTCAACTCCAATTCAACATATATGATTAGTATTGTCTTACCGTACAGAACTTTATACGGAAGAACAATTGTACATGGATCAGTCCCAACTAACATCATAAACAAGTTTGAAACAATTGTTATTATTCTTACTCCTATATTGGCCACCTTTATTAATACTTTGAATTATATCTGAAGTGTATACTTAATTTATTTTAATGTTACATAGAGCAGGAATAAGGCTACTGTCAGGTTATACTACAGTAGAAGGGCTCTGTTGGCAAGATTTCCCTGTTGCTGTTTTCTTCTATTTTCTTCTCTGTTTAAGGTTGTCACCAAAACTGAAGGTTAGCGGAATGCATTCTAGTGAAGCCTGCATAGCAGTTAAACCTATTACAGGTTCTAACCTTTACATGCTCTGTCCCAATATATATTTGGTTATAGTTACACTTCAGGGACCACCTCAGTTATGGTATTTTAGTTGGTTAAATACACATCTGCAACCAGAGTGCTTTGCATTATCATATGAAAATCTTCTGCAGTTAAACATCTCACTATTTTAAGGCTTTGTTATTTTATACTTTTATGTACACATGTATTTGGAAGACCATAGTCCTGACATACATATATAATCAGGCAAATCAAAAGATCAAATCAAATCAAAAATGTAATACATATACCTGACAGGCACATTTCTAGGTTAAGCCAAATGTGTAGAGATTTCTAATAACTATGCTCTATGTGTTTGTCATGAATGTATGCTTCAGCTTCTTAACATCTGACAGTTAAGGTGCAGCATTGTTAAATATAAAAGCTGCTATGGCATACACCTTACAATCTTACCATACAAATTCTGTACAATCAACCTTTGTTCTACCAAAACCATGTCATTTGAGGAACTTCAGGAAGGCAAATTGTATGGAGTGACCTAAAGGTGTAGAGTAATAAAAATATGAAATCTAAAATGGTAAAAATAGTCCTTTCCAGTTGTTTTACTGTTATAGGAAAATGCACAAACATATACAGCTACTCAGAGATGATTATTGATACATTGTAATCTGAACGGTTTGGATCCACCAAGTAATAGCAAGTTTGACGGCCATGTTTTGCCATTTATCGGTGCTCATGTGTGTTTTTTTAGGTCCTTCGGTGTTAGGTTTTTCTTGGCTGTTTTTTTCTTGGCTTAGGGCCTGACAGCCCTTGAAGTAGGGAGGGACAATCAGACCCTCCCCTCCAGACCAGCCAGACACCCACTAAGCATTGGGCCTGGCAAGACTTAAATGGAAGATTATGAGTGTACCCCCCCCCCCCCACGTGATATCAGCAAAGGGGGCCAATAAAGGAATGCCCCCCCTTCTCCAGACAATACCAGTATCTGTGGCAGACCAGATCGGCCAAGGGGGGTTTCAACCAAAGCAGGCACTGTTCCCTCGTTAGAGTCCCAGCACTAAATGACATTAAATGAGACTGCAAAATTTATTTTGCTCAGCCCTGTTTTCCGGAAGTGAACTGTATATTAACCTTTATCTTATCCTCCACATATGGTCCCAGGATCAAGCATACTGACATCCGCATAAACATGTTGTATGTCATTCAGTGTCAGAAGTGGCAGAATGTGTGTGTATAATTTAACACATTTTGTAAACATGCACAAAAGATGGCAATGGCCCTTTGCATGCCACAGACTATGGTTATTAATATACATGACAAGACTGTAGGACTGTATCCTACTTACTTTTCAAAATGATTTACAATTTAAAAAAAATTAATTCGACTCAAAAATGTATTAAAACCGCAAGGTATATTAATGATCTTTTCATAAAGGAGGATTAAGCACATAGTTACTGAACATTCCTATAATACCTACAATTTACAAAGTATAGAAAAGTGGCATTTATTACCCAATAAATCGACATCTTTATTGGTGGGGAATTAAACTTCAGCCTTTGATAAATAGATCCCACTGTCTCATTTATTATTTTATTTTAATCTTCTTCTTCTCTTTCTATATTCCCATCCTTCTTCTGTATTTAATTCTCTCTATACCTCAATAATGCAGATGAAGAAGAGGACACGGAGAGAGCGTGTGACACGTTGCTCATGTGCATTGTCACTGTACTTAATCATGGCTTAAGGAATGGAGGAGGTGTTGGAGACATTTTAAGAAAACCCTCTAAAGACGTAAGAAAAAGTGATTTTATTCACCTTGTAGAAAATAAGCCATCAAAATGTATTTGCCTGTTGCGATATTTAACACAAGGTTAACTTTTAGCTGGAATATAAGATGCATTTTGTATAAACATTTCAAATAACTTATTTTATGTTTCCTAACAGGAATCCCTCTTCCCAGCCCGCGTGGTCTATGATCTACTGTTTTTCTTCATTGTCATCATCATTGTCCTCAATCTAATCTTTGGTGTCATTATTGACACATTTGCAGATTTAAGAAGTGAGAAACAGAAAAAAGAAGAGGTGCTAAAAACAACCTGTTTTATTTGTGGTAAGAATCAGTTATACCCTATGCTTATATATTTGTGCACAAAATGAATTCCTTCTTAATATAAATGTGGTGGTTCAGGCTCAAGTGGCCACTGCTAAAGAGGTACATCCACAAAGCGTGTCACTTCAGGGCTTTCTACCCATATTTATTCACAAAGAAAAGGGATTGATTAAGCTAGCAGGGGTTAATAGGAATCCAAACAAAAGTCAGCATTGGCTTTCAAACATTTAACAAGGACTCTTCCCTTTTCCTTAAGAAAAACATATCACTGGTCTCTCAGCAGAAATAGGCCTGTGCCCCACAATCCTGTTGAGCTCCCCTGTATCTACTCAAGCAGGCCACACTGTCTCCTATCTGGACAGAGTCCACTGACACACTCCATCATGAAACTCGGCCAGAGTTTACTCTGGAGAAACGTACCTTTCCGACGGATTCCCCCAGTTAATTTTGTGCATCAGCGTGTATGCGGTGATTGTGTCACCGGTGACGTGAAAGGGGGTAGGCGGCACCATAGACCTCCATGTATTTAAGGGGGCGTCGCCTTTTCCCAGCACTACTCGGGCGTCTCCGGTGACACTGGAGTTGTGTACGGGACCTCCGGGCGGGCAGGAAATCGCAGCATGGTTTAAAAAAAAGCGCACCATGTGCTTAACGCCTAGGAGGTTAATTACTAATACTTTAAACTAAACTCAGGGCCCATTTATAGTAAATGTTTCCTTCTATATAAATGTACTTTTTATACATAAATGTTAAGATAAAGTGTTTTTTATTCCTGATTACAGCAAATATCTGAATGCAGAACACACCTGACCATAATAAGAATTGTTCCCAATGCAGGACAAAGATTATAAGGATATATTTTTGGTTATTTATTTTTTCTATACAAGCAATTTTTAAAAGAGTAAATACATTTCAATATACAAATGTGTGTTACATTGTGCAAAATACTCATGCCACTATCACTCTTAGGGTCTTGTGACATTGATGGAAGTATTAAGACATCAGTTTAGAGGATGCTTTTGAGAATATTCAGATATCCGTAACAAGTTGTCCGGCTTCAAAGGGGGTTATGCATTTCTATAGATTGGATTAATTTTAAATAATTGATAGTGATCTTTATACAGACGTTAAGTAGGTACATTGAATGTTGCAATAAAACAATCCACAAGAAACATATATATTGACAACGTGATTGTAGAAACTTAATGAGAACTGGACATCAGAAGACAACAGTCCAGCAATACCTAAGAACTTAGCCATAGCAATTTATTTCTGGCAATGGGAAGTAGGTGAAAGTCTTACTTATTGTAGTTCAGGCATATTCACATTATAATCTCTAGACCAGATGCCCTGAAGTACATATGATCAAGACCATGAAAATATTGGCCCCAGTGGTTTGGGGCAAGCTTGGTAGCATACCCTATACCACTGAAAAAAGCAATAGGGTTTTTTTGAGGCAAATGTTGTCAACATGATTTTATCTATTGAAAGGGTCAACTGGGCCACTGTCATAGTTGCTTTGTCCGACACATTTCCTCCTATTTTTTAGAGTCTTTTTACAGGGACAGAAAGTTTACATTTGGGAGGTGTGAATCTAAAGCA
Source organism: Ptychadena robeensis (assembly GCA_036250615.1). NCBI lineage: Eukaryota > Metazoa > Chordata > Amphibia > Anura > Ptychadenidae > Ptychadena > Ptychadena robeensis. Next base: position 116,663,850 of record CM070033.1, read on the forward strand.
GTGTTTAGCATGCTGTTCTCCACGTGATTACATCTCACCACAGCTGTTCAGTCTACTCGCCAGACCACAGTGCCCAATTAGATGTACTAGGGACCCACAACTTGTGGGAAACAAGACGGGAGAACACTGATGAAAGGCAAATATGGATATAGACAACCATGTCAGTAAGTATGTGCCAACATCCCAATTAGATAAGTATTAGGAAATGAGGTAGGCCAAAAAGACCCAATCCTCAAGTTGTGCACCCAGGGTCAGTGCTGAACCAACAGCAAATGACCCAATTACGGGACTTTTAACGGCACAAGGTAAATGAAAAGTGTTTATTTACAACAGGGTAACAAAATGATAACAACAACAAAGTATAAAGGTAAGGCCCTATATCAGGGCAGACATTACTATTCGTAGTTCTCGACAGGTTTCGCGACAAGACATCACTTTATCAGGAGACTTGTACAAAGATAGTTTCTTACTATAACATCGGAAGGAGAATTTGGCAATTAATAAATGTATACAGATATAAGACCATTACAGTGGATGTTTCATTATGATCATTAAATAAATGTCAAAACCACCTACTATGTCAGTAGTGTGGACCCCAGTTGATCCTATGGGCCCCGAGGAGAGATGGATCTTTACAGACCCAGAAGCACCCCCAGAGGTATGTTGGGAAGAGGAGTTCCGACTTGAGGTAGGTCTATTCCGGGGAACAGAGAGCCTGGTCCCCTCCCATAGCTCAGCATCACTCAACGTCCTCTCTGGTAGTGTAATATAGGTTGTGAAACCTGTGGTAGCCCTAATGAGGTAGCATGAAGGTGTGTAGTGGTTAGGATCCGCATGAAGGTATTATCATATAGATACCACCATGGATGAAATTATAAGAACTAAAGAAAAAGGGAAGGGAAAAGAAGAAGAAGAGCAGGGAGGAGAGGGACAGAAAGAATCCAAAGGAATAAAAAGATGAGAGAGAAAAAAGAGAAAGAAAAAGAAAGAGGGCAGTTATCTCATAGTGATAGCAGGTGAGTTGGGGACCAAGACAGTCAAAGTTCCTTTTGCACCTGTTAGTGTGTTGGGCTACCCTTTAAAATCAAAGGTGGCCCAATGCACCCACATTGGCATTCATGTTTTTATTAGAAAATATTGGTTTATGTTTGTTATACTGTGTGATTTTACACTCCATTCAAATGAACTGTCTGCCTTAATGCAAGGCAAGTTAACATTCATTTGTTAACACAATGTTGAGGAAAAATAGGCCGGCCAAACAATATGGAAATAACATTGTCAAAGCCAAGGGTACCTTGTAGAAGTCACACCTCTAAAAGCTTCTTAAAGCAGTAATCAGGGTATTTTTCTTGTTTCCAAGTACCAGCTCTATTGTTGAAAAAGCACATAATTTCTTGATGGGTACTAAGATGGAGTCATGTAGTGAAAAGGAAATTGATAATTATTACAATTAGATATCATGGATTGGATTAATGTGAAAAGTATGTGCAATAAATGAAACTTTAAACTGGAAACATTTAATTTTCAGAACATAAATTTGCTGTAGTCTTACTAATGGCGAACTCTGTGACTGCTGCGTAATGATTAAAGCTTTCAGCAGAGAGGTAATTTGTCATATTACAGCCAAAGCTTCTGAGCTTCTTCCTGGTGTTTTTCAAGAGGAAGCCAGAGATCTATTTGTAGAGCTGTGACCACACATATTAACTCACTGAGTTCAGAAGGACAGATGGCATAATGACAGCACAAGGCAGAAGTGAACATTGCAATCATCACTCATAAAAAAAAGACAACTATAAATAAAGCATAATATACAGCGTACAAAGTATATATGCAAGGTGGTTCAAGCTTTAACAATATTTATGTTTCCAATATGGCAGCAATAATCTTGCATGGATTTATGATGCTGTTGGTGGCATATATCAGACTGATCAAACATATATAGTGCCTTTGTAGGCAGGCTTTGTTTTGCTGCATATACCAAATTCTTGCCTTGAGATTTACTTTAATTGTGTGGAATCGATAACCATTCTGAGGATGTGTTTGATCTGCTTTGTGTATCTCTGGATGCAGGTAGTTTTATTGAGCTCCATTAACGTTGCAGGCGGGCATAGCCTGTGTTTTCAAACACGTATCTGAGTATAGCTTTGTAGGAATAGAAAAAAGTAGCATTGAATAAGCATGTCTGCTTAACACATACAGTATATATGCAAATTTGTTTAGATGTTCTATCACTTAAAAATTTATGATATATATATTTTTTTACATTTATTTAGATATGTGAAAACCTGGCATAGTTCTGGCAGTTATTTTTTTTTCATTAATTGGAATGGAAAGATTTTTCACTCACTAAGACCTGTACAAGAATGAGCAGCAGTTGTCCATAGGACTGGAAGGCCCATAGTGTAGAAAAACATTGCCAGATGTTTAAAGGGCTAGTATATATGGGAAGTGTGGTGGTTGTTGTAACTCTGGAGTACTAGCAGTGTGTGCAGGGCTGATTCTTGCACTATGCAGACTATGCACGCATATAGGGTCTCTTTGACCACTAGGGGGCCCCGCAAGCTCAGCTTCTTATTCCCTCCCATAGCAGCCAACCTTCCTGATGCTACTCAGTTCAGCTGCAGACAGTCAGCAGAGCTAGAGAGAGAGGAGAAGAGAACTGCAGCCATTTGGCTGTGTGAGCTGTCTATATTCTTCAGTAGTAGAAAGAGAACAAACAGTGCCAATAACCTCCCCTAGCACTGCCAGCCAATCAGAAGGCTGATGGAGGGACAAGCAGCAAGCAGCACTATTTGGAACATGAAAGGATCAGATCGTTAGTTGACTCTATTTAATTATTTAGTGTGTGTGTGTATACAAGGCATAATGTGTATATGTAATGTGTGTACGTGTAAGGCAGCAGGGCATGCTGAGAAGTGTAGTTATTCAGCAACTGGCAGAAGGGAATGCTTGCAGTTGCAGCTTCTCAGCACAGCCATTTATGTCAGCAGAATGCCATGTGACATAAACAGAAAACTATATGCATGCTAGAATCTGTAGCCCATCAGCAGCCTAAGATTAACAGGAAGCCTGTAACTGCCATGATCCCTCATTAACAACAACTGAACACATGGCCAATAACCCCGAGTTATAACTACATGTAATTACAAGCTATCCTAGATGAAGGAATACTTGTGTTGCTATTACCACGAAGGAACAATGGAATAACATGGTTCATAGGGTGACAATGCTCTGTGCCTGTTTCCTAGTTAACCCCCCCCCCCTTTTGTCACCTGGCCACCAGAAAGGATTCAGATAAAGACTTCAAACGCTCATTTATGTAGATTTTACACAGGCACCGACCATCTGGGAAAACATGACCTTATTTTCAAATGCAGAACTTCACAGTTCTGCTACCTCCCCAGCTCCACGGTGAGCCAGCAGAGCATTCATTTCAGTTTCAGGAACTTAGTGTAAAAGGTGAGGCTTAGATCATCAAAGGGTTTAAACTGCTTAGCATAACAGCATAAAAAAATGGGCCCCCCAACAAGATCTCGCATAGAGGCCCCAAAAAACTAGAAATGGTCCAGAGTGTGTGGCAGTCGGTTGTGTATTGAACCCACTGCCAGAATAAACACCTGTATCTGTCATCCTGCTGTCACCATTGATGGACTAACACCAACCTGGTTGGAAAAGGCTGCAGGATTTTCTTGTGATGACCACAGTTTCACAACTGTATGTGTACATGTACATGTAGAATAGGTGCTGCCAAAATGGAATGGTTTTATTTGTGGTCTCCAAAAAAACATTTTTTTACATTAAATGCCGATTAGGTTTGCAGGACAGGAAATGAAATTCCTCTACTGAAACACAGCCTAGGTTTAGAAATCACAATGTTGTTTATTTGTGAAAATAAACAGAAAAAGAAAACATTTGGTACATATTGGATTCAAAATAAAATGTAATTTTCTTATGCTGATATGTGTCCAGTTGACTAGAAAAAATTGCACAGGTTTGGAAGACAGGTCCACTTTTTCTAGATGTAACCTCATGCTATTGCTAATAGAGAAGAGTAATTATTTAGTGGAGTCAGAGAGCCTGATAATGCTGTTTCTATGAATTATCTTAACAGATAACTGCAGAGCAGGGGTAAAGATGTATTGCTTTTCTTGTAATATTTACTTGGCACAGATTAATCACTGCTATGGAGCATGAGAGAGGCCTGGCTGAATGTCTGGAATAAGTAAGTGCTACAGGTGGCATATAAGTGTGTTCTTCTTAATCTAAAGCTACAGATTTATTTTCCAGTTTGAGTGTGTCTTGTGCGGCTCGCCACCAATGTCCTTATTGGCAGATGAGCTGTAATTCAGTGTTTTGCTCACATGCCAAGTGCCTCAGATCGCAGCAGATCGCAGAGTGCTCCATTATAGCACCGTGAAATGTGCAGAATACTAATACAAGTCTTACTGATGCTGCTACAAGCACCAGGGGAGCTAACATTTCACAAGCAAGTTTTATTGAGCATACAACTTCTATTACTTTACTGTTAACCCTCCTAATAGTGTAGTAAATGTTGTTGAAATAAAAATGTTTTCTCTAAAATGTTGTCTCCTCATATTTACACAAATTACAACATTTTTATGATATTTTAAACATGGAATTTAGGGTTCTTCTATCTATCTACACAACCACAAGAGGAACGATTAGGTGAGGATCATTTTATAACTGCTATTAATAATGAATAGTTATGAATAAATCATGAATACACTAGCTGTGTTATAGTAAAGAGTCATCCGATTGGCCAGTGGGTGTAAGAGCGTACTCTCTATTGTTCAGAAATGAGTGTCCTGTCCTTTTGAGCTTATAGTCTTAATCAGGGGGTCTTCAACCCCAGTGCATCAGTGTAAGATACTTACACGGCCGGCAATACCGTATCAGTGACCCTAGAGATCGCAGGCAGTATCAGGAGCCTGCGCAGCAGACATCATGGCCAAAGCATGTCTCCCTGCTCTTTTCGGCCAGTCAGCATACCAAACAGATGTGTTCAACACAGTACAGACATGACATTGTGCTCTGGTAGAGGGATCCGTTCTGGCGGAACTACTGTTTGCCAAAAACTGCATCCTCAGAGACCATATGCATGTATTTAGCACATGTTCAGCAGTCCAATTGGCTGAAGGAGATTCACCAATCCTATAATGCCAGATGGCATGTTGTGATTGGGAAAGCTGCCCATTTAATCAGGAGCTGTCTTGCACACCATTGCTCATAACAGCCTATGTATAGCAGTGCTACTGTGTGTGCTAACCTGTCTGTCCCCAAGTGTCTCTGTTGCGTACAGTGACCTTGCCTGATTTTAAATATTGCTTGAACTCAACCCTGACTTTGGATTTTCCCTGAGTCTCCTACTTTATCCATCTGTACTGTATTTTATTAGATTGACCTATTACCCTTTGGCTGTTTTCTGGATTACCCAAAAAAGCCTGTTAACTTGATAGTTGGTAGTGATTGTTTTTTTAAATTATTTTATGTATTTGGTACAAATGGTAGAAATCCATTGTTTCCACCATTAGTTTTGGTTTATGTTTGGTATATGTGTATGTGTAACAGCAACATGTGTCTATCTCTATGATTACACTCATATGTAAGAGGGGTGACACGAAACTCACTGTATGGATTTTAATCAAGCTGAATAAAGTGTGTGATGCAGATTGCCTTAATCCCGGGAGTGCAGAACTATCATTTCTAAAGTTGTGCGGTATTGGTCAGAGTGGGACAGACTTAGAGTAGTTTCCAGCACCTGACATCACCAGTGTTATACTTTCACGAAGCCTAGAGGGACCAATAAATTTGAATCAACAATATGCATATACTTTGAGTGTGGGCAACTGTTTTTCTTGACCGCATTGTATATGTAATTTGTAACTGTAATTTTTTCTCAAAGATTTCTTCCAATTTTTCTGTTAAACTAACTAACTTAAACATGAATATTCCATTAACTGAATAGCTGCATGGGAAATATACAATGATTTGGTATTTACTTAAATACTTAAAAATTCCCGCAGCTGTTACTATACAAAACTGTTGGTACTATAATTCTCACCAGGCGGCACAAGAAAGAATGGACCAGCTAGTTAATAAGCTACCCATAGACCTGTCATAGCCCTCCTAAAATGCTTGTTTCTTTAATGAGAAGAAAGCTTGCGGGGAACTTGATGAACTGTACTAAACATGGAGTTAAATGTGTGTGAAATACCATGAATTACTGACACTCTCAAACATGAATACATTATGTGTTCTCCTTTTTCTAAATGTCATGATTCAAACTGTCCTAAGGTAAAATTCATATTGATATCTCAATTACATAGCTAGAAAGTGTTAGAACCAAAGGGCCACTACAGCACTGACTATGTCATCCTCTTTAAAATGCAGCTCAGTTTTCCCCTCTGATGCCAAATCATCAGTATTCTGTTACTTAAAGGGCAAATGTGATCTTTACTAACTGAACTGAACTCTACTTTACTTTTCTCAAATCTTTTTTTTTATATATTTAATATGTACCTATTTATCACTCCTATAAGAATTGCATTTTAGAATGTAATGTAGGTTCTCCTGATTAAATCCAGTTGATCATCAGCAAGTATGAACACCAAAAGCAGATATTTTGGCAGTTTGCAGGAGCTTTCTGGTGTGCACTAACATAATGCCAAGAAGGAAATACCTTAATAAGGATCTTGGTTAGTTACAGATGTCTGTCATTTTGATGCATGTCTTTGCATGATTGGTGTGTGTAAAAAAGGTTGTATTGTATGGTGCTTTTTTTCACATGCTAGTGGTAATGCTGTTACCTTAAATACAACCCTCTGTTTCCGCATTGTCCCTTATTGTGAACATGTGTAGTTTGAATGGGGGGGGGGGGG
>CM070033.1:116670779-116683093 GCA_036250615.1 Ptychadena robeensis
TCCATAATGTTCCTATATAGAACAGGGGGGCCCTGCAGGGAAAGTTTGGGAACAACTGATATATTTAAACTTATTGATTGTTTTTTTTTGGTTATTTCACATTTCTGACATTTGTTAAGATCTCCCATTATAAGTTCTTGTTATCTGAGATTCAGCTTTTGTAGTCACAATGAAGGGGGTCACAGTATTTTTTGGAAGATTTTTACATTCACTACTTATTGTGTGAAGCTGCATGCCATAGGTTTACCAACACTGGCCTATGATGTGAACTGAGCGGGCTTAGCAGTTGTCTCCTTCCTGGTGGAGAAATATTCTACACCAATTTGTACTTCAGATATGTTGTATATTAACTTGTCAAATTAATCTTTTTATTTAACTTAGCAACAGTTTTTATGAATTTTTTAATGCAGATTCATTGTAAAATATGCATTGATAAAAACAGCTATAAAATGTTTTATCTTATACAGGAAAAATTGCTTATATGAAGGTTTCCAAAAAAATGTTTTCCTAAACTACAATTATCTAAATGTACCTCATACACATGCTAATAGTGCTCTTATCTGGTTGTAAAATGTGATTCTCATTCAATTCTGCAGGACTGGAGAGAGATAAATTTGATAATAAGACAGTGTCCTTTGAGGAGCACATTAAGGAAGAGCACAATATCTGGAATTATCTGTACTTCATCGTGCTGGTGAGAGTGAAGAACAAGACAGATTACACTGGTCCAGAAAGCTATGTGGCTCAAATGATAAAGGTCAGAATCACATTTGTTTATTTAAATTGCTGTCACTACTGTAAGGGCTCATTTACACAGGCAGTTTTAACCACTAAGAAAACGGGCAATTAGCACATTTGCCTGACAAGTGAGACATAAGTGTTCATAAGCCCAAAAGACCTGTCATAGGGGCGCTCATAGACAGTAGTGTCTGGTCACTTTCTGGGCTGCTGCCAACTTTCAGTAGCCTGCAAAGTGCCTGTGTAAATGTAACTTAAAAGTGTCCGATACTACAACAAACTTTAACTGGCCATAGACATAAGAGGTAGGGTGGATATAAAGGTGTACTTGTGAACATGAATGTACTTATACCCCTGTATAATTAATTGATGAAAATGCAAAATAAATACCTTTTCCAAACAAAACCTTCAGCTGCATTCTCCTAACAAAGACAATTTGCCACGTACATAAAAAGAAGTAAAAAAGTTATCGAGTTTTGCTTTTTTAATGCTGTATGATTGATAAGAAGCTACTAACTGTTCAAGTTGATCAGAAAAAGCCACTAGTGGTTGATGTGTTGTGTGAATATATTGAATGTCTTTCTGTTTGACACATTTCAGTTGTTTTCATAGATGGACAACAATGAAAAACCCTAGCATGAGTTTTAACTATTCCCTTCACGTTCCTAAAATAAATGCCTTTAGATCTGTAATACTGGCCTTACACAGGTCAATTCCAGAACAATTGCGGTGTGCGATTGTGACGATTGTTCGCGCACGATCTTTTGGGAATTGAATGCAGCCCACCTGGATCAATTGATCCATAGAAAAATTGTTCGCACAGGGATCGGACATGTTTTAAATCCCTGTTCGATTGCCATTACTTTGAATGGGGACCAAGGGTCCCCATAAAAAGCATCTGCCATGGACCGATTGTTGAAGGTGGTGCGCATCTACTTGATCATCCCGCAACACGTGTCAACGCATTGCGATCGATTGTTCGCCAGTGTACGGCCAGCTTTAATGTTAATTGTTGAATCCTACTTGAATTTTCATATCACCTTTTTAGCCCAGATTATAATCCGTAGCTATGAATTGCGACTTAAGCTAGCCATACACGCCGAGATTAAAATTGCGATCCATTAAAACAGACCAATGTATCCCGACGGCGGTATCGGTTTGGATCGTAATATTCGGCAAAAAAGCTACCACATTGAAAATCCAATTTAGGATCGTATGTTTTTTTTTTTACGAGAATGTCATCGAAATTAATCGGCGTTTATATCGGCCATTGTGATGTATTTTTTTTTTTAAAAGGGGAAGCCTCTGCAGTAATTGGTCGGTAAACACTATGGAAACAGTATGAAGTTCCCAAAGTCCCCAGGCCAATTAAAAATTTCAACATATCCAATAAATTACGATCGTAAAAAAACGGCAATTACGATCGTATTTTATCGGTTGTACCATGTGGACATGTGCGGATTTCAGGCCGATAAAATGCTTTCATTGGTCGGTTTTAATGGATGGTAATTTTAATCTCAGAGTGTATGGACAGCATTAGTTGTCAGCATGTTGCGGTATTTACATAGTTGATCCAATCAGTTATCTGAGGAATGTTACATGGTAAACGGCAAATGCATAAAAACAAGTGAAAAGTAAAAGGCATGTTAAATAGCATTAGTTGTGGTTAAGCTGGCAGATATGTCCCATTAGATTTTAGACACAAGCCCCATAGGCCTTGTGTACAGTGGACTTAGAATCCGTGTAAAGCTGCCTTTGACATTGATATATATCTAATGATGGCCATATTTGGCCTAACCTTGGGGAGACTGAAGCAAGGTCCAGACATATCAGGCCAGGGTTCATAAAACATTGTCTCCTTATGTTATTTTCTGCAATAGTTACTTCCCTCTTAGGAGTTCCATGCTTTTAGTCGACTTTTCAGTATGTTACAAGTCTGCATAAATATACTTCTGACAACTCACAATATACAGGAAAAATATTAGTAAAAAAAAAAAGACCTTGAGCTCCAGATGATTTTGCCTGGAGCGAATGAGATGAGCCTGCTGCAAGTAACAGCAAGTTTTTTCCATTGACTCATCCCAATGAGAGGTACAGGCTGAATTACTGTAAGTTTGTAGCAATTTACAAAGCTTTGTACACATCTAAATTATTATTTAGTCTGCAATGATTAATGATTATTTAAGGTGTCAATTGCTGTACATACGGGCTGCCTATCTCTGCATGGTGAGGGGGGTGAAGGAGAAAGATCAGGAAGCAATATATTCTGTCTCCTTCCTCATGACAACCAGCAGTTGACGGTGTGTGATGTGTGTGTGATGTGTGTGGGATGACGGCCAAAAAATCGGATCACAAATTCTCACAATAAAAAATTGCTAGAGGTATCACTGTGTATATATGATGCACAATCATAAAATAAATATAAATCTCAGGATCTGTGTGGTGAAAAGCCTAAAGTTCTCCTTATGTTGGCATAAACAGGCAAATCAGTTTAATCACTGTTACAAACACTGAAATGTAATTTTTAAATAACAACACATATAAAGACTCACGTCTTTTACATTGTTGTTTATGGGTTTCGTTGGCCTCTTACTTACTTCAAAGTTTTAGGTACACCAATAACAGAGAGGTAGTTATTGTATATGTGTTATTCAGTCATTAATCACTACTGTGCCCCTGACACTCTGAACCCCATGTTGATTTCTTCACATTTTGGCTTATACCAGCCCTGGCCATCCTAGGGTCCCATCACAGTGTTCACGTGTAGCCCCAAGCACTGCATTACATATATACTTTTCATGGTGTTTTTCAGTAACTGCAGAAACTAAAAACGCAAAGGCTTTATTAGCAGAGATATATGCTAATATATTTTGGATGATTCCCCCTATAAGCCTTTGTCAGAATAGGAAGGTGATGTTGGAAGGATTACAGGTGAACAAGCGGGCAGACATTTGTCAAGCAGTTTGCACTATTCCAAAGAGCCAGACATAAATGTAGACAGCTTTACTCATTACTCATAGCTATTCCATAGCTGTTTTATGCTGCTCACCCTAAACAAACTCCAGATTGTACCAGATGTGAGACTCAGGAGATGCACAATTTATGTGTGCATCTTCCAGGCTATGGAGGTAATAGATACATTCTCCCAGAGAAAGGTAGTAGACTGATGCCATAAATATACAGTGCATCTGGAAAGTATTCACAATACACAATTTTTCCTTATTTTTCCTTATTTTGTTATGTTAGTCTTATTCCAAAATGGATTAAGTGTATTCTTTCCTTAGAGTTCTACACACAACATCCTATATTGACAACATGAATAAAGTGTACTTGAGGTTTTGGCAAATTTATTAAAAAGGAAAAAATATGTACATAAGTATTCACAGCCTTTGCTCAATACTTTGTCAATGCATCTTGGGCAGCAATTACAGCCTTTTTAAATATGATGCCACAAGCTTTGTACACATATTTTTTTCATCCAGGATGTCTCATTGCTTCAGTCATCATCCTTTTTATCCTGACTAGTCTTCCAGTTTCTACAGCGGAAAAACATCCCCATAGTCAGATTCTGCCACCACCAGGTTTCACTGTAGGGATGGTGATGAGCGGTGCCTCGTTTGCTCCAAACAAATACAAATGGCAAATACACCAAAGAGTTCAATCTTTGTCTCATCAGACCAGAGAATTGTGTTTCTCATGATCTGAGAGTCTTTCGGGTGCCTTTTTGGGCACCTACCTGACTAAAGCTGGGCATACATTGGTCGATATTCGAGAAGTTCAAGTTCAGCTCGATTACATCATTATGCTGAGCCTGATATCGAAGGAGCTGGGGGCACAGCACTGCTATGTGTGAACCTAAGGAAAATGTAATATAATGGTTACTGCATTGGTTACACGTTCTCCATTTAGTGGGCTTCTCCATGTTTCAGAGCTCAACTAAAATTCAAAACCTCCAATGCTAGTGTGAAAGAGTTACCTGCACTTGCAGATGTAATACTGCTGTGACATACACTATACTTACAAAAGTATTGAGGGCTCCAAAGCAATACATTTAGGTGTGTCATTTACTTCTAAGGTCACAGGTAGTAAACCCATTAATGAAATTTCCTTGTTGCTAAATATTCCATGGTCATCTGTTATTGGTATAATTACAAAATGTAAGGAACTGGGAACAACAGAGACTAAACCTAAAATGCTAGGTCCAACATAACTTCACACCATTGCACAAAGCAAGGCCCATTAGGAGAGACAGATGAGGAATTGCGAAGGAGGAATTTTATTGGCCTGCACAGAGCCCTGAACTCAACCCAATAGAAGACTTTCATGTGTGTTAGGGCTCATTTACATGGGTGTTGTATAATTCCTTATTAGCGCAAATGTTGAAGATAGGGATGACCGCGAGCGCGCACAGCATGATGTCAGTGCTCGAACTGGTCATGGATTGTACGCCCAGTTGTACGTGTATGGGCACCATTAGGAAGACTGCAAAGCTTTCTTAACCAATGATAAGACATTCCAGATAAAAAAAGGCCCCTAAACTTGGGCAAAGTCTTTTTAGATAGGTTGAAGCTGTTATCTGCAATAGTTGGACAACCCCTATATTAAAGCCCATAGATGTGTTTGTGTAATAGAAGACATCCCAATACTTTGTTTATTCATACACATTATATTACTAAAGTCTACCAAGAAAATATAAACAGAGATAGGATTGAAAGAGCTTGCTGTATCACACAAGAAGGTCTGAAGATTTATTTAACTGAAATTCCTTCAGAAAAAATATTGCTGTCATCTCTGATCCCTGACCCTTTGATGATCAGTACCGCCATTTATAGTGAAGTGATAATCACATGCCTAGATGAAAGCATGTGTTTCCTCATTTAAAGGAACATATGTTTGCCTCTAATCCTATAAACCTCTTCCTATCTACTCATGGTTTCTGAAGGATAAGTGGCCAATTCAACTTGCTACTAACTTGTATGACAGTGTACTAATACTAAAAATGATTCCAAGAAAAGTCAGATTCTAATGCAGATAATGGGGAATATGCGTGGTATGGTCATGCTCTAGGATAAACATCAAAGTCCAGATTATGGATTCCCAGCACAGGCAATTTGCTCCCCATTCTTTGACTGCACGCTGCACTCTTAGTATAGCCACTTATTTTATTTTAAACAATGAATTTGATCAAATAATAGTGACAAAAAATACAACTATTTCCATTTATTTAAAAAAACAAAAACATTTTATTTATCCTAAATCTTCTTTTTCACATCAAAAATATTAAATATCAGATGCATAAAATAATAATTTCAAAATTATATCAACATCAGTGCAAAAGAGTTCATATCCAGGGCATTATAATCTAATAAGATTGTCAATCATCCACACATACAGCACACCTTTTGTGTTTTTCTTTTTCTTTGCAGATTTGCAACTAATCACATCCTTTAGTTTAAATTTGACTGCTTAGCATCTTATTTAGCCAAACATAGCTGTCCAACACCTCATTTAAACTCATTTCAATAGCCAGACAGCTTAATAAAAATCCTTAAGCCCCCCATACATGCTTAGATGTCCACCAGACTTTTCAGCCGATTGACCGTCATGCGCACTCATGGAGGTCGGTCGGCAGAAAAAATTAGGTGCTGATCGAAAGCTTAAGGGGCTGAAATCGGCTGCCAAATCGATCTAAGCCATTACTGACATATCCGTAATTCTTAGATCGGTCTAATACTTTAGACAGGGACTAGTGTGCCGGTCCAAAGTACGGGTAGGTCTCCTCAGCTCTGTCAGGGATCTGACGGGGCTGCAGCACTCTCTCCCTCAGAAGCTGGAGACGGGGGTGCTGTGCTGTTACAGCCTCAGTGACCATGCAGCCTCTTCTCACGGCCAGGCCCCCCTAGCTGGTAGCCCAAGCAGCAAGGGGGACCCGACTGACGGTGCTGGCACACAAGGAGTGCCCGGCTGTTTGTGACCCGATTTTTCGTCCAGTTGACGGTGTGTGATGTGTGTGGGATGACGGCCAAAAAATCGGATCACAATCTAAATGTGTATGGGGGGCTTTACAGTTACAAATACACAGACACAACTAAAGTGTGCATGGATTGGACAGTGTCACTATCAGCAACTGTCAGTTCATGTCAGTTAAGGGAAACAAAGATTCAGGCAAAATTCTCAGGGGCAACCATAGTTTCTGGCAACCTCCCTGTCTAGAAATAGTCACTGTGGACTGTTGAAGATCCTACAAAAGCTGAAGCAAGGTGCCTGTAGCTTGCCTATTGGAGAGAATATAATTGATCTGGCTAGCAATATATGCCGGGTAGATTTCCCCTGTGGAACATAATTTAGACAATGACCCTGCACTGTTTGTAACTGAACTGGATTTAGAGCCTCTGCTGCACTTTATTCTAATCCTTGACCCAATATTGTCAGATGCATTTAGCCAGGCCAATTGAAACACTGATGTTCCCACTTTTTTAGCATTATGTTTTGGTCATATAAAATTTGTCTTCAGCAATCATTTAATGTGCAGGGCTTAGTGTTTTTTTTTTTAAGGATATGTTATTGGAAAAACAATACATGCAACATAAACTGAAATAATACTTAATAATAGCACAAAGCTGAATCTGTAAACCTTGACATATATCTGCCTGTCATGGAAAATCTGCACTTTTACTGCAGTTAGCTGCTGCTTTGACATAACTAGGCCACAGGCCTCAGATCCACAAGAGCAACCATCCAGTCTTTAGGATATAGAACAGAAAGCATCTGTTACGTATAGCAAAATTTACAGCTATTTCAGAAGATGACAAGAAGACGCAGGGAGCTTGGCAAAGAACGTAAGAGGCAACAAGAGGAGATGTGTTTTCCGGAGATATAAACCAAGACCGGAAAAAAAAACAAAATTGGAAATAGAAAAAGAATGTTTAATAATTGGCTGTATTATATTTTATGCTGAGTCAACCATTGCCACAATCTTACAAGGCTAATAGGAGTCCTATTTCTACATTTACTATTGCAGGACATTTACACAATCGTTTTCCGGGCTGTAGTATACAGCAGCCTGAAAAACATTGGGGCGCCCCTGTCTGCAAGCACCTGCAAACTTGTGCAGGCGCTCGAGGGTTGTTTAAATAAGGACGCCATGACAGGTCCATCAGGCGAATTACTGAAAACTGACCAGGTGCCTTTGTCAGACTGTTGTGATAATTGTTCATAAATGAGCCCTTAGGCCCACTTTAACAAGCAATGACTGGATCAGTGATAAGTGGTAAGCAAATGTATACATTATATGTATATAACATTACATTTTGATCTACCTATTAGCTGGCACAAGGGTGGTATAGTGCTCCCCAATGCTAAAAAAAAATATACCTATCTGTTCTGTTTTGGAATCCTATGAGAGATTCCATCTTCATCTGCCAGGCATTAATAATGGATATCTATGGAGAAAATCATCAATTTACTTTCATTGGGCAGCCTGATGACATTTTTTCTCCCGGCCGTCACTGCACAGAGGACAAGCTATGAAGGACTTTTACTGTTTACTCCTCAGTTTTTATATACTTTTTAGGCTGCATTCTGCCCTATTATTACCACTAGTGGTGCGGATTGTAGGAAGTCAAATGCAGGTGGTAGGTCCTCTTTAAGACCCTATTCATACCACAGAGGGTAAATGAGATGCTGAAGTGTTGTCATTTGCATTTATATTGCATGCAGACTGAGTATTGAAGCTGTTGTACTTGTTTGGTTCTGCTATGTCCAAATTTCAGCATCTTATTGACCATTTCTATCTAGTTCACACCTATGCTTTTCTATGTGCATTGCTTTGCATATCTGTTATTTTTTCCACTGTTGTGTTACATATCTCAATTACCATATTTTTCTGACCATTAAAGTCAATCGGAAAGTGTCCCTGCGTCTTATAGTCCGAATATGTAAAAGAAAAAAAAATTTTTTGTCCCAACCATCCTGGGAGCAATAGCTCTGCATCCAAGGAGGCAGAATTTTTTTCCATTCCCTCCAGCCAAGCCAAAAAGCCACTGCCAAGAAGAGATCTTATCTGCATAAGCACTAGCAATACCCATTCTCTGAACACACTGACCAACTTATAAAGAGAGATTTTACAATTAGATAGCATGAGTTGTGTATTTACATAAACATTCTGCATTGCAATAAATACATTTTGTAACAAAGACTCATATCTCCTCCCATATGTAAATACCTGCTCATGGGTAGGTTGTTAGTGACAGATTGTAAAATGTCTCTCTTTATAAGTTTGTCAGTGTGTTCAGAGAATGGGTACTGCTAGTGTATAAAATACATGCTAAAGTTTCCTTAATTGTCTCTTCAAAACTTTGGGTGCGTCTTATAGTCTGAAAAATACGGTATGTCCATGGCAGCACATAAAAATGCATATAAACAAATGCGTTAAAACATAACACGTATTAAAATGTGACATACTGCAACTGATAGGGGTGAACTAATACAGGTAGTAAAGATTTAAAAACACTGTCGTGATAATGTGTTGTGGATGCTTGGAAATAGTGATGGACCGAACTGTTCGCCCGCGAACTATTTGCGGCGAACATCGCATGTTCGCGTAGAAGTTTTACCGGGTCCCCTGGAAATGATTGTTTCATGCAGACAGATTAAGGCTGTGGTGGGAGGATAAGCAGAGCTGAGCAGACGGCTGTCGTCTTCCTGGTGGGTCACTTCCTGTGACCGGGCCAGCTTCATACTACTTATCCCATACTTCTACTTAATTGAGGTTTGCTTGAAAACCCGTTGGTTTTTGTTGTTGCTTTTGAACGTTGTTTTTTGTTGTAGAAAGGCAGTATGCCTCGTCGGCGTTTTGGTTGGCAGGTTTTTTGTTCTCATACTTCACAGAGAAAAGGGGAAGTATTACCCATTTCCAGCACAATACCACCATGCAAAAGTTGGGGAGATGGAAAGGGGGCGTCATAATGCATTTGGATCTCTATCTGTGTTTTCAGTAAACAGCCCAGAAGGGGGTGCTTCTATATACCTGAATAGCATTGCCAGGTTCAACTTACCAAGTCACATACGGGAGCATGATTATGGCAGCCATGCCAATGTTGTTGTTTGGAGGTCTGTATTAGGTCACTCACTCTCTAAAAGGGTTCATGTCTTTCGACCACCAACATGTATGGTAGCAAGTTAACCCACAAAGAAGAGCTGGATTCTCTGTTCTGACAAGCCAATGACATCTCCAATGCACTTGTTATTACAATCGTTGCTCTCATCTTTGCTAGGGAAACAACATTGTTTATTTGACTGGTTTTTGTCAGGAGGAGAACACACTCTGCAGCAGTTTAGTTTATTACTCGATCATAAATATCCAGCCTTAGGAGATGGCTTGCTTAGAAATTAGCGCATATGCTCTTGCTTCACGGGGGCATACTGTGGCAGAAAACCAAATTTAGAGACATATTTGATTAAATTTGAGAAGGGGAAAAGTGTGGAAATGAGAGGACTTCCCTTCTCCCTGTTGTGCTTCCAATGCTCCCTGCAGCGGCAAATGCAAACCTTTCCCTCAGGGAACCCCCCACATACCTTTGTCTTGGTGCAGTCTGTCGCCTCTTAGCTAGAGCAAAGGTAAGAAAGGAGAGAACCAGATAACCCACGCTTACGAAAGATGCGATCGAGCGAGTAAGGAGAGAGAGAAGAATGGAAAAGGAGGAGGGGGAGTGCTAAAATGGAATGCAAAGAGCGAGATAAAAAGAGAAGGAGAAGGAAAAAGAGGAGGGGAATTAGGGCAGGCGGCAGGGAGGGATGTTGTTGGGATGTGTAGGAGTGCAGGCGGAGCTAGAGAGCTTGATATCGATGCGGGAATGCTGGGCACCACCAAAGCAATCAGCATCATCAGATAGCAGCCCAAGGCCTCAGCAGTCTTAGTGTGCTTACCTTTACTGAAATGAAAAATCTGCACTGTAAAACTAAGTTGTGGACACTTTGAACACCCATTTGCCAATGATGGTTTGATGGTGAAATATGCTGTATTACATACAAGAAACGCAATGTTTAATGTACATTTACCCACTGTTACAATGGCAGCAATTCACGAAATTTAGAATAAAATATATCTAATTATATATATATATATATAAGTAAATAAATGCGAAATACGATCATTGTCTTCATTTGCGTCATTCGCTCATGTCTACAGGACACACAGGTGGGACAACACTACATCGTACCATTACAAGATACCAATGAGAGGCTCAAAATCACCCTTGCTTTTCCACCGAAATATAATGGCGAAAGATAATCATGTTTACCCAAGCAGCAATATTTTTTACTTTCTATTCAAACGGCACAATCTACCACCAGTGCCTAACCAATTAGCTTTTAGATGTGTTCATTTACCGTATATATTGGAGAGTAACAGATACAATTATTAACTTGGATAAACAGAACAGGACAGGCTCTGAGTGACAGCTGCATCCTAAGCAAATTCTAAGTCAGGATCGGGGGAATGAAGTAGACCCCAGCACTTAAACAGTTCCAGCAGTGAGTGTGTTTATTTACCAAAACAGTCCAAAGTCAACAAATAAATGCAAAAATGAGGTGTGTTACTTCAGCCATGGACCTTCAGCAGGAAAACCAACCAACGTTGGGAGGGAGCAGAGAGAGACTGGACGGGCTTGATAAAGGGTCTATCCAGCCGTCCAGTCGTCTCGTTCCCAGCATCCCCTTCTCTGGCATCTCTCCCTCTGATGAGAGCAGCTGAGCCCATATCACTTAGGCCTTAACCCCTAACCAACCAGTGACAGGAGCTATCTCACTGTCACAATATAAATAGAGGTGCCCCACACGCAGGCCCGGCCCGCAAGCACCCCGTTTCCCGGTAAGTTGGCGGGCCCCCCGCGGTCGGCCACTTGCGGCCCGTGCCCTTACTGACACTCACGTTTTGCCCCTCTGCCCGCCGATCCCATAGAGGTGCTTCTTTGCCCGGGATGTTCTTTCCTTCAGCAGAGGAGAGCTGAGGGGAAACCTGTCAGCCTCCGGCTGGACTAAGTGGTGCATGTGTCAACCACATCAGAGCATGGAAGGCGAGTTCTCACCTCTCCTCCACTTCCTGCTGCTGATACTGGGCTGGTACGCGTGAGAGAAAGAAGGTAATTTCTTATGCTCCATAAAATCCACTATTAAATACAACCATTGTTATTATGCAGTCATAGAAATAGGTTGACATGGAACAAGATGACTTGGCAAATGTGACAATGGCTAGGTGCATGGGCAAAAAAAATTACATGGACAAAGGTGACATGGAAGGAACATGGGGAAAAGGTTGGACATGGCAAAGGTTACACGGCAAAGGTGACATTGCAAAGTGACATGGGAAGGTGACATGGGGAAAAGTGGACATTGCAAAGGTGACATGGGAAAGGGGACATGGCCAAAGGTGACATGGCAAAGTTACACAGCACAGGTGACATGGGGGAGGAAAGGTGACATGGGCAAAGGTACACGGCAAAGGTGACATGGGAAAGGATCATCACAGGCAAAGCGTTACACGGCAAAGGTACATGGGGAAAGGTGACCTGGCCACA
>CM070033.1:116684725-116697194 GCA_036250615.1 Ptychadena robeensis
TTGGGGCGTTTCTAGTTTAATGCCTATAGACTACACAGAACAAAATAGAAGCAATTACCTGAAGAATTGCACACAGTTGCAGCACTAGGTTATGCAATGGTTACAAAGAAATTCTCTTTCGCAGCTTATTTCCATAGGATGTAATTCCTTTTAACCCTTAGCTGTCGCTACTCTTTAGGGGTTAATTGATGTAAATTTTATTTAAAACAATGATTTCACCCTTGCAATGGATGCTCCTGTATTCTATGTTGTTCCTCCTTCCTTTCACTTTACACTGCACGGCAATTACATCAAGCAGAAAAGAGATTGCAGGGTTGGTATAACTCCTCACACCGTGGAGGCCTCTCAGCCAGTCACACCAGCTTGGTGGTGAGACCCCTGGCCGGGCGGATTGCCAGTCTGATTATGCTGCCCCCACTCTGTCCATAAAATGCATATTTTGCCGCTGATTTTTATGAGGTAGAGAGAGGTAAATGCTTGGTGTCCCTAACTTTAAGGAATGTCCCTTTATAGCAGAATAAAAACCTATGATATAACAATAACATAGGATATGTTGGATTAGCATAGCACTAATGCCTTCTGACTTACATCTAGCGACCAAATGACATTTATGACATTTCTTGCTTTAAAATCCTTTACACCTTTAGCTGTGCTTACATTGGCTTCATTCCCCAGCCTTTTGTTCCTGGCTAGAATAAAGAACAACAATATATGTCTTTTTACAAAGAAGAAGAGATACAATATAACACCGGGTTTGCACCTGGCAATAGTTCACACATTTCCATGAGTAAAGTAAGAACACACAAGCGATGGGAAGGAAAGGCCTGTTTATTAAGAAACTCTGTATATAGCAGATGGGGTTTGTTCAGGAAGGGCGGGAGCTTGGATTGTTCTGGTAACAATAAGGGTTACTCCTTTGCTCCATCCTGAGGGGATTTAGCACTAAACTTGTCCAGCAGTCTCTGCCACATTCCTCTTTTCATGTCATCCATTTGGTTCAGAGAGTCTGTCAGCAAAAAGGATCAAATACAAGTTTACGACGTACGCAAAATATTACAAATATAAAATGTTACATGAATATAAATAGAAGTTATTTGCAATAAAATAAAAGCTAAAGTATGAGAGAACATCTAACTACCCTATTTTTCGCCATATAAGATGACATCAATTGGGTTAATGCAATATATTCAGTGAATGCAATATTCAATTCAGCCAGCAGGTGTCACTAGCAGCAGTACACTCTCAGCTAAACACGTCATCTCTACACTGATCTGCAGGAGGAGGAGAGATGGGCTGACTCCTCTCCTCTCACTGTGTCCGTGGGGAGTGATTGCAGTTCCCACGGACAGAAGAGAGAGGTATAGATGATCATCTATATCTCTCTCTTCATTCCTTATGGCAGCAGAACTTTGAGCTCTGCTGGCATAGGCAAATACACAGTTCAGGGTGGGAGAGCTGGCCACCGGTGGGCATCTCACATCTGACAGCTCCTCGGCTAATCTCCGTGCCGGAAGAGCTGGCGGGGAGCCAAGGTGCGCCCACCGGCGGCCGAGTGGCCAGCAGGAGTTGCGCATTCGGCATATAAGACGCAGGCACTTATTGCCCCCAATTTTGGGGGTGAAAGACTGTGTCTTATATGGCGAAAAATACGGTATAAGTAAAAATGTACATGGCAAATATTTTCCAAGTCTGCTACTCTATAAAGCGACTGGTAAAGGAGCAGCGTATGAATAGAAATATATAGTAGAATATTCATTATAAATAGCTTACCAGTCGCAAGTACCATTCGATATTCCTCAGCTGTGATCTCTGTAAAACTTGTATCCTGAAGTCGGGGATACTGTAGAAAATAACAAAATAATATGAGAAAAGCTTCATGACTAAACAACACACCTAATATTTATGTCATGACATTAACAATGTGCGTGCCTCCCCTGCTGCTCACAGTTGGTTTTTCCCATTTCAAATTGAGCAAGAAGGGGTGGGGAAATTCCACATGAAAAAAGTAGGATCGTTATTTCAATGGAATACTTTGGTGGTAATGGCCTGATAATCCACTACCACTAGGTCTATGAGAAAATATAAAGCATGGCACACACAACAAGCGGAGAGATAGATTCCAGACAAGACTTTCTGGGTCTGCTCTACTTTTTCAGTTCAGACAGATGTACATGATGTTGTGCAAGATTAACTGGACATATATAAACACTGGAACCAATGGCTCTTTGTAGAAAGAAAAATGTAACTCTACTCAGCAAGGTTTCCAGTCTACTGCACTAGAAGAATGCAATGTCATCCCTTTGCTCCTGTATTCCATGTTTGCTCTCTACCCTGTCCCCTATGTTACAGCATTGGGCATCGGAGTGGCCAAATGGCAAGTCAATAATGATAAGATCCTCACCAGTGCAGGAAAGCTTATATGAGTTGTGTCCAACACAAGGCTGCATGTGGGCCACTGGTGCTGTGGGCCACTGTGCCCTAGCTGTAACTGCAGTACTATTGAAGAAAGGAGAGGACTGTGGAGGACCTGCTGTACTCCAGACCGCACAGTAGGGCTGTCAGCCCACCTGGATTCACAAGCTGGCAGCATTGACAGTGGCACTTGTATATAGCACTGCTGCGAGGTCAGACTCAGTCCCCTCCCTCTTCTGCAACCTACAAAAGTCTCATATGTATGAGGTTATATATGAATGGGACCATATAATGACGAGCATCCTCCAACCCATTTTCTGCAGATTTAGGAACCCTAGGAGTACAAGTCTAATGTTTTAAATATTAAAAGTAGTAGTAAATTGACAACATCTGGCCTAAATCCCCCCACTCATTGCATAACTATACAGAGTTATAATATAAAGAGATAAAATACAGGGGGTTCTGTGCATATGAATGTAGTTGTTCACAGGTCATAGGAGCCACTAGTAATTTACCCCACTGGTGCCCATGCAGAACATTGTAATGCAGTTATAGCTCTGACTGTTGACAACATTACGTAGTAAAACATTTGTTTTGTCACATTACAGTTTCTAGGCGATTTTGTACTTCCTTATAGCAGATAGATTGCACCAAATTACAAAGGGTTTGCGGGTACACAACCTTTCATTCTGTTACAATTTTGGCTTACAATGTACAGTTCTATTTCATTTTAATGGAGAGGCAGAATAAATAACCACATTCAGCAGAACAGTGATAATATAATCCAGTATGTAATACCTTTTCCTTAAAAGAATTGCTGTGTATCCTATTCAGGCTCTCATACATTTGGTCACATACTTCTGGATCTTGAATCTGCAATAAACAGTAATTGCAAACTATAATTAGAAAACAAATGAAAGCTGTAAAAACAAGTACATCACAATATAAAAGTAGCAATACTGATATGACTGCCCACATTTCCCAGAGGATTAGAAGAAGCAATAAGGCATAAAACAAACAGTTTTGCCCATAATTTGCACGCCTATGCCACAGCAATTAGGTTTATGTTACTAGTTTGATTATTAGCTGCAGACATCTTACAGGTCTCCAATATTAATGGTTACTTTTCCCATTTAAGCCCATGACAATCCTTCCTGAAGATGCCTTTATAAACAAAGCGGACTTCTCCTCCCATCTCCTTTTCACTCTTCCAATTTAATCCAGCCTCCCACTGCACAAATCTGCTTGCCTGAACTCTGGGGATAGTGCAGCACCACTTCACAACACACAGTTCAACTGTCTCCTCTACCTTCATATTTTACTTACATAAGAGCTCCAATAGTGTGCAGTTCTCAGTATGTATAGATCTGCAGTGGGGGAGGGTGGGCTACAATAGGGAAGTGTAAGAATTAGGGGGTTGGGATGGGTGCTCTTTTAAAAAAAAAAAAAAAAAAAAAAAAATCAGTGCACATTTCCAAAAACTATGAGGGAAAGAGAGCTTAAAACTAGCCATTGGCTATGTAGCTGCCCGTACTGTGATGAAGTTAATTCTCAATAACCATAACAAAGTCTATGAAGTCTGGTTTCAGTCAGTAAGTAAAAAAGGATTAGAAAACTGTTGTGTTTTACAGTCTAAATGAGAAGTAATGGAGATAGAGCTAACCCCCCCCCCACACACCACTCCGGAAAAAAAAAAAAAAAACATATCTTATTTCAGACCCAATGAAATCATCACTGCATACTTGTTCATTTCTGCAATTAACAGATCAGAGGGGGGGCTAGCAGCCTCCAAAGTCTGCCTATGTGCTCCAAAGATTCTGAATCATGGTGTATGTACAGTTGTCCATATTGGCCACTCTGTGACCCAGCAAGACCAACATCCAGAATACCCAATGTTTGCTAGGTGGGATGATGCAGCGAAGGGACTTTTACAATGCTCCATTTATTTGGAATATATAAATACTTTAGCTAGCATAGCCTAGGCACACCAAGGCTTGCATATGGATGCACTACCCCGCATTTACTCTAGAATTTCAATATTTTCTGTTCCAATATTATCAACAACAAATCCAATACAAAAACACAGCAATAAAGTGCCATTCATAACAAATGAAAAACATGACAAACACACAGGTGCCTCTGACAACAAATGTCATGTAATGAATAAAGCAAACATGTCAACATATTCACACTCGGAAATGACAGAAACATAAACATGAAGAAAAAATAAAGGGAAGGAAAGCGATGTAGAGGGATCACAACATGGGGATAACACTTAGGTCTTTATTGGAGCTCATAGCAAAAAGGTACTCCATGTGGACCTGAAGGAGAAGAGAAAAAAGGCAACTTTTCAAGATACCAGAAGAAGGCAGTGCTAGTGTGCGGCGGCAGGTCCATGCTCCCTGGCTCGCTCATCACCAGGTCAAAGAAATCACTGATTCTCTCTATCTAGAGCATTGTGGGCATGAAATCCAGGGGTCCCATAATGTGGAGTTTTGCATGAATTGGTCATAAAATGTGCTCTGATCTTCATCTAAGTCACACTAATAGAAAAACACAGTCTGCTTAAAATAATACTACACAAACATTATGTGTTTACATGTTTTTATTGAACATAGAATATAAACATTCAAGGTGCAGAGTGGAAAAACTATGTGAACCCATAGCCATATGACTTCTCCAATAGCTAATTGGAGCCAGGAGTGAGCCAGCCTTGAGTTCAATCAGTGCGATGATATTGGATGTGTTGCTGAAAGCGGTCCTGCCCTTTATAAACACACACACCAGTTTTGGGTTTACTGGTTTCAAGAAGCACTGTCTGATGTGAACCATGCCTCGCAGAAAAGAGCTCTCAGAAGACCTATGATCAAGAATTGTTGACTTGCATGAAGCTGGAAAGGGTTACAAAAGTATCTCTAAAAGCCTTGATGTCCATGTGTCTACAGTAAGACAGACTGTCTACAAATGGAGAAAATTAAGCACTGTTGCTACTCTCCCTAGGTGTGGTCATCCTGAAAAGAGCACAGCGCAGAATGCTTAATGAGGTAAAGAAGAATCTTAGAGTGTCAGCTAAAGACTTACAGAAATCTCTGGCACATGCTAACATTTTGTTGACACATCTACAATAAGGAAAACATTAAACAAGAATGGAGTACATGGGAGGACACCATGGAGGAAGCCATTACTGTGCCCAAAAAAATTGAAACATTTGAAATTTTGAAAAACTGAGTTGTTTGGAAAAATTACACAACACTCTGTGTGGAGAAAATAAGGCATGGCACACCAACATCAAAACCTCATCCCCACTGTAAACCATCTGTCCGCCAACTGAAGCTCTGCAGAGGATGGGTGATGCAACAGGATGATGACACAAAGCATACAAGTAATTTAACGAAAGAATGGTTTCATTAGAACAAAATACACCTTCTGGAGTGGCCCAGTCAGAGTCCTGACCTAAACCCGACTGTTGTGGCATGACCTTAAGGCCAAGTCTACATTAGGCCGCCCCAGCAACTGCGGAGGGCGTTATGGGTACATTGGCGTGTGCGTGCCCACCTGCTGTTTGGGAGCCGTTTAGGGCAGGGTATTGCCGCACCGCCCCCCAACCGTGGGTATTACGTGCCAGTATAGGGGATTACAGGGGGCGGCTCTACTGTACAGTTTTCTGTGGTGTAGACTAGAGGTGCATTGCTAATTTCTTGGCCGATCCCGATTCAAGTTTTACAGTAAGTGTGCCTGCCGATTCCGATTTTTTTTTTTGTTTTGTAATCCGCCATGTCATTACTTCCCCTCCGAGTAATGGAAGCGGAGTGGCCGCACCAGACTACAAGCATGTGATCAGCGTAGGACGGGGGGGTGTCGGGGGCGTCACAGGCTCTCTGTACAAGGAGAGGGGGGGGGGGGGCATGCTGGCTGGCTGCCTTCTCGTCCTCTCCTCGCTGCAGTGGTCAGCCGTGTTGTCGATAAAGGTTCTGCACACACAGGAATGCATTTCTGCATGTGCCCCATCGATGGGCATGAGGTGCACTTCAGTGAAGATGACCGCCAGGCCCCCCTATAAGTGCCGAGTCCAGGCCCCCCATATAATGTGCCAGAGTCCAGGGCCCCCAGTATAAGGTGCCACACTATATTTTAGCTGTATCTGCCTGCCCGTTCCCTGGCAATTACGGATTACCATCAGAGCCACCCCATATGAAATTATGCTAAAGAATGTGGCCTTTCGGTTTACGAAGCCATGGAGCTGGTATTTCTTCTTAGGCATAAAAAAAAAAAAACCGTAAAAGTATGCTAACCAGAATATAAATATACAGCACAGCTTCTTCCTCCTGTAAGCCGTATACATTTTCTTTAGGCCAAGTACAATTTTTCGGTAAATCAAAGAGACATATCCCAGTAATTTCTTGTGAAAAAATAAAACTCCACCCATGTGTCATCAACTACAAAGCCTTTCACCCCCATGAACACACACAGGCTAAAATGAGTGTACCTGTATACTTTAGTCGTATAACAATCATAATAAATGCTTCAACTATGTAGCAAGGGTGCCCAATAACACTAAAATATTTGGCATATCCACCGACCTATCAGAGACCCCTCTTAAAACATTCCCAGCTTATCAGTTTACTATAACCACACGCCCCAAAATTTTGTCAGACTCTCTCATAGACAATACCACTAAGGCCCCCCCTACCACCTTTAGATTCATTCCTACAATTTCTGTTAGATCTACAACAATGATGGTTGTGGCCTTCTGATAGAATACATAGTGATCCTGGACTGGTTTAGTCGACTGCTATGTATGCCGTTCCCTCCCTGATAGAATACATATTGAGTGGAGAGTTAGAACAGGTCTCTCATATCACTGGTTTTGGTAGAACAAAGACACAGATGATGACAGGTGGGGGGGGGCGTGGCGTAAGGAAGATAGGGGAGAGACATCAGAAGATGAGGGGGGCTAGGAGAGAGATGGGGAGAAGACACAGAAACATCTTGAAAGAAAGAAAACATACAGACAGGAAGCTGATACTGACGCACAATGAGACCAGCGGCTGTGGAGTCGGTCGATAAATCCCCTCGACTCCGACTCCTCATTTCAGATTCTTCCCGACTCCTCTTGCTATGCTCATACTGCTACTGGTCTTGTATCCATCCATTGAAGGGAAAGGAAGGCAGTCATACATTAACACAACAGAACTCCTGGGCTAGGTACAAAACCAACACTGTACTGGCGCATTAAATCAGAGAAGGGAAGTTAAGCAGAAGATGCTGCTGCTTTTTCCTTAGCTTAGGCACCACGGCTGTGATCAGGGATCAATTTGAATGGAACTCAATGTGCACTCACATGGTGCCATCGATTCCGGTTCAATGGTGACCCGTTTCCCCAGCTTATGCCAGTGGTGATTTATAACACGCCACAAGCTGTTTTGAAAAATCGGCCGATTATCGAGGCATGTGTATGGCAAGCTTATACAAGCATCTCTAGTCCCCCGTCAACAAACAATTTACCTTCATTATCAGGGAGAGTTAAGGCTGCCATACCCGCACCGAGCGGCGGACGATGTTGCTGTTCGACCACATGGGCGTGTGTGTATGCCATCTGTGGAGCCCATCTGGGGTGACGATCTCAATGACGCCCACAGCTCGTCTGGGCCAGAGACGGACATGTCCCGACATAATCTCTGGCCCGATCTTGTTAGTCTCATAGGGGGGGGGGAAGAAAAAAATACTGGCGTCTTGCTGCAGCTCTGGTGAGGCAGCGTCAGATGACCTCATGCTCTGCACTCTATACTCATCTGAGCTGGTCTGTCGGCCCCCCTCTGTACGTGTGTGGCGGCCTTTAGGCTAGGGTCACAGTGGGCACTGTAATGTCTATGCGCTGCATGCTGTTATCTTATACGTCAGAGAAGTCATTATGTTTCATTATGCTGATTTGTTAATTGCGACCTTTGAGTAATTTTTTTTTGTTTTTTTATTTACAAAAAAAAATAATTAATTCCTATTTACATTACGTAGGGAGTCGGTTCCAATTTTTTTGCCGACTCCACTCACGGGTAGGCCAAAATGTCTCCGACTCCTCACTCCACGCCTGATGGCGACAGGCTCATTAGTCCCCATGAATGCGGGGCCATGGCAGGGACGCCGGAGTCGTGATATGTCAGCAGAGCACCTCCCATCCACCCGGTCGTGAGAGGTCCAGGGGGAGATGCTGGGCGCCTGAGTGCACTCCCGGGAGGTGCACACCTGTCTCCTCTGTCTTGCAGTCAGTGTGAGGTGTGAGGAGGAATGTTATTGTGCCTGACAATGCCGGGTAATATGAGCCAGAGGGGCAGAGAGCTTTGTCCTCTTTATCAGCTGGTGAAGGGCTGGCCGTAGTACACCGCAGCACAGCTGCAGCAGAGGCGTGCCGTCCCTCAGAACGTCCCGGCTGCTGCCAGGAATTACTTGTGTTCAGGCTGCCGTGCCAGACTGTCGATTGAGTTCAACATTGTCAGGCTCGCTATCCTCCTTTCCGAGCAGATAACACATGATCGGCGGTCACCGTCTGTGCCGATCATATCAAATATCCGCGATTCCCGGTCTCTGACCAATCGGTGCACTCTCTAGGGTAAGACGCAGCCCTAAGACGTCATTCACACCAAACATCCCAAGAATCCCACTCAGAATGTTTTTATGGCAAGACCGAGTGGGTCCAAAATTCCTCCATGATCCGTTGTAGCGCAGGCACTGATCTGCCAACGTACGGAAACATACGCGTTGAGGTTATTGCGCCAAGGAGGGCGAAAAGGTTCACATACGTTTTTCTACCCTGCAAACCTCGGATATTTACATGTTTGTTCAATATAAACATGAAACATGTAATGTTTATGTATATTATTTATAATGTTCTTCTATTGGTGTGACTAGCTGAATAGCAGAGCACATTTTATGACCATTCCTGCCAAACTCAACATCATCATAAAGGTTCACTACTTTTTTTCTTGCAACACTAGTCTCATACCAAATGTAGACACACATATGAAGGGCACTTTAATTAAGATATTGCAGCGATTCCTTATGATTAATCACCAGTTTTTTTTTTGCGGTTTTTTTTTAAGTCTTTATGCCTCTTTCCAACATGACTTTCTAGTAACAACTTTTCTTTTCTACCCATTCTCATAATGAACACCAAAAGGTCTGAGAGAATGTTTCTGTACCAGTTTCACCATATGAAATATTCACTACTGATGTTCCAATAAGTTTGTTATAGCCAATTTTTTTTACATGATTCAAAAAAAGAAGGTTCTATGTATTACAAAAATTGGACTCATGAGAAAGATTATATATATATATATAGATCTATCCTATCTCTATAATATATCTCATCATATAGATAGAATAAACTCGGCCTGTATGTTGATATTGGTATTAGAAGCACTGCCAAATTTTATGTAGCAATTAATTGCCAAGTTATTTGCCTAGTAAGTATAGAAGACATTGTTTAATAATGGCTATTCAGTTCAAATGACTTTACAGCATGAAAAGCTTCTCCGTTTCATGAGTCAGAACCAGACCAGTAATGCACAGAATGGGGGGGGGGCGAACACATCATACCACCTGAAAATAGGGAGACACACTTTCGCAAGGTCTAGAAAGGTATCCTTTTATAATTTTTGAAGGTAAGTGCCAGGGAATTTAAAAATATATCAAAAAACGCACTATAACCAAAAGTGGTCTCCTCCCATAGAATAGCAGAAACAGACATTAGTCGATAAGCTAAGTGCAAAGTGGGGCGGCTAGCCCGTAGTGGCCGTGCAATACCTCAAGGGCCCACACCTGCTACTATAATTTAACCTACACGGCTCCCGGACCGCAATGGGAGGATCATGAAGACCAATCTCAGCACAGTCCCATCCAGACACGGAACACATTTTTTTATCTGTACGCGAATAAATTTACTCTACTTCTTATATCCCCGCTCATGGGAAGATTAGGATTACTGGAGATGCAAGTAAAGCATTTGGTTTAAGATAGAATAATGTACAAGTTAAGATAGAAGGTTGGATATAGGATTTCTAACATGGGTAAATAGATGTGTATGGGATTAATGAATGTGTACGACAGCACTTGTTGGGGATGCGCTGACATAACTTAATTGCACACCTTACTGTCGCGATGCAATGATATTGAACATTAATTTTTTATGATGGACCGAAAAGTTGTCCTTATTCATGTCCGTTAAGAGGAATATGGCATAGGGGCTTTAAGCATCCCCTCACTCTAACCTGAGCTAACTAACTTTTCAGACACTGGCATTTTATTTATACGCATTTTTGTCTTCAATTGTACTTTGTTGTTTATGTAATAAAAGTAGAACGCTCATTCCCTCAACTGGAACTTTTTTTTGATGCTTAATAACACCTCACATATTCCCCTCAAAAGTCCACTGGGCTGGCCTCTATCCAATCGATGATCCAGCCTTTCCGTATTTTCCGGCCATAAGACGCACCTCAGTTTTTAAGGAGTGGAAATCAGCCAAAAACATTTTCATGTTTTAATTAATTGGGGGGGGGTTATTAGAACTATCGCGCATGCAGTACCCAACTCTTCAGCCACAAAACTGTGTCACTATCGAGCACACTTCAGCATCTCTTCTTCTCCATACACGGGAAGGTGAGGGGGAGCTTACGGGGGAAATCTTCACTTTGGTCCGCCATGTCCCCTCTGGGCTGTGTGTGTGAGAGTCACAGCCATGCCAAGTGCAGATTCCCCACACATCTGCATTGGCTTACTGTGGGGCTCTGCAAATATAGCAAATACAGTTCCCGCTCGGAGACCTTGCTGTGTGCAGATCCTTCCATCTGCCGAGAGAGCTGCAGGGAGCCAAGTTTTCAATCACAGGGCCAATGGTCGTGGTTGGTCGGGCATCAGACCATAAGACCGAGAACAGATTATTCTCAGCTTTACTTATCTCAACCTCCACTTTTCTTTGGCATCACCTCAATTGGTCAATTGTTGTCCACCTTTGGGCTCTTAAGTGAGATCAGGGCTAATTTATATTCCACACTGACTGATTGTGGTACCTATTGTTTGACATTCTTAGGGTTTGAAGTTACCTCCTGAATTACTTCAAGAATAGCCAGGGTAGAGCTTTTCTTCTCCTCATCTCAAAAACTCTTTTTCAGCTTGTTTGCATGATCGAAAGTTATTTTTAAATTCCACAATTACATTGGCATACGTCTAGCAAGTTTTTTTCTATCGAGCCTGTCCATTCAAGAAGGTAATGTTGATGTCAGTGGAGGTTTTATACATCGCCTCATTAATAGAATATAAACGGGTTGCGCTCCATGGAGAGAGAGTTAGGGTGTCAAATTGGGAGGTAATGGGAAATTACTAATCACAAAAAAAAATTAAAAATTGGTCTTAAAGGGTGTTGAGATTCTGGGACGAAAGTCCAGATTAGACATTTGCGTAAAGAGTAAAATCTGACAAGAGAAAAGTTGCACTACTGAAATATGAGGTCTGGTGGGCTCAACGGTGTTTGTACTGTTGCCACCTCCATCTCGTGCTGGTACTCATCCGAGTGCTCACTACAAAAGTGTGTGTACCTGTGCATCAATATATCAATGCAGACCATTTCTACAGAAAGCACATCAGAAGCTTTCCTTAAGGAAACTCGCCAGGAAGACAAAGTTGTCAAAGAAAGGAGCCAGTTTTACATTATTCAAAAGATACAATCTCATAGTAATGACAACCTTCATCAAAAGTTTTATAGGCTGAATGTAAAATTATCTACACCCAGAAAAAAAAATCTCATCGTGTAGTCTCATCTGCAGCACATGAAATCAATAGATTGCTAATTTACCACCACGCCAACAAGCAGTAATCCCCCGCGTGAACGAAATTGTCCATCGCCTCTGTATCCCTAGCCTAGGCTAGAACTGATTTAAACAATTGTATGCAGTCACCTCATAGGCAGTACATGGAAATCAATTGCTGATAATGAGATGTAGTTTCACCGAGTGTTACATCCTCTGTGCAAAGATTTAGGTTAGGACAGCACTGGCAATTCACTGCTCAA
>CM070033.1:116702280-116715955 GCA_036250615.1 Ptychadena robeensis
CACAACGATCTGGAGGAATTTTGGACCCACTCCTCTTCATAAACAGTTTGAGTGGATTCTGGGATTCTGGTGTGAATGACTCTTAGGCTGCGTCTACACTAGAGATGCACCGTTGCCAGAGACCGGAATCGCCGATATTTGATATGATCGGCACAGACCGGTGACCGCGCTCATGTGTTCATCTGCTCGGCATAGGAGGATAGCGAGCCTGACAATTTTAACTCACTCACAGTCTCTCTGTCACGCATGCCGCCACACACAAGATAACATTCCTGCAGCCAGCCAGGGACTGTTCTAGGGAGGCAGCCCTCTGCTCAGCTGTGCTGCTGTGTTTCCGGACAGCCCTTCACCCCTGTAAAAGGACAAAGCCTCTCCCCCTCCTGGCTCATATTACCCCGGCATTGTCACAATAACTTCCTCCTCACACCTCCACACTGACTGCACTACAGAGCCAGCGTGTCCCCCCCCCCGGGAGTGCACTACAGAGCCCAGCATCTCCCCCTGGCTCCTCACACCGGGAGTGCTCTGTGACATATCACTGACCCTGAGTCCCGCCACTGGCCCCGCATCCTGGGGACTAATGAGCCGTCTCCATCAGGGCGTGGAGTCGAGGAGTCGGATCATTTTTGGGTCCCTGGGTTGGAGTCGGCAAAAAATGGACCGACTCCTACTAATTTAAATGGAATTAATTTATTTTTTTTTAAATAAAAAAAAACTTACTTCAAATGTCCGCAATTAACCAACAGTCATAATAACATAATGACTTCTCTCGCTATAAGATAAATGCATGCAGCTCATACACATTACAGTGCCCATGTGACCCTAGCTAAGGCCCCACATGATCTGCAACTACAGGAAACATATGGTTGAGGTTATTGCTGCCAAAGGAGGGTCCAAAAGGTTCACATAGTTTTTCTACCCTGCACTCGGAATATTTACATGTTATGTTCAATATAAACATGAAAACATGTAATGTTTATGTAGTATTATTTTAATGTTCTTCTATTGGTGTGACTTAGATGAAGATCAGAGCACATTTTATGACCAATTCATGCAAAACTCAACATCATCATAAAGGGTTCACATACTTTTTTTCTTGCAACACTAGGTCTCATACCAAAATGTAGACATATATTAAGGGCACTTAATTAAAATTTGCGCGATTCCTTATGATTAATAACCAGTTTTAGCGGTTTTTTAAGTCTGTATGCCTATTTCCAACATGATTTCTATAACAACTTTCTTTTCTAGCCAATTCTCATAATGAACAACCAAAATCTGATACGAATGTTTCTGTACTCAGTTCACCATATGAAATATTAACTACTGATTCATAAGTTTGTTATAGCAAATAGTGCGCTGACATTTTATTACATATTCAAAAAAGAAGGTTCTATTGTATTACAAAAATTGGACTCATGAGACAGATTATATATATATATATATATATATATATATATATATATATATATATATATATGTGTATTGGGATTAGAAGCACCTGCCAAATTTTATGTAGCAATTAGTGCAAATGTTATGTGCCTAGTAAAGATAGAAGACAGTGTTTAAAATGCTATTCAGTTCAAATGAATTTACAAGCATGAAAAGCTTCTCCGATTCTGAAGTCAGAACCAGACACAGTAATGCACAGGAAGGGGGGAGAACAAGTCATAACACTGAAATAGGACAACTTTCCAGGTCTAGAAATGTATCCTTTTATAATTTTGAAGGTAAGTGGGCCAGGGAATTTAAAAATATTAAAAAAAACGCACTATACCCAAAAGTGGTCTCCTCCCATAGAATACAAAATACAGGACATTAGTGATAAGCTAAGTCGCAAAAGTGGGGTGGCTAGCCCGTAGTGCCGTTCATACATCAATGCCCACACCTGGTACTATAATTTTAACCGACACGGCTCCCGGACCGACAATGGGAGGATCAAGGAAGACCAATCTCAGACAGTCATCCAGACACGGAACAAGTTTTTATCTGTAAGCGAATAAAATTTACTCTACTTTATTATATCCCCGTCATGGGAAGATATAGGATTATGGAATGAAGTAAAGATTTGGTTTAAGATAGAATAATGTACAAGTAAGATAGAAGGTTGGATATAGGTTTCTAACATGGGTAAATAAGATGTGTATGGGATTAATGAATGTAAAGACAGACTGTTGGGGATGCTGTGACATAACTTATGCACACCTTACTGTATCATGCAATGATATTGGACAGTATTTTTTTGATGACAGAAAAGTTTTCTTATTCCATGTACTTTAAAGGCATATTGCATAGGGGCTTTAAGCATCCCTCAGTCTAACCTGACTAAATTAACTTTTCAGACATGTCTATTTATTTATAACCATTTTTGTATCAATTGTACTTTGTTGTTGTAATAAAAGTAGAACGTCATTCCCTCAACTGGAACTTTATTTTTGATATAATATACACCTCAATATTCACCTCAAAAGTCCACTGGGCTGGCCATCTATCCATCGGATGATCCAGCATTTCCGTATTTTTCAGGCCATAAGACGCACCCAGTTTTTAAAGGAGGAAATCAGCAAAAAAATTTTCATGTGTTTAAATGAATTGGGGAGAAAAAAATCCCATGCAGTACCCAATTTCAGCCACAAAAACTGTGTCACTATAGAGCACACTTCAGCATCTCTTCTTCCTCATACACGGGAAGGGAGGGGGAGCTTACGGGGGAATCTTCACTTTGGTCTCCCTGTCCCCTCTGTGGCTGTGTGTGTGAGGTAACTGCCAGCAAGTGCAGATTTCCCCACACACAATCTGCATTGGCTATATCTGTGGGGCTCTGCAAATATAGCAAATACAGTTCAGCTGGGAGACCTGGCTGTGTGCAGATCTTCCATCTGCCGAGAGAGCTGGCAGGGAGCCAAGTTTCAATCACAGGCCAAATGGCCGTGGTTGGTCGGGCATTCAGACCATAAGACCGAGAACAGATTATTCTCAGCTTTACTTATCTCAACCTCCACTTTTCTTTGAATCAACTCAATTGTCAATTGTTGTCCACCTTTGGCTCTTAAGTGAGATCAGGGCTAATTTATATTCACACTGACTGGTTGTGGTACCTATTGTTTGACATCTTAGGTTTGAAGTTACCTCACTGAATACTTCAAGAATAAAGCCAGGGTAGAGCTTTTCTTCTCCTCATTCAAAAACTCTATTTTCAGCTTGTTTGGCATGATCGAAAGTTATTTTTAAATTCACAATTACCATTGGCATACTTCTAGCAGTGTTTTTCTATCTAGCCTGTCACATTGCAAGAAGGTAATGTTGATTTCAGTGGAGGTTTTTATACATCGCCTCATTATAGAACTATAAAAGGGTTGCAGTTAGGGGTGTCAAATTGGGAATGTAATTGGGAATTACTAATACAAAAAAAATTAAAAATTGGTCTTAAAAGGGTGTTGGAGATCTGGGGGACGAAAGTCAGATTAGACATTTGAAAGAGTAAAATCTGACAAGAGAAAAGTTGCACTACTGAAATATGAGGTCTGTGGGTTCAAACGGTGTTGTACTGTGCCACACTCCATCTCCTGGTACTCATCCGAGTAGCTCACTAAAAAAGTGTGTGTACATGTGCATACATATATAAATGCAGACATTCTACAGAAAGCACATCAGAAGCTTTCCTTAAGGAAACTGCCAGGAAAAGACAAAGTTGTCAGAAGAAAGGAGGCCAGTTTTACATTAAAAAAAGATACAATATCATAAGTAATGACAACATTCCATCAAAAGTTTTATAGCTGGAATGTAAAATTAGCTACACCAGAAAAAAAAAATCTCATCTTGTATCTCATCTGCAGCACCATGAAATCAATATGATGCTAATTACACAACCGCCAACAAGCAGTTAAATCCCTCCGCAGTGAAGAAATGTCATCGCCTCTGTAGCCCTAGCCTAAGGCTAGAATGATTTAAACATCTGTATGCAGTCACCTCATAGGCAGTACATGGAAATCAATGTGCTGCTAATGAGATTATTTTCACCAAGTGGTTAAATCTCTGTGTAAAAGATTTAGGTTAGGACAGCACTGGCAAATTCACTGCTCAAAAATAAAGGGAACACTAAAATTACATAGGTAAATTTGCTGACAACTAAATCAGACAACAATTGTCAATGGAAACCAAATTATTAACCCATGGAGGTCTGGATTTGGTGTCAAACTCAAAATTAAAGTGAAAAAAATCCAACTTGAAGAACTTTGATCTTGAGGCTCAGTAGTGTGTGGGGCCTCCACATGCCTGTATGACCTCTGTATGGCCTCCTCCACATCTCCTATTGTACTGGCCTGTCTCCTGGTAGCACCTCCATGCTCTGGACACTAGACGGACAGGCACAACAAACCTACTTGCCACAGCTTGCATTGATGTGCCATCCTGGATGAGTTGCACTACCTGAGCCACATGTGTGGCTTGTAGACTCTGTTTCATGCTACCACTAGAGTAAAGGCCCCACAAACATTCAAGTGACCAAAACATCAGCCAGAAAGCATAGGAACTGAGAAGTGGTCTGTGGTCACTCCCTGCAGAACCATTCCTTTATTTATGTCTCGCTAATTGCCTATAATTTCTACCTGTTGTCTAGTCCATTTGCACAACAGCATGTGAAATTGATTGTCAATCAGTGTTGCTACCTAAGTGGACAGTTTGATTTCACTGTGTTACATTGTGTTGTTTAAGGGTCCATTTACACTGGCGTGTGAATGTGTGTTAACCGCCAGGTAAATTACCCTGAAACATAGCTAACCGGCAGACATCACATTAGGCGTCCACCCGTAGGTTTTTGAGCTGCCGCCGGAAAGGGACCTCTATGGGGTCCTAAATTACACGACCTACGAACACCTTTTGCAGGGAATTGCAGGGAGTAGTGTCTCCAGCAGGAGCGCATTGTCGTTTCCCGAACTTAAAAGCAGCGCGACAGTTAAGTATACTATTCTACTGAGAAATAGGACTTCTGGTCTACAGTTCTCTTTAGTGCACCAAGTATAGTATTATCATTTAGGTTACAATTTAATAGTTTTTGCATGTTAAGTCGCAACCCTTATGTCCCCCTACTAGCACCAGACATCCTATATGCAGTTTTTCTACTCATCTTCTTGTAAAGGCATCAGGCTCATTTTTTTGTGAGCTGTCCGTTTTCTCAGCAGTGAGGGATTTTTTTTTCCAGCAGTAAGGCTCTTCTAACACTAAAACGAGACGGGTAACTATTTCCAGGAGTCTTTTCCAGGACAGCACTTATGAGGGAAAGCTCCATCCTCAGAGAGAGGAAACAGTTAGGAGGTCCAGGTAGTAATGCTGTAGAAACGTATTGAAGGAGGACCAAGTTGCCACCATACAGATTTGGTCTGGAGAGGCTCCTGCCAAAGGCTAGCCTAACCTCCATAAAGTAACTTAGGGCTGAAACGTGCACCATAAGAGTGCTTAATGAGAGTCACAGATCCATGCCACATTGCAAGAAATCTAAGATGGCAGGCAATGAATGGGCTTCATCCCTCGTCTCGCATGCTGCCAGATTTTTCCCATAGATTTTCTGGGTCACCAGCTTACAACTGACCAAAAAGGTAGACACCACCCTAGGAGAGACAGTGTTCTCCCCAGAAATTTTTTTCAGCCGGGCGGCGCGATGACGTCATCGCGCCGCCTGCACCGGTCCGGCGGCCTCTCTGATAGGCTGCCGGCCAGCGGCAGCACACAAGTCCTCTGACAGGCGGCGCCTCCCCATTCTTCAGGAGCGCGCCGCAGCCACTGAAAGACTCCGGACCGGTAGTCTTTCAGTGGCTGTGGCGCGCTCCTGAAGAATGGGAGGCGCCGCCTGTCAGGCTGCTCGCAGCAAAGGGCTTGTGTGCCGGGCGGGGACTAAAATCTCCCGGGCGGGCCGCCCGGCCAATCTGCTCTGGGGAGAACACTGAGAGAAATCCCTGGCTAAGAGTGGCTGCTCATCAAAAGCCAGGCTGTCAAGGGATGGCCCACCGCCAGCTCTAAATTTAGGGAAAACCAGGCCTTCCTGGGCAAGAATGGGGCCACCAAGATTAGGTCTAGATTTTTCCTTCTGAATTTCTGCAACACCAAAGGCAGCATAGCTATGGAAACACATAAGCCCTGCGAAAAAGGCCAGGGATAGCTCAGTGCATTGAGAGCCACTGCCCCGTCGCCCCTGGAGATGGAGAAAAATCTCAGAACCTGAGTGTTCTTGCCTGAAGGGAACAGATCCACTTCTGGGGTTTCCCCTATCTCCCCACTAAGAGCTGAAATACATGTGGTTTTAAGGCCCACTCTGACTGCAGGAGCAGATGGCGACTTAAAAAGTCCCCCTCCTCATTAGACAACCCTTGAGGTGGACTGCCCTCAGAGAGGAGAGAACACCCCCTGCTCAGTGGCAAAGCTTGCCTCTTAGTCTCCTGAGGGCAAGGCATTTGGTTCCACCCTGCTTGCTCAGGTATGCTACTGTAGTTGCATTGTCTGAGTAGATCAGAACACATTGACCTCTGGAGGCCTCCTCCCCTGGATGACCTACATCATCCAGTCGTGCAAAGGACCGCCCCCCAACCTGCTTCCACGCTGTAGCAAGACTCATGAAGCCGGTGGGTATGCACCCAAGCCTATCCTAGCCCCACGCGGAGGAGGACCAGACCGAGTGAGACCGCACTCTCACCGAGCTGGTACGAAGAGGGCAGTGCCCTGCAAAACCCGGCTCACCACTGGCTGCAGGACAGGTAAGCCAAAAGCGCCCCTTCTAGGACCAGACACCAAGGTGCCCCGTTGGAGTTATGGGTGAAGGTTCCTTCTGGACAGTGGAAACACAAAGACCGGCCAGAGGTGGGAGAGTGGGCAATTTAAAGATCGGATGGGTGTTGTGTTTCATAAGTACTGTCCTGGAAAAGAAATTTGCAGGTAGCTAATAATATATCTCAATTAGTTAAACTGTGTGGGTTCATCAGCTGCATATTTCCTTTTTAGTGCAGTGTATACTTGTCGATTCATACTGCAAGTATGAACATGCAAGTTTCTTAACAAGAAATATAATCTTTGTTTAGAAATTTTTTTTTTTATACAAAACCTCTAGGTCTACTTATTGCCAAAAACAGGAAGCGCTTACATGTGAAGGAGCTCTGTGGCACCACTTCAGCATATTTGTGCTCCCGGCAAAGTAAAGAAGCGAGTATTGAATTGTTAAGTCCATGTTAGCCGATTGCCATCAAATGTCACAGTGGCAATTCATTTGATACTTGTGGGTAAGTATTTTATGATGATGATGATAATGATATGGTCCCTATGACCACCAGGAGTGGGGCTGTTTGTTGAAGTTGACTTGACTGTGGAGTGAATGGCCTCCGGACTACAAATTGGTAGAATGCCCATATTAAATTGTTTACGTTCCATGTAGATGTATTGTAAAGTTAAAGAAGTCAATGCAAGCTGAATTACTAAAACAAACCACCCATTCTGTTAATCTTAGGTGAGTAGGTATGTATTTACAGCTTTCTGATGTCATTATGCTGACTGCTCACTGTTGCTTGCTTGGGTAAGTAGGTAATGAGGTTGTGGTAATTGGGTAGCATTGTGGCTTGCTTAGAGCTGCAAAGCAAACAGAAAAGGCTCTGATTTTACCTACATTATAGATGATTGGCTCTGTCCCTTGCCTGATGCTTAGAGTCACACAGTTCCAAAAACAGAAGGGGCACCATACTGTACCCAAGTTACCTGGGTGTTCTCTCCTTCCCGGAATATCTGAGCCACCCGCTGCCTAAGGTAAGCTCCCAGGTCCCGGCCTTGCCTAGTCTCGTCCACCGGCCATTCTTCGCATAGTTTTAAAAAACGCCGATACCTTGCGGATGCCATTTATTCTCTAGTCACATTGACCTTTCAGAGAATTGCAGGACAAGGATGCAGTCAGTCAAGTATCCAATGAAGACAGAAATAGTAGATGCGTACTCGTGCTAGGTGGTCTACTGGAGAGATTTGAGTGACATTCCTGCGTTCTATTTTTCAGCCTGTAATAAATATAATATGTGTAATATTACATAATGCTACCGGTCAGATAATATCAGCACCACCATCCGCGTCCCCAACATATAGAATCTGTAAAGTACACACACCCTTGCACACCGGCAAATAGAATAAATGCAGTATGCACACCCTCGCAATGCCCTGCCAGCATTCTGACACAGAACAACATAAATAAACATAATAACACACCCACTGCTACCCATAAAGCTGGCCATACACCTTTAGATCTCTCTGTCAGATATCCTTTAGATCTACCAACAACTATGTAGTATAGGGTCCTCTGTGATTGAACACAGGTAGACTTGATGGATTAGAAAGTCCCTCATATTACATGGTATTGGTAAAACAAAAGGAGATCTAAAGGAAATCTGACAGTGAAATCTAAAAGTGTATGGGGGCCCTTACACAAGCTTAAGATTCTGAAACAAAAAGCTGCCATTCATTCACTCTGACAGCCTGCTGCCACCTTTACCTCTATGAACCCCAATATCTTCTGTGTGGTTACATGCATCAAAGTTTTAAGGTATGCAGCTTACACCTGAATTTCAGCCCCCTGGCTCCAAACCTCCATAATAATCATCCACGTTTACATGTTAGTTCCCTCTTATATACATTGGCTCACTCTCCCCATTTTAAAAGACAATATGTCCGGTATCCTTTTTAGTGGAACCCTGAAACTGTTAACGCCTAAGAATAATAAATCATAGAATGTCATCCCCTTGGCTGCAGACCTTCACAGTATTCAGAGGCAATGACTGTCATTTTTCAGTACATGTTATTCATACTGAAGTGTCCCTATATACCCCGGTCCCCCCAGCTAAAGCAGCAGCGCTTTCATTACTCTCATACCCCGCTCAT
The DNA here is from genome assembly GCA_036250615.1 of Ptychadena robeensis. Lineage (NCBI taxonomy): Eukaryota > Metazoa > Chordata > Amphibia > Anura > Ptychadenidae > Ptychadena > Ptychadena robeensis. The sequence continues at coordinate 116,711,179 of CM070033.1, forward strand.
ATCATCCTACACACACTTATACAACTTTTATCACAAGCACTCACCTCTATCCAACTACATAACCTTTCCCTTCCTTTCTTTTCCCCGAGCTTCGCTTCCTGTCCGTCTGAATAAAATGTTCTCCCGGCCACAAAGGTTCCGCTCACAGAATGGTCCCGCCTCATACTCCATTATCTCCACGCTCTCCCAGACAGCCGGTGCCTCTCTCCCCAGGCTTATCAGCAATACACTGGATTCACCCCCCCCCCCCCCCCCCCCTCGCAGCCTGAGGGGGATGAGACACAGATCTCCTGGCATACGAGCCAGACAGACTCCAGCTAAAGGCTCCAGCCCTGCCAGTGTTAACGTTTCTGTTTCACATCTGAATATTGTACAAGTAGCTTCACTACTCCACTGTTCAAGAGCTTAAAGTGACACTGATGATCTTCATAAGTAAGGGTTATAGATTTGGGACGCTTTAGGCTATGTCCCCACTTGAGCGATGTCCCGCGATCCTAATCGCGGGCGGAGATCGCTCGTGATTTTTGCGGGCATAATCAGGAGCAATCGGAAGTGTTTTGGTCCGCGATTTGTGGCCACCATTTTCGGACGCTTAATCGCCCCTGATCGTGCCCATAGAGAATTAATGGGGACGCGTTCAAAAATCGCTGATGCGATTTTTACACGCATCTATTCATGTCTATGGGCAGGATCAGATGCGATTGGTAAGCTGCGTTTCGATCGTGGGCAGAATTGCGTACATGTCCGATTCAAATAAATTTCTCGGGTGATCTCGCCTAAGTGGGGACAAGCCCTTAAAGCTCGAAATACACCACAAGTCTGATATTACATCTGGATGATCTGAAAAACAGAGGCAGAAGAAACAATATCTGCCTCTGCGGCCTTCCAGAATCCACTGGTCATTCTCAATTGAAAGCGACAGTTTGCTCTATCTTTAAAGCTGGGCATAGACGTGCCGATTCCTGCCGACCGGATGCCATGCGCATTCCCGCATCCGATCGGGTCGGCAAGGAATCTGGTGCGTCAACTTGCAGGATTGGACTAAAATCAGCCGTCATGTCTGATCGCACAGTGATCCGACATGACGGATAATTTTGATCCGATCCAATTAGTTCAGATGGGGACGGCTGTCCCCAGCCGAAGTAATGGGCAGCACACAAAGGGTGGCGGACGATTCTCTGCACTAGCGGGCGTGCGTGATGATGTCATCACGCCCACTAGGTTGGGTCCCGGGGATTGATGGTAAATTGTCCCGTCTATTCCCAGCTTAATAGATACCTGGACAATCCACCAGATACAAACATACTCATTGACAGAGTACATCGCTCCCTGAGACCCCGCTCTGATGATCCCCAGAGACATTATTTGTCGCATTCATCAATATATGATTAAAGAGGAACTTATGCCCCAAGTCTGGCAAAAAGGCACCCTTGATTTTGATGGGGCAACCATTCAGATCCTTCCAGACCTTACCAAACGCACCCTTCAGATGAGATGAGTGATGAAACCATTTCTAGGTCGGATTTGTGAAATAAATGCCACCTACAAATGGGATTCCCATTTCATCTTATTGTCAAGTAACACCAGGGCCGGTGTCAGAAATTTTGGGGACCCATGCTAGGTAATTTTTTTGGGCCCACTAGCCACTAGCACTCCCCTTTCCCCCCGGCCTGAGGGCTCCAGAGGATGCCTTCCTAGGGGTGCACATAACTTTTTAGTGAGCTACTCTGATGAGTACCAGGAGGTGGTGTTTGGTATGCACCCCATATGTAGGGTGGTCTTCCTCACTGTCTCTCTTACTGTCTCTCAGCTTCCTGCATGGTAGATTCTGCTGCAGATGGACCTCTCTGTTTCTAATTGAGCCTGCGGTTAGTTGTCTCCCTTCACAGGTCATCAGCTGGCTTTGGGTCAAATGTAACCCCCAGTAATGTTTAAACCCCCAGATCTCATACCTCAGTAGTCAAACAGTGCTTTTCTCTTGTCAGATCTCCAACACCCTTTTATAGGATTTACATTCCCAATTTCACACCACTATCTGCAACATTTCATTGTTATTAATGTTTCCCTTGCGGTTATTCAAGTGACATAAACTGTATACTGTAAACCGAAAAAAAATTGGCAATCTTAGGGCCATTTCACACTATATGCATTGCGTTGCTCATGTTTTTTTTACCGCACTAGTTTTTTCACTGCACGCATTTTTAAATAGACAAACAAGGTTACCATTCATACTGTATGCATTGCGTTTTTAAAAACTCACTGCTGAATGCATTTTTGATTAAGTTTTCCTGCACTTTTCATTGATTTGTTCAAAAATGCAGAACGCAGATGTAATGTGAAAAACGCATGCGTTTTTGTATATATACAGAAAGGCATGCCATTAAAAAACGCATATAGTGTGAAAAGGCTCTAAAATTTTTTTACAGTTCCAGCTTTAGTCTCAATCTCCCTGCAATACCAATTCCCGCCACAATGTCACTAGTGAGCTCTAGCACAGAATCTGCTACTTTCACACTCACATCTGGCAGGAGGAAAAGGGGGGCCTGAAGGAAGATGCTGCAAGTCTCTTCTTTCTGATGTAATGCAGTTCGGGGAGCATGGGTCAGACGTCCTGGCCCTCCAAGATGGTTGGGCCCGGGATGGGAGTGCCCCTTGTCCCCCCCCTGACAGCAGCCCTGAGAAAGACAGAGCTACCTTCTTGGTCCACTCACCGGCAGACCTCCCAGTGCTCTTCGAGTTTCTTAATACTCCACCAATACAGATCCAGAATTGGTTAGCACAAGAGATTCACCAACCACCATCCAGTCTCAGGAGAAATCGCCCTCAAACGCCTCGTCCTCGGGCCCCACTTGCTTTACCCAGGTGACCCCCTCCTAAACGTCCAGAGGACTAAACACTCCTCACACCGTTTTGACCCGCCATCTTTTTCCTATAATATAGTTTCTCCTCTATACAGGCACTCTTTGCTGCAACCTATAGAAGATTCAGAGACGACCACAGAAAACCATCCTCTCGAATTTGACTGCAGACATCTTATTACAACATTATGTACCTTCTTTACACTGGGTATTGTATGTTTGGACTCATTACCCAAGCTATCCCAACTTTATTATGTGTTTGCCTTATCCTCAACATCACATATTCCCCTCTGCCCCGGGTGTTTTGCAAGGAAATACCTGAGACAGACTTTACCCATAATATCTGCTATATAACTGAATACTGACACATGTGTGTTGTCATAAGAATAACTATTAATACTCTCATAATTAAGTATTGGGTTGTTCATTGACAGCCCACAAGGTTCTCATGTTTTCCAGCTTACCCTGTTTTGTCTAAACTTCAGATGATGTTAGAGTACTCCAAACTCAAAGGTACATAGTAACCTATACTCTACTGTCGTTCTCACAAAAACAGACTTGGTAATCCTGTCTTTTAACACCATAGAACACCCTCTCAGACATTACTACCATGCCCAGAGCGGAAGGATGAAAAAGCAGTGTAAAAGAATACACTACAAATTTGAAACAACATGCCTTCTTCCACTATCCTTGTGCCTCCATTTCTTAAACTGAATTGGCCAAACCCTAACACAGGGTGCAAAATATCAACTTATGATTCCACCCCTGTAAATAGGTCCCTAGGCCAATACCCTATTAACGGTTCATATGTAACACTCTGACCCTTCAGTTATATTATTTCTTCCACAAGCATATATATATAATGAGATTGTATAGCCAGATTGTAAATCTATCGCTTGGTATTTATATGCATTCCCATTCCAAGAATTGAAATCTGAAAGTGCAAAGGCAAGTAGGTTCCCCCTTGGTGGGACTTTGAATGCAATGCATATAGTGGTAGTTAAACTAGAGATCACCAATAGTGTATTTGTTCCACTGTTGCCAGTCATTTTTTTAGTCCATGTAATTACACAACATAAAAAAATGTCAAAGCGAGAGAGCAAAACAGAATTATCAAAACAAAAGAACAAAACAGATATGGATCAAAGATGGTGTGTGCATCCAAAATGCTACATGTTTCCCTCATGGGCTTCTTCAGGCAAGGGCACACATACCGGGATCTATGGAATCAAAAAGGATATTGCCATCAGATAGTGGCCAAAATATATGACCTATGAATGACAATGGTCCAAACCAAGAACTCACCCCACTGTGCTTTGACAGCTTAAAAACAATACACCCCACAGTCCTGCTGACCAGTGGTTCACATCGATCCCCTATAGTCTCACGGCCCTGTATATAACAGCTGAGATGACACCTAAGAATAAATGAATAGAATTCTGATTCTGCTTGTAACATGATTGATTAAAGTAAACAGTCTCTTGGCTACGCCCACCGTTGGGACAGTATCTTTATAAGGAGTAGAATGGAAAGGTATTCCGTAGTACTCGTCCAGAGAGTCACACTAAGCAGGTAGCATCAATTTTTCCATCGGATAATAGTAGAGGATAATGCGATCTTGGTGGATCCTAAGATGTATATAACAGAGCAACACAGGCAGAGTGTATATATCCTAAAAGTAATCCAACTTATCTATTGTATATGATAATACTAGAAGACATTAATATAGACATAAATGTAACAGTGAAGTGTCTACATGGTATATACAAGTAACTGTAGTGACATCTTGAAGCGGTGTGATTAATCTGCACATCCACACTGCGTGTCCATATACAGAGGATCAGCTTATCCCCGCATACGAAGACCAAGGTGTAAAGTAGAACTAAGAAAAATACCCTCATGGGACTTTAACTGGAACA
>CM070033.1:116728910-116746133 GCA_036250615.1 Ptychadena robeensis
AATAATAAAAGTATTCCTCAAAAATACCACTTGCCTAATAATTCTGCACTCCCTGTAAACACACAGATATATAATTAAACACAATTATTAAATGTAATCACAGGTAAGAATGCTATATTATGCATAATTATAACTGACAAAATATATCACTCATTGTGATTCATTGGCACTTTACATCCAGCATGATATATTTGACAAATAACGTATTGCATGCACACAAAAAGACAAAAGGCTTTTATGTTGGAGTCAGTAGAAGGAACCCTACCCTTGTTTTCAATGAAATAAAGCATGGCCCTATCATCAGTGTAGTGGGAAGAAGTATGACACATAAGTATCAGTGAGAAGGAGCAAGACCATTATATTATTGTCAGCTAGAGGAAACATGACCCTGACCTTAGGGTCAAAAAAAGAATAAGTGTCAATGGAAGAAAATATATCTCTAATACTGGTGTCATTGAGGGGACGCATGATCCTATCATTGGTGTGAGTGGGGGAAGGTATCACCCTTACATTGATGTAGGTGTCAGTGGAAAGAGGAATTACACTAACATTGGTATCCATGTAAGCATGACCCTAACAAAAGAAGCATGATTTTTACATTGGTGTCATTGGGAAGTAGCATACCCATTAGGACAGTGGTGCCTATAAGGTAGATCTGAAAAGCTATGGGAGTATTTAACTGAGCACTGGCTTTTGTTTGGCTTTATATAAACACACATTAAGGTAACTGCCAAACATTAACAGAATTGCATTGTGCCATACATGTTACTGATATGCAAGGTACACAAATATATTTTAAATATAAAGTATATATATATATATATATATATATATAAAAGCATATGTTTACAACTTGCATTGTTGATAGATCATTTTGATTTGGTCATTTTAAATGTTGCAATATTAAAGGTGCTCATTGTCACGCACTCCCCTAGAGGCCTCCCAATCGATTTCAACACACAGAGAGTCCAACTAGGTCGGTACAATCAGTGCGCCGGAATCGCCGGAATTGGGCCGCAGTCAATATTTTGGTATCACTGCCACCATCCCATTTAAATCGGGAAAAGGGAAACCCGTTCTGATTACTATAAACGTCTAGGTAGCGACTCTTCAGAAAGCTAGGGAAGCGTTCTGCGGTATTCAAAGCAGGTATGAGGCTGAGAGAAATGACTTAAGAGTCATTTATTTTATGCAATACAAGTTATTAAAATATACAATAATTATTAAAATCAACAATTAAAGAGAGTGTAGTCCAGTGTAAAAAAAAAAAAAAGGAAAAAAAACAGAAGAAGTGATACTTAAGGTTGCTGAAGAAGAGTGTCCGTTTGTAGGGAAAAGTCAAGAGAATAAGTCCCAAAGATGGCACACCAGCACTGTGGTTCTTATGCGTGGTGCTCTTCAGGTGATGTAAAATGGAAGGAACTCTTAGAGCATGTCTCTCTTTGGGTTTGTAAGGAATTGAGAAATCCGTGGGCTCGGTTTTGAGATCCGGCCTTCCATGGGCGTTATTATATTTTTGGAGGGAAACGGGACATCCCAAAATAGTGAAGGGTCACCAATCCATGATTGTGTGCACCATGGCCGTGGTACACAAGATGATAATGGCATCATCCAACACTCCCCGAAGAAGATACGGTCACATTAATACCAAACATTAATGTGAAATGGCATTATCCAGTCATGAAGAAAGGTTATAACTGTGAGAGCCAGTCCATGCCAGAAGTTACATATGTCTGATATCAGGGTATCCGGCTGGGTCAGACGCCTAAACGCTCTCATATGTTTCATAACTGTATCCATGGTTATGATGTCCACTGGGGAACAGGCCAAACAAAATTATTAACAGACATTAAATAGTGTGGCCGGTTGCCGGCTGTCATATGAGCGAGTTGGATTTTACGTTTCACTTGGTAGTATCAAATGTTAGCGGATACACATACAACTCTGATCGTTATCTGTTCCCTGAACTATAGAGGCAACATAACAGCAGGGGGGCTGGAGTGGGCCTTTAAAGCACCCAATGGGGAATGGAGTGAAAGGGACACCTTCTACATGAAACTTCTTACGAAATCTAATTGCAGCCATACCCCTTTTTGAAGCTTACGAACCCTCACTAGATTAAAGCCAGACCACACTCTACTCTTACATATAAGAGGCGCTTCAGTGTCAATACAGGGAAAATATTCTCATATTCCCACAAGATGTCAATACAAATGATGGGATTATAAACAATCATAGAGGCTGGGATGACCATCACGGTTCATAGCTGTGACCCCTCCCCCGAGGAGGATCGACGGCTAGACATAGTCCGGCTACGCACGGAAGCGGATGGCGTCGCCGTCTACCCGAGGTCAGGTCCATTGCGGCAACGGGATATAGTCGGCAATACGCATTCTGGTGGCGGCCTGGCCCCAGGACTTGTGCTGGATGGTTAAAGATTCGTACTGCTGGGCAGCGACAAACTCCACGCGCAAGAGTTTTGCCGTTGGATGCCAGCAGTATCGGTTTTCGGAGCCACACTGAGGGATTATGGTACCGTTCAATTGGATTGTGAAGGAGCCCGGACCGTACAGATAGGGCATTGCAAATTTCATGTAGGGCCACACAACAATCGCCAGGCATTCCTGTATGTCTGGTTGTGAGTAAGACACCTCTACTTGGAAGAATTTTTCGGATCAAGTACAGAATAGGGTGCTACGTCCCCCTTTTCCATCACACAGGCTAAGCGACTGCGTCCGAGGCACATAATCAATGACATCAGTTTGGAATATGAACCGGCGGCTGCACTGAAACTCTGGGGCGTTGAAGCACAAGGGCGCGCTTTAAGGGTCATGCTTTAAGGCACGGGAAGGCGTTCTCACACTCGGGGGTCACACGTAACAATGTTTTGGGTGCTTCTTGCTGTGTGGCATCTCGTCAGGGGGCTTCGCGAGGAACGGGTATAGGGACAAATTCCTATAGTAGCCGGCAGTTCCCAGGAACGCCTGAATCTGCTTCTTCGTGATAGGCCGAGCCAAGCTAGGATGCGTCGACCTTTCCCGTCTCAGGTTTCAGGGTGTTCCCTCCCAATCGGTGACCTAAATACTGGACCTCCGTCATGCCATTTTGACATTTACTTTGGCTTAACTGTCAACATTGGAAAAGACACGCTCTCCCAGTACCTGGACAGAGTTTAGGAGGGTTCCCTCCCAGGTGGGGCGAACACCGCAAAATACATCCAGGTATGCACAGCAAACCCTTGAATCCCTCAGCAGGTCATCTCACGGCCGCGTGAAAGTGGTAGGTGCATTTTCATCCAAAGGGCATCGTCGTGAACTCGAAGAGCCCGAAGGGAGGAAAAGCTGAACTTTGCCGCGCTTCAGGTGCAAGAGGGATCTGCCAGTACCCCCGGCTCGACTCATGATTGATAGATAGCTGGCGGCCGCCAGCTATCTAACAATTCATTGATGCGAGCATGGGGTAGGCATCGTCGTGGTTACGCGTTCAACTTCCGGTAGTCACGCAAAACCGAGTTGTCTTGTTTTCTGGGTACCAAGAACAACGGGTGCCGCCCAGGGATACACGGAAAGTTGAAACGACCCCGAGTTCTAACAATCTCCCCCACTTCTCGCTGCATGTCTGCCTGCACCTCTGGCGAGACCCGATAAGCGGATTGCTGATGGGGGATGGTTCCAGTATCTACCTGGTGGACGGCCAATTGTTGCGCCCGGGATGTTTGAGACGGTACGTTGGTTCCGACCCAACACTTCCTGTAAACGCTCTCTCTGGGAACAGGGAGAAGCTGCGGGTTGACATTTATTCACTTTTGTCTCTTGGGTGTCAGCCAGCAGATCTACAAGGGGGTCTGTCTCTCCGTCTAATGGTGCACCGGAACACAACTGGGTCCTGTCATGATGGCCTTCAACATTTAAGTGGAGCTTTTCGCTTCTGCCTCCTGTTGAAGGTACGTCAGGGGGTTTAACCGCTTATATGTGTATGGTCCCTCCCACGCGGTTGAACTTGTTGTGCCGTACTGGAAGAGAGCATACACCTTGTCTCTATATCAATGACACGGTTTTCCTCAGTGTGTCATACCAAACTTTGGTTGCCTGGGCTTGGGCCATATTTCGGTTGCTATGCACAGGGCTATTTTTCCCTCTTCTATCCTAAGAAACCGCTTAACTTAGACCGTCCCTAAGCTCTCCCTTCTATCCCCTAGCACTCCTGGACTAGTCAACATCCACTTTCCGCTTCTTCCTTCCCCTGAAGCCTTATTCCACGACAAGCTCCATTCTAGATTTCAAGCGCTCTATCGTCTTACCAGTCCCGGCCGGTAGATAGTAGACTCCATTTTGTCCTGAACTTGAGACGTAATCAACTACAGAGACATCGGGGGCACCTTGCCTCCCACGTCTACCGCACAGCTGTTAGGGTCCTCGGAGTTCCTACCTGCTAAGGAGTTCAAAACGGGGAGAGGGAATCCGGTGGACTTTGCGGCACCTCCCTGTAGCAAACAACGATGAGGCAGGTCGTTCCCAGTCCACCCTGACTCAGACGTGGCAGCATTGCTTTAACGACGGTTAAACGCTCGCAAGGCGTTGGTTGCGGTGGAGCGGCTGGAGACGAGTGCGTCATCTGAATCTTGCTGCCAGGGGGCTCCATAGTCAGACATACAGTGGAGGCGAATATTTATTTGACCCCTCACTGATTTTGTAAGTTTGTCACAATGACAAAGAAATGAAAAGTTCAGACAGTATCATTTCAATGGTAGGTTATTGTAAACAGTGGCAGATAGCACATCAAAAGGAAATCGAAAAATAAATTTAAATAAAAGATAGCACATGATTTGATTTCATTGAGTGTAAGTATTTGAACCCTACCAACCATTAAGAGTTATGGCTCCCACAGAGTGGATAGAAACTTCTACATCAATTAGTCACCCTCATTAAGGACACCTTGCTTAAAAGTCACCTGTTTAAAAGAACCCTGTCCACAGAATCAATCAATCAAGCAGACTCCAAACTCTCAACATGGGAAAGACCAAAGAGCTGTCCAAGGATGTCAGAGACAAAATGTAGACCTGCACAAGGCTGGAATGGGCTACAAAACCATTAGCAAGAAGCTGGGAGACAGGTGGAAGAGGCTGGGTCAGACGAATACGCTGATATATGTTTCATAACTGTATCAGGTATGATGCCCACTGGACAGGCCAAAATTATAACAGACATTAATAGTGTGGCCGTTGCTGGCTGTCATATGACAGTGATTTTACATTCCTTTGTAGAATCAAATGTATCGATACACTACAACCTTATCTTATCTGTTCTCTGAACTATAGGGCAACATAACAGCAGGGGGCTGGAGTTGGGCCTTTGAAGCCCCACTGGGGAATGGAGTGACACCTCTATGACACTTCTACGAAATCTAATTGCAGCCATCCCTTTTGAAGCTTACGACCCTCCTAGATTAAAGACCACACTCTATTTACATATAAGAGGCTTCAGTGTCAATACAGGGAAATATATCATATTCCCACAGATTCAATACAAATGATGTATTAACACATGGAGGCTGGATGACCTCACGGTTCATCCGTGACACTCATCTTATGTATAAGGTGTTAGGCCAACATCACAAAATCAAAATATTGGGAGAAATAAATTCCTCTTACCTAGTTTCTCGCCCGTGAGGACTTTAATCTCCCTAGCGCACTGCTGAGGTCCAGATTTCTGTACCAAAAGCACACTATAGACTTCAATGGTACAATTTTCTTTATGTTGTAGGCCTGTAACTTCCCAAAATATGTCCGTACAAGGGTCTAATAGACATCCTAAATAGAATAATGTTTGAAACAAACAATTCTGTACAATAAAAAAAATTTTTTTAATACATTTTATGAGAAAACACAAAAATCAGGGCACAAAGCTATGCTGCTATGTACTAAATCTCGCCCAAATAAAGTCTCTGGGGCCCCAGATGTGCCCATTTGCAGTTAATCCTCTCTAACCTGGTGTGATGGATGTGGTAAAATCACACCAGGGAAGAGAGGGTTACTGCAAATGGGCACATCTGGGGCACCAGAGACTTTTTATTTGGGCGATGTTTAGTACATAGAAGCACTTTGAAATCTGAAATTCATGTGATGTGCTTTTAAATTTCCCGCCGCCTCGATGTGTACTGGACGGCACCATCTCGTCCAGTGCTATAGTAGGAGTAGCAGCGCTGGACGAGATGGTGCCGTCCCGACCGCTAGGGCGGTTAAAGGCCAGTAGTGTACATTCAAATATAGTTAAAAAGGAATTTCTCAGTACATTTCCATCATAGCATTATAATCTATTGTACATACAGTTGCAAGAAAAAGTATGTGAACCCTTTGGGTTTACGTGGAGTTTTTCATGAATTGGTCATAAAATGTGCTCTGACCTTCATCTAAGTCACACCAATAGAAAAACCACAGACTGCTTTAAATAATACTACACAAACCTTACATGTTTTCATAAGGACAATGACCCAAAGCATACAAGTCATTCAAAAGAATGACTTCAACAGAACAAAATATGCCCAGTCAGAGCTCTGACCTCAACTTAATTGAAATGCTGTAGCATGACCATAAGAGAGCGATTTACACAAGACATCCCAAGATATTGCTACACTGAAACGTAGGTTTTGTGAAGAGGAGCGGTCCAAAATGACCAGATTGTTGTGCAGGTCTGATCTGCAACTGTAAACAAAGTTTGGTTGAGGTTATTGCTGCCAAAGGAGGGTCAACCAGATATTAAGTCCAAATGTTCATATACTTTTTCCACCCTGCACTGTGAATGCTTACTTGTTATGTTCAATAAAAACATGAAAACATATAATGTTTGTGTAGTATTATTTTGAGAAGACTTTTTTTATTAGTGTGACTTCGATGAAGATCAGAGAACATTTTATGACCAATTCATGCAAAACTCCACCACTAATCCCAAAGGGTTCACATACTTTTTCTTGCAACTGTACAAAAACAATTATACAGATATTTCAATATGTATCACATGATTGGTACTAAAGATGTATTTAGTGGCAATCATTTGATACATATTGAAATATCCGTATAATGGTTTTTGTATGTACAATGGATTATATGCTGTAACCCAATATTTTGAAGGAAATGCACTGATAGAGAAATACTTTTTTTAATTTTTTTAATTAGTTGTAATAAACTATTTGAATGTACACTACTGGCCTTTAAATCCCAATGTCCCCCAACACTAGATAAGAGGAATTTATTTTTTTCCCAATTGTTATACATTATTTGTGGTGACACCAGTGATGGAGGGATGTCACTGTTCTCACGTACACTGTATACTGCTACATAGGTAGAGACAATACCTAAATGTATCATTATTCCTACTGAACATTGAAGGGACATGTGCCAGTATCACTGCCACATCCCCCTAATTCTTATGTAAACACGCAGTTATATAATTAAACCCAATTATTAAATGTATTCACAGGTAAGAATGCTATATTATGCATAATGATAACTGCCAAAATATATAATTAATTGTGAAAAATGCTGATAAAACGCTCAATGCAAGGGGCACGATGCTCATCATTCATGCCACGTACAAAAAAAACCTTGTGACAGTGGATCCAATTTGAAAGTGTTTAAGTGTCGGCACACACTGAACGCAGGTAAAAAGATGGAGTGGAAACGAGACCTTATAGTTGTGTGTGGGTTGAGGAAGCATCATAATGCAAAAAGGAGAGCAACATCTCCCTGCTTTTCCAATTTTTTGAATAAGTGACGCTATCCAAATCAATACAATTAACCAGCAATACTATCAGCAACTTCTAAAAAAAAATTTGATTTCAACATCTACCAATTCTAATAGCTCTGTTAGCACCTGCATAAAAGGTGACGTTGAACCTAAGAGTTAGGTTTAAATGCCTGCTATAACTTCAGTTTCAGTCATATTGTATTGTCGAGCATATGATTGATATTAAGTGTAATAACTTTTACTAGTGTCATGGAAGATTATATAGAATATTTGGCATTGAGTCATGACCGCTTTCTGATTGTTCATCCCCAAGAAAGGAAATTGAAATAATCAGTATGTTCTTACTATTCACCAAGTATTAATGTATTGTGTGAAAAACTTAGGCTAGGGCTCCACATGTGCTAAAACCCTGTCTTGAATGCAGGGATTTTTCCATAGTGCTTGAGCTGCCCATTGATGGCAATGGGGCTTTGACAGGACTGTCTCTGGTCCTAGTCTCTGTCACACTGATATTGACGCAGCAATTTTTGTCCACAGGAACACAACGAAGGCTTGCGTGGACATCAGCGGATCCCAGCGCGCAGTGGAGCCCTAGTCTTAGTAAGTTTAATAAATGCATTTTTGTTCTAAAATGTATAATTGAACAGAACAGATGGTTGGCCTTGATGAAAGTGCAAAATAAATCTCAAATAATTTTTTTAAATGTATATAACCTGTATAATCATGGATCTCTATGAATAAGTCCCAGATTTGGGGATGAAACGCGTCAGAGTTCGAGGTGACCCCCTGAGGGTGATTTGATGCATCTTTGTGTATGCATATGTTTGATTGAATACTTTTGGATTTAATAAAGCTGAAACTAAGATTTTATCTGGTGTGCGGAACTCCAGTGCTTGTGGATGTACACCCCATATACCTGTGCTTTATGGAAAAATGGTCAGGAAAAAGCAGTTACTTGATATTAAAGGCACGTTTTGAGTTCTCCAAATGGCATGGGGGAATCTCCTCTGGTCATCTAACTTTTTAGCCACCAAGGAAATGTCTACCACAAACCCTAACATTTATATAAGTGAAAAGAAGCAGGATTTTTTAAAAACATTGCTGTCAGTGGGAAAAAGCATACATGTTATTGTTATGCAAGGTAAACAATATATATTACATATAAAGCATATATATTGTGGGGGTTCAGCTGCAAATGGTGCTCCCAATGAGGCGATCCACACATCAGGACTTTCTTTAGGGCTCCTGCCCGTGTTTATTTGACAAAACTGAAAATTACCCACGCAGGGGTTGCCAGTAGTAACAGAAATGTCCATAAATTAGGCCAACAGCCTCCTAAACAAAACAAACACGTGCTTCTCAGATCAGGGCCTGTTTCATGCACAGCAGCTCCTCCATGTGCTCTAAATGAGCTTCTGAGTCTCTGGAAATACTGGACCCGGCATTGGGAAACTGCCGCACCCTGCTCTTGCAGATTCCCAGTAAAACCAGCCCCAGAACACAACTAACAAACATTAGCAGAGGAGCATGAGAGTTCCTTGCAAATAAAACACTGCTGGTTTTACCTCAGAAAGGAAATCTGAGATACCGGGGTCCCACATATCTCCCATCGAGCACTCTGCCCAGTAATGCAGGTGATCTTGGGGTCACAGTGTTACAATATATATATATATATATATTTTGTTGTTGTTTAAATTGTTTTTACTATTGTTAATAGATCATTTCGACTTGGTAATTTTAAATGTATCTTGCAAGCCAAAAAAGCATGGCCACTTTATCACAGGGTGTCATGGATGTATAGCGTGATGGGCTGTCTACGACACAATACTGCCACATTGGAGGTAACATGCCATGTTCATTTGAATTGTAAAAAATGCTCAATGCAAGGGACACAATGCTCATCATTCACTTTTCTGCCGCCAAGGAAAATTCTATGTCTGCCACAAACCTAACATATCCCATCACCCCAAGAACAACATCACTATGGTGAAACCTGGTGACTGCATCATGCTATAGTGTTGTTTTTCAGCAACAGGGACTGAGAAACTGGTTTGAGTTGAGGACACGATGGTGCTAAAAACAGTGATATTCTTCATCAAAACCTGTGCAAAACCTAGTAACACATTTAATTTTGTGGTCACTGTGTTTCACTGGAAAATGGTCCGAGGCATGCTGCTAAAGCAACACTTTAAAGTGTCTAAGGCGAAACATTTAAATGTGTTAGAATGGGCTGTCCAGTTAAGATAGCAATAGAGATAGTAGTAATAATTAAATAAATTATTTACATATAAAAGCACATATCCGACTATACAAAACAGCCCCCCCCCCAAAAAAAAAATTCTATATGTATTAATAAATAAAACAGACATTTTAAACATACCCTCCAAATACACAGATAAATAAAAATATACACTAACTTGTGTTTATACCCATTAACCTCCTGGACGTTTGTCCCAAGTTAATTCGGGCTGAGTTTCATCCATCATGAAACTTACCTGTGTTGGATTCTGCCCCCAATCGCGTCACCGGTGGCGCAAAGGGGGCCAGGTTAGGCGGTGCCATAGACCTTCATGTAATGTAAGGGGCGTTGCCTTTTCCCAGCACAACTCTGGCATCTCCCGTGATGTCGGAGTTGTGCACAGGACCTCTGGGCAGGCAGGAAATCCCGGTGGAGCATATTGGCCCACCCAGGAGGTTAAAATCCCCCCCCCCCTCCAACCCTTTTATATGTAATAATTAAATAATTTATTACATATAAAAGCACATTCCTAAAAATAAATAACATCAATAGACGAATTTCAAAATGACCCCCATTGTTTTTATATGTAATACTTTAAATCGATACATATAAATACAAAAATAAAAACCCCACCACATCTAAAATTTTACATTAAACACATTAACATACTTGCATGCATGTCCCAACTCCTGTGTTGTAATCCATTCTAGGATATTCCTTGGAATCTTTTGCCTTTTACTATGTTCAATCTTTATCTCTTTTCTTCAAATTCTACTCTCTTCATCTTCTTGAATCTTCTTCTCTTTCATGCAGAACTCTACTCTGGTGCAGAGGGGAGCAAAAATAATCTGCTCCACTGTCTCAGAGTCGACGAATGACAGCATCCCCTCAAGTTACCTTTCCCAATCTACCTGGGGGACATGCACAGTAGCGTAGGAAAATTCCCACCTTTTGAGCATGCTACTCCGCATGCCCAAAAGGTAACTTGAGGGCGTGCCAAGCAAAAAGCACCTGCTTACCTGTGTCAGAGACACCAAATGACAGCATGACCTTAAGTTACCTTTTGGGCAGGTTCAGTAGTGTAGAAAACTCTCCTGATCTCCCGGCTTCTGACTCTCAGCTTGTTCATTGGACTTTGCATACTCAAAGTACTTCTGCCAAAGCCAATTTCCACGAGCTGTGGGATGAGGCCCAGAAAGTCTGCTCCTACTGCAGTCTGCTCAATGTCATAAAAGATGGGCTGACAGGAAGAAGAGCCAAGCTCCACAGTTCTCCCCAGGAGATAAGGTCTGGCTCTAGCAGGTTCATCTGCTTGTGTTTGCCCTCTCCCAGGTTAGCACCTAGGTACATTGGTCCCTTTCCTCTGCTCTCACAAGTCAACCCGATTACATGTCGGCTGAAGCTTCCCCCATCTCTCAATATTCACAACTCATTTTGTGTGAGAGACATGTGTCAACTCCTTGTGTGTAAAAGATATGTGTCTCACCTCAAACCTGCTGTTTTTAACCGATTCGCCAGAAAGACTGTGTCTCCTGGTCCTATTTCTGCCGAATCCAAAAAGAAATACAAGGTTGAGCGGATTCTGGATTCCCGGATCTCTCGTGGGGCTCTGTAGTACTTCGTCCACTGAAAGGGTTATGGTCCTGAGGAACGGTCCTGGATTCCCGTTAAGGACCTCCATGCTCCCCTCCTCCACTGACAGATCCGGCAGTGCCCTAACTAACCTCCCTCCTGCCCTTTATAAGGAAGTCTCAGGTGACAGGAAGTCGCCTAATTATTGGTCTTTCATGTGTTTGTTACCAGCCTCCCTTGTTAACTGCTTGACTTCCCAGTTCCCGATGCTATGCTTCTTCAATGGGTTATTCTTACTTCTTGATCCTCGGCACTTCATCTCGCTACCTCTCCTGATCTTCCGGCTTCTGACTCTTAGCTTGTTCATTGAACTTTCTGTACTCTTAACGCTCTGTACTGTATATTGGTTGTAACTTCAGCAGCCATCTTGCACAGGTGCTTTCTGGGAACCTCAACCTGGGGATTGCCTGCAGCAAAATCCAACTCCCCTTGCGGGGAGCTCTGGTGAATACCAGGTGGTCCCTTAGACTCTGTGCCCTGGATTGCACCCGTAAATCACCAGTGTCACCGTCGCTCTGGTGTCACCCATCTTGACAGTGCTTTAATATGTAATCATTTATTTGCCTATTACATATACATTTATTTTTCAGTTTTTGGGCTTTGGGAAGGGATCGATTAGTTTGAAATCACACTGTGTGGTAGTACGCTAGATTGATGTTGGACTAAAAGACAATTTTGCAGTCACACACACCATCCGAATCATTGATCTAGCAATGGATGCTTAAATTGCTAGCTTAACAAAGACACACTGCTGAAACACAAGCAGAGTCCAAGTGTGAATAGGCCTTAATTGCTTTAATACAAAAAAGTCCCTTTTGGTTATCATCCAAAACCCAGCGCTGGGGTTTATTCAATTCATTAAAGAGGATAGGTGTTAGCACTACTGGACAACAGAGGTTGGTCACCAAGAGCTCAGCTACAACTTTGGATCAGCAGTCAACTGCAACAGGAAAAAGCACTAACAGTGTTTCTATATCCTCTGTGTTAGTATCCCCCAGATGAAGATGCCCAGAAAGAGTTTGACTTTGACATAACAGGGAATTAATTTGTAAGCATTGTGAATTTTCCGGACATACAAAAATATAATTTACTGCCAACAATTTTAAACACATTTAACAATGAAAACATTTAGTTCCTGTTTCTAATAGCTTAAGAGCTTATCTAATACAGACTAGAGTGGTACTAGCTGATAAATGAGAAATTCAGTACGTGATAGTAATGGGGTGTATTCGAAAATGTTATCTTGAGACAGATTTTTTTCTTCCAGTTTCAATCTTTTTGGCTCAGGCTCCACTGGGGCAGTTTGGAAGCAGCTTGTGTACCTTTTTTAGACATGTTTGAACTGCTCCCATTGTCCCCAATAGGTAAGTCTTCATATTTTACAGCATTTATACCCTTATAGATATTGAGTGGTCAATACTGATTTGTGTTTATTTTTGTTGGTTAAATAAATGAAAAATATTTAAAATAAGTCTTGTTAGAAAAAATTTAAGTTTCTGTAGTTTCAATTTGAGGGAACTCCACACTTAAAGTAGCTATACACAGTTCAATATTTCTATTTGATAGACCAAAAACTCTATCTTTTTAAGTTGATTAAATGCGAATCGATTCCTGCCCACCTGGTACGATCGATCAAAAGTGATTGAACATAAAGTCGATCAAGCAGTGATCAAACATGTTGCTACAGCATCGCTCATACTATGGAGTATGCGCTGCAATAAACGCTTCTGGAGAGTATAACAATGCTGCTAAATAGACGTACTTATGAATGCAAAGGAAGTGATTGGTTATAAATTGATCACATTGTGTGGTGGTACAAATGATCGATATTAGACTGACAGTCGATATTTAAATAGCACCAAAGGATCTAATTGAAGCTTGATTATGCAAAAGTTGACTTGTGTATGGCTATATTTCAAAAATTTGAGGCAGAGAGAAGTACATGGGTTGCCAATAATATATATATCATAAAAAATATAATATATCTAAAAAAGTACTTACACATTTTGGTTGACGTGTGTATGTCAACCCACTAGGGGTGGCTAATCCCCGGGACTTTTAAGGCAACATCAAAAACAAGATTACAAAAAGAAGACATACACACATCAACCAAGATTTCTTCATACTTTCCATGTATGGCTACCTTTAGACATTAGAGGGAACCAATGTCCCCGTCCATAGACTTCTAAATTCTGGTTCTGCTGACACTTCAATTTTATTCCTTTAGGTGAATACCCTTCGTAGTTTGCCATAAAATAGAGAGTGCTGATACATCCCAATATTTGGGATGTGGAAGTTTGTGAGAAATTGTGTGGGTGATAAAGCCATGATTTACTTTAGAAGAAGTAAAATCATTAAAGGGATATTTAAACCAAGAGTTATTTTGAACCAAGAGAGAGATTGTGTGTGTGAGAAGGAGCACATTTAAATATACACACTGTGATCAATGCAAATGCATACAAGAGGAGAAAATTGTTCCTGCTGGAAAAACGATCTATATAAAACATGAAGCAGATTGTTTGACTGAGCAAGTCATTTATTATGAGGTATGTAAATTTTGTGATGCACTTATATAGAAAAAAAAGGAAAATCTTTAACAAAACTAGTCTATGAGCATTCATTTGATATAGTGACAAGTACTTAACAAAGTTAAACAACACGATAGAACAGCTGAGAAATTGAGGATACACACTTAGCACCATTTTAATGGCAGCTCAAGATGGGGTTATATATTTAGAAATGGAAAAAATGAAATGGAAACTATGATGGATCTCTATCATATTATCAGGATTAGATGTGCATCTAAAAACATACTGGTGGGTGTTCATGCAGTTATGTAAGGTAAACAATATACATTTTAAATATAAATTGTACTTGGCATGTACCTTATTTTTCCCACTATCAGATACATTAGACCATAAGACACACTCCATAGTTTTGGAGAGAAAATAGAAAAACTAAACACAGCCATCCGTTGAAGGTCGTAGCTCCAGCTGAGTGTGCAGGATTGAAACTTTACTCATGTGTCTATACACTAGCAGTACCCATTCTCTAAATCCTCTGACCAACTCATGAAGAGACACATTTTACAATTTGGCACTAACAACAGGAGCACCGATTTACATATGGGAGGAGAGCGAAGTCTCTGACACATTTTTTTATTGCAAAGCCCAGGAACTGTGGTCAGAGCCTAGGTGGGAGGGCTCTTGACTATGGGGGACTGGTTAGTGGCAGTGAATATGTTAAGGGTAAGAGGCCAGGCTCAATGGTAGGAAGAGGAGGGGTAGTGAGGGAGTTAATTAAAGGCCGGAAGGAAAGTCCTTGTTGGACTTGATGATCACCCAGCTCCCCCCCCCCCCTTTTATATTTCATTTGTATGTCTATTTGTCTTATTGTTTTTTCTTTTAGGTTTTCTTGTCACAGCACCATCCAACCTCCACATGTCATCTTTAAAACCTGCTAGTCGGTTAAGGTAAGTCACCAGATTCTGGTTATATGGTATGGAGGGGATAACCCCTACCCAGTTAAAATGGTTATGTGTTTTGAAGTTGGATAGGGTACCAATTGAGCTTGTAATAGAAGGAGTGTGTAATGTGTTATAAATGGCTGCACTGTCGGGGGGATCCAGATCCGTTTTAGAAAATTTTATAAAGTTTTGTATTTTGAAAGTTGTGGCCTGTATTATATATATATATTTCTTCAATATGTATAAACAATTCCAATATTCTAAAGACATATGCTGGTGTTCGTGTCTTTATTTTATTATGTATAAAGTACAGTAGCAGTTAAAATTTTTTCCCACAGTGATGTAAATTCACAACTCATGCTCTCAAAATAATAGCAGCTATTATACAGTTATTTACTTATGGGAGGAGTCCCATTATATATTCACAACAGACTGAGCTCACAACAGTAATAGTTGAGTAAGTTAATGCTATTATGATAGCATAAGTTGTGTATTCACATGAATATTCTGCATTGCAGTAATAAAAGTATGCGATACAGACTCGCAAGCATACAAAGCATGGGCACCCCTTATCTAATGCTATGATAATGACAAGAGATGCTTAGTAAGATTTGACATACACATACATATTGCATGTAGGCTTACACTGTGACAATAAAACTATGCAGCTGCTGTACAGTTGGCTCAACTTCACATTTGCATCATCTCATTAAACATCTGTAATAGAGACTAGAGATATTTAATGAGAGTAATGTACAGTATGTAGTAGAATCTCTATTAGCGACCATAATAGAGCAAGCTTCTTGTAATCAATAAGAGTGTAATTGATACAAAACTGATTCCGTAATTTTTACAGCTTTGAAGATAAATGTATGTGTACATGGTCCATGTTCATGGTCCAAATTCAAACATACAAATAAAAACAAAAAAAATCCCATCAGATACATGTACAATCCATTGAAAATTTCCAACCTGACCAATAGTGATGGCCGAACTTCGGCCAGGTCCTTCCCCGTATAGGCTGATCGGACTTTTAAAGAGGTCTGACTTCCGCTTCTCGGCAGGGAATTTGAATCGGGAAAACCAGAAGTGACAGTGGCGTCACATCCTGTACATGGAACTCATAGTTCCTGGTTCCGATTGCCGGATGTGATGTCACTGACGTCACTTCAGGTTTTCGGAGCCAGCTTTTCACTAGAAGACCGGGCTCTCTACTGCTTCTGATCCTGCCAGAGGAA
This sequence comes from Ptychadena robeensis, assembly GCA_036250615.1. Taxonomy (NCBI): domain Eukaryota; kingdom Metazoa; phylum Chordata; class Amphibia; order Anura; family Ptychadenidae; genus Ptychadena; species Ptychadena robeensis. The sequence continues at coordinate 116,745,228 of CM070033.1, forward strand.
GAATAGTAAGCTCCTTCTCGCTGGCGAATGTGGTGGGTTAAACACCCGTACTGCTTGCCGGTTAGAAGGAGTGCGAACATCCATGTTCGCGCTGAACTGTCTGCTTTGCGCACAGTTCAGCCATCACTACTGACCAATCATGGCTTTTCTGATTTTATGCTCAATCTTAGTTGTTTTATTCAATTTACCTATTTTTTTTACGCCGATCATCTAGCAATTGATGCTTATGGAAATGATGAAAGTGGAAAATAGCAGAAAAACAAAATCTCCCCTGTAAGGGCTACAGGGGCGAGGGGACTTTAACAGCTTCAACAGTCACTGGACTCAGCAACCCCCAGGATCAGAACCCCACAATCTAATGGTTACTAATGGCAACCACCCCTGTGCAAACATAGTAACAAATACAATGAGACAGGAGTGTAGTCAGAAAAGAACCAGTGGCAATACACTATGAGTAGCCAAAATAAGGTATCCAATGGGGATCAGGAAAAAAACGCAGTAAGGTTTAGGGAGGACCAGGGAAGACAGCAGACAAGGAATGGCCATCGCCAAAGGTCAGAGTTCAAAAAAGGAATCAAGAGGGGTCAGGCAAAAGCGTCAGGTCTAAGTAGTGTTAGGGCAGAATGTTCAGGAAGGCAAGGAGGTCAGATAAAATGCAGCCAGCAGTAAACTATATGATATTACGGTATCAGTTTTTAGTTTCTAAAGATCAAGAAGTGGTAAAGGTTATCTAAAGGGTTAAGTGGCTCCCCTATGCCTTTAGGGGGTGGAGATGAAAACATTAGCATGGATAGGAGAACACTATTGCATTCAGAGGCCGCAGTGACATCAATTTTCAGGTCTACTTTAAAGATTTTCTTTATGTAGCAGCTTAAATGGGTTGTATTAAAGATGGGTAAAGTCACA
>CM070033.1:116787301-116808124 GCA_036250615.1 Ptychadena robeensis
AGAAAGGGGTCCCTTTGTTTTTTAAAATTCGCCTCCCATTGAAGTCAATGGCGGGTTCCCTTGTTCGCCGGGTTCGCGAACTTTTGCGTTAGTTTGCGTTCGCCGTTCGCGAACGGCAAAATCCAGGTTCGCGCCATCACTAGTTGCTACCAGTACAGGAGAAGGGGGGAAATATTACCTTAGGGATATTGTTTCCCATGCTAACTATAGGGGGGATTTTTTTACATTGAAAAAACATAATCTAACCTGCTGTTAAGTTTGCATTGCAGGAAGTTAAAGCAGACCTAGCTGCATTTACCTTCTATTATAAGGGCAGATCGGAGGTCAAAAGTAAAAAAAAAAAACGTATTAAAAGTTTCAAAATCCAGACACACTCCACCCCCCAGTGACTTTGCACTGCAACCAGAAAGGCTCTTGGGAGCATAGACATCAGCAGTGGCATCTACCGTACTCTCCCATGTGCCATGTGCCCAGCAGCCAGCCACATCTGAATCCAGTGACACTGGAGGGGTAGAGTGTCACCAGATTTAGATCCAGATTAGTGAAAGGGGGCGAGACTGGAAGAGTCTCGCTCCTCCATCTTGTAGCCTGGAGGATGGGACATTCCAGGCATGGAAGCGTGGGAGGGAATCTGGCAGGATAGGTAAGTATTTTTTTATTTTATTTAGGAGTTGTTGTCCCTGGATGAAGGCTGGATAGGTCAGTAATGTATATATATTTATTTTTTTATATTTTCATTATTAGAGCTTACATCCACTTTAAGGGAATGTTCGATAATAAGAAAAAAATTTGCACAGATAGTTTAACTACCCACATTATACAAAATGTTGTTGTACTTAACCTTCATCACATATACAAGTTGTAATTAAAAATTTAAAGTTCTTTAATAGAGATGGTCGAATTTTTCAACTTGCAAACTTTGTGAGCTTATTGCAAAGCCCCTGAAAATGGTATCATCACCAAACTTGCTGGAGATGTAGAGAAGGGTTGGAGAAACATTTGAAAAAAAAAAGTTTTGCTCTAGCACATGTCGTTTGTGCATAAATTAAGTTCAAATTTAAAGTCGAAATTCCGATTTTCGAATTTTTTACTTGACTTTGAACTTAATTTGTGAAAAAACTATTTGTGTTAGAGACTTACATTTTTTTTGTAGTATACCCCCAACCCTTCTCTACATCTCTAGCAAGTTTGATGATACCATGCTCAGGGGCTTTGCAATTAAGTTGAAACCGGCGAAATGGTCGAATTTTTTTTAAAAAATTCGACCATCTCTATTCTTTAATAATTGACTTGGTGGATTGTTTTCCACCATTCTTACATAGCCAGATACACACAGTATATAACTTTTGCGTGCTGTGCTGTTAAAGAGATGAAATGGCCTTATAGGTATGAATTTTGGTGATTTTTCAAAGCTATTCCGTAACAATGTCTTAAATACAGCTCTGGCTGTACAGGTAATGTTTCAGTTGCACTATAGCATTCAGATCTATCAGCGCCACCTGCAAACTGTAGGAGAATGAAAGCAACACATTGGGTAAGTCCTATGGGGTTCATTTAATCAACAAAACCCATAGTTATGAGGCACATGAAAGACACTATTGAGATGCTTTAGATCAATTGGAGGTCATGGGAATAAATAAATCGAGTGCAGTTTTTCCTGTAGACAGTGCAGTCATTTGCCACTTGTCCTCATCCCCTTACTCTTTTATTTCCCACTGTACATATTACACATGTACAAGCTTTTTTATGTGCCATTAAAAACACCCCAAGGAAGCTGCTGTTCCAAGGTGAAAGATATTAAAGAAAGGTAAATGACTGTCAGTAAAAATTGTTTAAGTACAGCAATTTATAAACAGAAGGAGGATGGACCTGTTCCTCTTTAAATAGATATTATCTTCTCTCTTAAAAGTGATCTTTTTCTCTATTTGAAATAAAAAAAGTGAGAATAAGGAAAAAATATGGTAAGTATGTTATAAACATTGCTGTACTTTAAAATACTGTATGTAAGATGTGTGTATACACCTTAACATTGATCTTCTTTTTGTCTGTTGAAGTTATGATATTGTATTTTGTTATACTTGTGTATTAATAACAGCAACTTGTGTGAGTGTCAGTATAGTGTAGCCATCCACTTCTGGACTTCTTCTCCACCCCAAGTACTCCCATTGGCTACACTCTCTACCCACCATCATGTGAGCATAGCAGGGATGGGTATTGTAAGTGGTGGGAATAGGTGGCGACAGAGTTGTGGCTTGGTGGGGTTTGACAGTGCTGGCCAGGAGAGTCAGTGGGAAATCCCCAAAGAAGTCTTTAAAAGAAGTAAAAGGGGTTTTCTTTGCATTTCTGTAGAAATTGTAGGCTAAGGGGAGGAGAATACACAGGATTTCTGCCCTAAAGAAGTCAAAACAAGCTGTCAAATACAATGAAACACAGACAGGTTATTACAATTCTGCCCCAGTGTAAGCACAAGCAAAGATGCTTATATTGGATCAGATGCACTAAAAACGTATGGTGGCCACATTTTTTAATCAAATCCAGAGCAATCAATCATTGTGCGCGTTCGCAGTGATCGGTTGTTCAGGAACTTGGCTGAAAAAGCTCGATTGAACAGGGAACAAACATGTTTGTAAATCCCCATCGAAAGTATTGAATGGGAATTGATTGTGCAAAGTGGTGCGCATCGACTAGCCCTCCATTCAATGAACGCTTTAGCACAACGTGGTGACGTCATCACGCTGTGCTCCAGCATTCATCGATCGAGTATGTATGGGCACCCAAAGTGTCTTAGTTTCACAATTTGCGCCTACTAAAGAACAGTACGGTGAGTGTGGACAGAAAGTTTATAACTGCAAGTAGTAAATCAAAATGAAGAAAAAAAGTTAAAGTAAGAGAAAACAAATACATATTTTTAATTCATGGTTAAGTTGTAGGTAAATGTTAATTTACATGGGGGTAAGGACGGGTGCACAAGATCATAACCCATTTTAGCCGGATAACGTATGTTATTCACCCCTCTTTCCCACTCCTTCCCGGAGTAGTATTTTTCATAAATCTCACAAGAACTCCGTCAGAAAGCTCAGTTGTGCCCAGCAGGTCACAGGAATACTTATCCGGGAGGATGGTGAGAAAGGAAGGAGGAAGTGAGGGGTGGGGGCTTAGCAGGTGAATAGGGAAGGGGGCATTCCAGCATTCAAATCTAGTGCTAACTGTAAATGATATGTACAGTAAACTGTTCATGGCAGATGATAGGAATTTTTTTTAACACTAAGCAAGAGCATTTTAATGATTTTTAGCTTGAGATTGACCATACACAGGGCCCTTAGCTTGCACTATCCTCCCACTAATTGCATACCTGTTTACAGAATCCCATTCCTATAAAAACAAAGTGTGTTCACAAGTTGATCACATAAATTGCACAACCTTTTATATAATCTCTCTACAATTATAAATGTTATCAACGCTGCATTATTTTTTTTTTTGCAAGCACTGCTCAAACAAGTCACAACCCTTATAGATATCAAGTTGTGTATAGCTATGCTTAGATAATGGAGAACACAGTGGAGGACATATATTAATAACAGTGAATTCTATTGTAACTTTCATCCATTTAAGATAAGAGACAGGATTAAAGAAAAGTTGGGATTATTTACTATGGTTTACTGTGCTTCAAACATTGCTCTTTTGACATTAACTAAATGCCATACAGATATCATTTGTCCCTTCATAAAATTTTCTTTCAAGAATAAATAGCTTACATTCATGTTGTATTATTCTCAGAATGAGAGGATAGAGAACATATTCTTACAAACGTAAAATATTCTAGAATTTTTGTGGTTGTAATAGTTGTTTTACATACTGTATACCTAAGTAAATGTCTCTTTTTTATGGCAGCACAGGCCCACCACCCAAAAAAAATCATATTGAATTTCAGTTCAGTAAATTCTGGGCTCTTTGCTAGTTTCAACATTACCTATGTCACTGTTGTTGACTATTTCAAAGATGTGCCTCTACCACATCTTTCCAGTGCTGTCTTCCTGCTTGTGTCACCACTGATGGACACCAGAGCTGCATCACTATAACATCATTCCAGCATGGTCTTCCTGCTGCTATCATCATTGAATCCCCTCTCATGGCCAGGGTACCTCTGAACACTGTCACACCATCTGGTATGACACTAGATGGCGCACTTTTTATATTTTCTTCATGTTTTCCTGCTGGGATTGCACTAGCCATCTTAGAACCTGCACACCTATTGACCTGCAACCTAATTTAAACAATGGACATTGGATTTTGTCATTGAGTTCGTCAGATGAGGGAATATTTTAACTTTGCCAATAGGGTATCAAAATTGTAATTGTAGTTTATATTTTTTCTATTATTTCCTATTTATAAAAGAATGGAAACTATAAGAGCATGTGAAACAACCATCAGCAGAATGGTTTGTCACAAGGAACAATTAGTGTAGAAAAAGGAAAGAAATTAGAAGAAAAGAGGCAAGGACAGAGAGAGGGGGAAAGAAAGAGTGGGGAGGGAGTAAAGATCAGGGTAAAAAGAAGAGAGGACTCTGGACCATTAGAAAAGCACAAAATCTAAGGGGAGGCCTCTGGACTTCAGGTACTCGATCCAGATATTACTCTTTACAGAACGGGCTTTACATTATTAAAACTCCACATAAAAATAAACAATGTCATTTAGAAGTCTGTAATTACAAAATACATTTCGGGTTTACTGACACTTCAAATGCTTTTACTTTTTATTTAGAATGCTCAATATAAAATGAATATTTTAACTATACAACACCAAGCAAAGCCAGCATGCCATGTACACACATAACTATAACATATCCATCCATTATTTAACGTGAAAGATGTTGTTATCTGCAAGATGTAGATTCATTATTTGTCATAAAAGATGCTGTTGTCTTGTGGCATGTTGGAATGTCAGAACAAGATGCAGATAAGAATTATTTTTCACAGCTGCCGGATTGAGTCAGCCCTCCCTTGTCGTCTCTGCTTTGCTTGGTATTCTCACCTATGACAACTTTTCATGAAAATGAGCCTAGAAACAAAACAATTTACATACAAGAATATCTGACACATTGTCAGGGATAATTATTACTCCTGTAGCCAAAAGCACAAAGGGGAAAAGCAGAAGTGCAAATGGTTTCAGTGGTATATGTGCATAACTTAATGTGCGTAACTTAAAGAAGGATACTTTGGGGAAAAAGACAACACGTAGATTGTGTAACTGGACTTATTGAAAAATTTCCATGGTTATCTATAGTCTGGGCCTACTGTGCATAGTGTTTACTCTGTAAACTTACCATGCATTAAGATCTATGTGAGTTACTATACTGTACATAGAATGCAGCAAGAAGTACTATGTATTATATGGCCTCTTACTTGGTTAGTGGGAGAAACAACAAGGAGTGTCAGAAAATCAAGTGCTGTGTGGGAGTGCATGCAAGGGAGGTAACCTGGGAGTATCAGTGTTGGTTGTAAGAAAGAATACTTGGTGTGACAAAAAATTCCAGTGTTGTCGGTCAATGAGAGGAAAATAATGGTCGCTTCCAGTGCTCAGTGGGAGAAAAACCTTGGCAATTGTCCCACCTGAATGAGATGACAATTAAAAAATGGTGGTAGCTGTGCCCAGTAGCAGGTGACAAATAAGGATTTGCAATGAGAACAACAGTATGGGTTGAGGAGGCTAGAGAGAAGGGGGTAGGGGGGAACAACAGTGACTAAATGGTTAGGCAGAATAATGCTGGTGTGTCCAGTGTAATGGAAAAAGTAAGAGTAGGAACACAGTGCCCAGCAGGGGTTAAAGCAGTACAATAATTCCCCCCATAGACATTAATGAGAGAACAGTACCAATGCGTAAACAACACACTACACACTGTGAGGAAACAAAATATGCACAAGGAGGGGGTTGGGAAAAACAGTAACTAGTTAAAAGGGGTTGAACTTCTAGAACTGTAAATCGCCACCGCGATCTGGTGACCTAAAGACTCAAAGGGACCTCAATTTCCTTCTGTATAGGCAATCTTCTGCAATTTTTAACCCAACAACTTACTTCAATGACCCTATGTATGAACCTTTGCACTTCTTTATGTTGTTATATACTTTACTGTTTGAAAATCAATAACATTTATTATAAAAAAAAGTGTTGAACATTGGCACCAGTAAAAAGAAAAAGGAAAACTTATTGTTTTAAAGACTGTGTCCTGTGCTGCTCTTTCACTCTTCTTGTTGCCAGGTCTCTGCAGGATTTGCCAGGTAGGGCAATGCAAAAAGCTTGGTGCAGACCTGCCAGAATCTTGGGACAGTCCAGTGCTATAAGAAAATTCCAAACATCCTGGGAGCAATGGCTCTGCATCCCAGGAGGCTGGAATTCATTCAATTCCCTCCAGCTAAACTAAAAGGTCACTGCCAAAAGGAAGATTTTTGCTGTGTGAGCACTAGCAGTATCCATTCTCTGAACGCACTGACCCATTTAAGGAGGGACACATTTTACAACCTGGCACTAACAACTTAAGCTGGCCATACACCTTTAGATCTTTCTGTCAGATATCCTATATAGATCAACCAACAACTATGTATTGTAGGGTCCTCTGAAATTGAACACAGGTAGACTTCATTGTTTAGAAAGCCCCTCATATTACATGGTTTTGGTAAAACAAAAGGAGATCTAAAGGAAATCTGTCAGAGAATTCTAAAGGTGTATGGGGGCCATTACCCATGAACATTCTGTATATTCACTTTATATGTAAATAATTTTTACTCTGAATCATTTTTTTTTCTCTCCAAAACTATGGAGTGCATTTTATGGTGCAACAAATACAGCAAATACTGTGGTCAGTTCTACATAATATGTAACATATACTGTATATTAAGCAATAGTTTTTAATTGGTGTCCAAACTGAATTATAATAAAGAGATGATCCAGTGAAGGGATATGGTTTCTTTGACAATAATCTGCCCTTAAGTGAGTGTGAGAGTTTGTCACACCTGCATGAGTTGTCAAGTTTTCCAATAGAAAAAGCTTAAAATAACTTCTCTATTTAAGCTCACAGTGAATGAATCAGATTTCCGATTGCTCATGTTATCTTTCTATCTATGGTATACAGTTTCTAACTTGAAATCTGAATGTATAAGACTTCTGCTAAGGCTGACCATCAGCTGTTACTGCATTAGTAGTATCCCCCAAGGCTGCCCTGGAGGCAGAACAGCAGGTCATGTTTTGTGCATCTCACCACGGATATCTAGCTGAATGCATCCAAATGTTTGAATCATTCATCTGTGTGCTACTTGGGAGGTAAAAATATAAACTATTGCTGTGCCTTGAGGTCAAGGTAACTCCGTGAATTATATGTTTGCACAGAGATATCTTGTTGCATCAATGTTTACCTTACAGCTGATGTTCACCTGTTCTCTAATCTCCAAACTTGGGCATGATGTGCAAATTGATAACGTATGTGTGTTCTACATATATTCATACATATGTTCATCATTGAAATGACTGGGGTTAGGTGGGTGAAATCTTTCAAGAGCTCTATCCCAATGAAAATACATAAACTATAGTTAGCCTACATAGGGCAGGACACAGACAAAAAATAAATAAATATATATATATATATATATATATATATATATATATATATATATATATATTGGAACCCAGACCAAGAGGTCCAGCAAATTGTTATGAGCGACACAAGCAATATAGAAATATTCGTATTTGCTATATTTCGCAAATAATTCTACTACTATTTGATATTTATAAATTGCGAATAAATGTATTTGCGATTACCTTTAAAATGATTGGTTACAATGGTATTTATTTTCGCATTGCAAATATAAAATCGCAATGCATGGCCATAAGCTTCCCAATGCAGAATATTGCGAATATTCGACATTGCCAAAATCAGGTGTGTAATAGCCGTTATTCGACATAATATTCACAATTCGTATATTCAAGCTCAACACTACCAGCAAAGGTGGCAAGAAATAAAATAAACTTTAACCTCCCTAGCGGTTTGCCCGAACTCAGTTCGGGCACAGTTTGATCCGGCCCAGTGTCTTCGGCGTCATCTGTGAGGCAGAAGGGGGCGGGGGCAGCGCCATAGACCTTCATGTTAATGGAGGGGGCGTCGCTCTCCTTTCCGCACACCGCCGGCGTCTATTTGACGTCGGAGGTGTGTAGAGGGCTGGGCGGAGTGCCGGCAAGATTGCGGGTAAAACGGCTTTTCGTGCCATAAAAAAGCGCGCGAAAAGCTCAAACCGCCCAGAGGGTTAATACTGCCAAGCTTGCAGGAAGAGAGATTGCTGTACCATTGAGGTACCAGTCCTTACACCAACTGTAAGCGTGTGCAGAGACCTTATTGGGACGTATGCAAGGGCCTAAATTGAGAACTGCCTCTAATAAGTATAGTGTAATCAGACGCTAGGTGCAACAGTCTGCAGGGGAGAGGGCAGACAGGTGCAGGAAGACGAGAGACCTTGATCTGTGGTTCACCTCGTTGTGTGTTTGTGCACATGTTGCATGCATTTCACATGCCCCCAAGCTCAACCTAGATCTCATAAATGTGCGGAGGCAGATTGACAGTTCTGTAGGGAGTTATATAGGGTAGAGATAAGACTTGATGAAGCAGGAATTTTGAGACAGTAGTGTTCTAAAGGAGTCAGAAGTGAAGAAAGGTGAGATTAATTGACATGAGATGGAAAGTTCATCATTTGCAGATAGCAGAGGGACATAATCCTAGAGGGGGTGAGGAGATGATAAAGTCTCTGAAAGCCTTTGAAGGCCATCAGAATCTGATCAGTTCTGAACTTTGGGTCGCATAGAACAGTTTGGAAAGAGGCATATGGGAGCTGGTCACTTTTTATAAATCTTTATACCGAAGTGGGGTGTAGTGTTCCTTTATCTCCTTGCCTCTCTATCTTTTGCCCTTTAGCTTCAATGTCAGTGAGTACAATGAACTGGTCTTTTTTTTAATTATTATTATTATTATTATTATTTATTTATGTATTTATTTATATAGCACCAACATATTACGCAGCACTTTACAGTAAATTAGTTGGGTTGAGATACCACACATGCTATGATAATACACAGGTTGTGACACAGAAGGAGTAGAGGACCATGCCTGATCGATGACAATGGGTCTATATAAACATGTTGCTTTGTGAAGTTGTCATTTGGAATTTGTTAAGAGAATGCACTTTTTTGCACAAATCATATTACATCTCAACCGTTCTATTAATGGTCCATTTGTAAATTTTTTGCAACTGCTTGGTTTTGCTTATCCATATTTTATTGCTTTCTATCTAATGTGTAAATTCCCCTACTGCTGGTTTATTGTATTTTTGTATTTTTATATAATACTAAATAATAAAAGTTAAATAAGCTTAAATTACAACATTTTACTTTTAAAGTGTTACAAGTACCTATATATTTCCTCTGTTTGTAGAAAGATTCCCCCTAATTTTATGTTTGGGTATCAAAAAAAGGCACAAAAGGTGGATTTTGTAGCAATTTTGTATAGTCTGATTTAACAGATTTTGGTGGTGAAAACTTAGAGCTGAAAGGGAAGTCTAAAAAACATTTTGATAATATGCTATTATTAACCTCCCTAGTGCACTGCCCATATCTCCCCATATGGACAATCGAGACAGTGTACAAAGTACACTGCCTGTCATTTCCTCCCTTTCTCCGCCCCTCTCCACACAGACGGTGTCATTATTGACGCCGGCTGTGTGGGCAGGAAAGCCGGCGCTCCCCCATTAACATGGAGGTCTATGGCGCCGCTCACCCCCCCCCCCCCCCCCCCCGCCTTTACTTCATACATTGTACATAGCCAAGGCAGATCATACAACTGTAGGAGGACCCAAAAGACAATTCCATTATATTCTGCCTCCAAAAAATGGCTGATGGGGCTAGCAATCCTGCACTAAGAACATCAGTAACTGGTATTTTTTTGGAACCTTATAGATATAAATTTTTACACTGAAATGATTTATAGATCTAGATTGACAAACCACATGTTATGTAGAAAACACATGCCTTTTTCATTTAGGATTTAGGTTAGTTTCCCCCCCCCCCATTATGTGATGTATATGCATAATAAAGCCAACAATTATATTACATAACATTCTATATTTTAAGAAAACATTAACGTTAAGTCCTGTTAAGGTTTTCTTTTCTTCTTCTAGTGTTGAATTACAGTACAAAGTCGAGCCCATAATTGTGGCAAATTTTGACTTTTATTCAACCGGCAAGTAATTTTTTGATGTGAAAAAAACATTCCTTCACCACTTTTGCTGTGTGTTTTGGGTCATTGTCATACTGAAATGTCCACTGGTGCCCAAGGCCATCAGACTGCCTGATGTTGTAGTTAAGAATCCTCATGTATTGCTCTTTTTTTATTGCCCTTTTGTGATTAGATTCCCTGGTCCATTGGCTGAAAAACACAGCATTTTGGGCCGCGGGCAGCTGTGAGTTACGAATCGCGCACATAGACATGAATGGAAGTGGTGAAAAATCGTGTGTGAATTACTTCTCTATGGATGCGATCCGGGGCGCATTGACTCTGCATGTTGACAAATAGTCATGCACTAGGGGCAAGATGCAAGCGGTCGACCGTCCGCGGCCAGCCGCCAAAGTGGGGACAAGCCCTAACTGAAGAAGTAGCACTGTGACATTTATGTTTAGTCAACCTTTTGTAACTTTTGACAGAGTTGGATAGATTTAGAACCTCTGCAGAATTTTTGATACTGCCTGGGGATCCAGAACAAGAGATTTGTTTTACTAAAGGGACCATTCCAAAAATAAAATAAAAAATGTGCCTCCAGTACCTGTAAATACAGTATTAGTCCTCTTTAAATGATACCTATTTTATTCGTTTTTTCAAGCTTTTCAAGAGGCAGAGGAATAACAACATCAATGTAAAAAATTTATATTATTTGTTCCTAAACTGCAGTGTCTATTCAGTGCTCTGCTTTTTCCCCAGAGGATGTATTTATGGTGATATTCCATTTCACATGTCAGAGATTTCCCAACCTCTGTTTCCTCCGCTGCCCACTATAATAATGATCTAATCAGATGTATCATTTAATATATTATACATACGGTACATTACATAAACAAAATATATATTAAATATCTTAAAGCACATTTACAAAATACAATTAACAAGCATCTACACTAGAAATGACCCATTACATGAAGGAGCATACTAGTAAATAAAAAATTCATAGGTTAAAGTACAGCAGAAGACACATGATATACAGCGTACAAAATAATACGTAAAATGTATATACTGTACACTGTCTACTATCAAGTAATGATTTCTTATTTTTAGTTGTGTCATATTATACTCATGTTTCTTGAACATAGAAATAGTTTCTGTATTAACTGGGCAACTAAACTCTTTCATCTATTTCATCCGCCAGCTCAGTATACAACTTGTACAGTGATAGGGTGACATTCTTGAATTGGTTTAACTGTGCCCCTGTCCGAATCCCATTTTCTTCAGTTAATAATGCCAAGGTAATACCTGAGCACGTTATAGGGAAAACACAGCACAACCAGTCCCGGATATGATAAGCAGTTAACACACACTGTTTTCCCGAGAGTCCCTATTAATGAGACCTGTGCAAAATCTGCTTCCTGGCATATTTTCTTCAAAAAGCAAGAAACCTACAGGGCAGATTTATAATAAAATTGAAGCAAAGGCTGGAAAGGAAATCTCACAGGCAGGCAGATCACTATTTATTAACTACTAGGCTGCCAATAAGAGACAAAAAAGCATATCATATTTTTTTCCATCCATCCTAAGGGAACAAGTGTTGTGTGCTATGAGCCAAATAGTGGATGTTTTCCAGCAGCAGGTCCCAAGTGGGTTCTTAGTACAGTAATATGAGCCTGTCTACTAAGATTTTATCTCTCTAAAGTCATCTGCTAATATTGTAACTGAATCCTACAACATCAGAACAATGTGTACCAGCTACTAATGAGGAATCTCATAAGTCACGGACCCCAATACGTATTATGAATGGTACATTCCATTCAATCGTCATCTTCTAAAGTAACTCACAAATCATTATATTAGAAAAGTCTAAAGGAAAGATGTGTGAGTCAACTATTTCAATGCCTGGGAGGAATGAAATGGGAGCAGGAAGAAATGTTCGTCCTATTTTAGTAGCACGTCAGCATACAACAGCAAGGCATATGTATAGAAGCTAATTAACTAGGCCTGGCAATAGCCCAGCAGACTGCTGATGATACAGACATCATCTTAAAAAAATACATCTAAAAAAAAATACCTACAGATATAAATACGGTCACAGATATGGCGAATGAGCCATTCGTTACATTTCATGGCACATAATATTTGTTGTATTTTCTACAATAAATTGTTAAAGGTGTGCTATTGTAATATTTATATAGTCATCAATCATATTAGACAGATATCACCATATGGTTACATTTAAATTGTTCCATCATGTGATCACAATACCCGAACTGATAATAAAAAGGATCATTTGTTCGTTGCACATGGGAAATGTTCATTTACCAGGACCAATGACAATGAAACATTGCACAAACAGCATGTATTTTCTGCAGGACATTGCAGTATTCCTACTCAGAGAAATGTATGACTACTCTCCTATTGCTTTAAGGGATGCTTTGAAAACACTTATTGAGACTTAAAAGCAATGCAAATTGAAAAAAAAACAAATGCCAATTGTTATTTATAAAGGCTGTTTTTAGTCAAACTTTTCTTTTGTTTTTGGATAGATTAGAAGAATTATTATTTCTGTCTAGTCTTTGGCCCCATTGAGGAGATTTTGTAATGATTTATCAAAATACAGGATAAATAAAGAGTATACTTACAATATGAATTCACAAAAATATTACAAAGCCTAAGGATGGGATAAATCAAGGCCCTTATGTGAGTCTTGTAGACCAGAGAAAGAAAAGGCTAATTGCATGGTGGGTGTATTAAGGCTTACCATAATAACTTGTCAAATGGTTACTTCCTTATTTCAGAATAATGTTTGTTTTATCTGTGAACATGTTGGGGGCATTTCCCATTCCTTCCTGGCAGAATAATTGTCTAATTTGTAACACAGTGATAGAAAAAATGGATTGAAGTTCTTCTAGCACTCAGAAGCCCAAGTATGTTTGTGATCATCCATTAACCTAATGTTCTTTGATACCACAGGTGATTTTGTGGTCAAAACTCATACTGCTCAGTATAATGTCTAAACCTCATCCCGGATACACCCTGTGATATTCCATGGCCTCCTCCTCTCATATATATAATTATTAATTTTTTTTTTGTTTACTGTTTTTATTGTTGGTAGATTTGAGTCAAGTGTGGGTGGGCATCCCTGATCTAAACTCAAGTTAAATCCTAGCAAATGGCAAAAGCGATATATGTCCCACAAGTTAAGGTGGCCATACACAATTCGATATTTCCATTAGATCGACTTAAAAAAACTTTGTTTTAAGAGGAGCGAACGGAAATCGATTCCTGCATACCTGGTATGATCAACAAAAAAAGGATCACAATCGAATATAAAATCGAGCAGTGATCAGACAGTGATTGGCTAAATTTCAGATGATCGTTTCCTTTATTTCAGCTGTGAGTAAGCTGTGAGACAATCAGATAAATTTTAATCATTTCTATTACGTATTCTTGGAGCTACTTGTTTTTTGCAATGCTATGTTATAATTGTATTTCAGCCTTACCTTTAGCCCCAAAAAAGCTGGCAACTAGAGAGAACTAAAGATGGCCACTACCAGAACACAAGGGAACAGCATAAATATTTTTTAGAATTGTGAAGTACGTTTCCATCATTGTGCTTGCTCGTTTTTCCCCCCAGTTTAAGTGCACTTTAAAAGTTAGCATCCCAGAATTTCAATCTCCTGTGTCCCCCCCTACTAAGCAGAATTAGATGTTTTGCTATATTTGCAAATTACAATAGAAGGTACCTTCCATTTTTAAATTGATTTAGCAAAATTGTCTGCTTGTCCCTTTACTTTAGATCTCTCTGTTACCGGCCTGGGATTGGACAGTGAGCAGTAGCTGCAACTCATCTTCATCAGACAATAGCCTTAAGCGCATCAACTTTTGCACAATAGATCTAAAGCTGGGAATAGACGGGACGATTTCCCGTCGACTCCCGACCGATTTCAGCACTAGGGGCGGGGGCGTGATGATGTCATCACGCCCGCCCGCTTGTGCCGAGAATCGTCCGGCACCCTTTGTGTGTGGCTCATAACTTCGGCTGGGGACAAAATTTTCCGTCATATCAGATCAATGTGCGATTTCCGATATGACAGCTGATTTAAGCACAATCCTGCCAGTTGCGGCACCCGATTCCTGCACGACCCGATCCCAAACAGATGCGGGAGCGTGCACGGCATCCGATCGACGGTCTGGTCGTGCATGAATCGGAACGTCTATGCCCAGCTTTAGATTTGATTGTCTTGTGTTGGCTATCAGTCTAAAGCTAGCCATACACGTCACGATAAAATTTACAATCGTCAATTTCGCTAAAATACTACCACATGGAAAATCTAATTTTGAATAGATTTTTCTGTTTTGATGGAAAATGTCATAGAAAAAAATCGCCATTTAATGGGAAATTACAATTTATAATCTAATATAATAATGTAGTACATTACACTACAACATCCCAAAACCTCTCCGGCCACTAAGTTCAAATATACTGTATATATTAGTATATATAGATTTATACATTATCTATAGTATTTATAACTGTACTATGTATACTTCTACATTGATATCACTTTTCCGCTACATAGAACGTTGGTTGCTATGAAGCATGATCCATCATGTCAGCGGCGGAAGTCTAAATATGCTAATAAGCATAATCGACACTAATTCGGTCGTGAAAACACGATGCACTTGACCGATGTTCCCAGACCAATAAAAAAAATTCAACTTGTCTGATGACTTTACAATCGAAAATATCGGCAATTTGGATCTAATTTTATCTGTCGTACCATGTGGACATGCGCAGATTTCAGGATAAACTGCTTACATTAGTCAGGTTTTATCGATCGTAAATTTTATGGGGACGTGTATGGCTAGCTTAACATTGTTTGATTGTAAGACTACAAAGTGTGATAGATTCAAGACTGATTGATTCCTTTTCTAAGCCCTATGCACATTCTCCATGCTACAATTGTGTACAAAAAAGATCAAACCCTCAGATACTTGATTTATCTACTGAAATTTAGCAACATGTTCAATCACTTTTGGTTGAATGATTCAGGTAAAAAGGAATCAATTTTCAAATGATCAACTTAAACAATATTTAAGCCAAGCCAATGAAAAAAATCTAAATGTGTATGCCACCTTTAGTTCTGTTTTCTTTTAGGCACATTTTGTTTTGGGGCATTTGCTTAGAAAACACTTTCTAAATTGTCCCTAACATTCCTAATCTCGCTGCTGCTGTGCAGGGGATCACAATCACATTTTTAAGCCATGCGTTTCTGCATGCGGTAACATTGGTTTTCTATGAGAAAACGCAGTACTGTAAAAACGCATGCGTCACAAAAACACAATGCAACGCAGATAGTATAAAAGGGCCCTGAAATGATTGAGAAACTACTAAAGCCTGCCATACACATGCCGATGTGTGTAGCAGACTAGTCCGGATATCTTTCCAGGAGGCTAACGTGATGACGTCATCATGTTAGCCTCCCGTTGCATTATGGGGCCCCTTCAATCGGCCGGGCACCCTTTGTGTGCTGGCCATAAGCTGCAATGAAGACGCCGCTTCATTGCAGCTTATGGCATCGGCTTTCATCGGCTCCCATCGGCCAGAGAAGATCGGACATGTCCGTTCTCTGGCCGGCCGAGAAGTGGGGCGACAGGGATCTGTCGCCCCATGTGGGCATATGCCGATTAGCGGCCGATCTTAGCGAGCGCGCACGCCCGTCGGTCAGATTAAAAATCGCCCGCTTATCGGCATGTGTATGGCTAGCATAAGTGGCTCAAGTTTTACTGAGTCCCATTAACAAATTTGGTAAAAGTGCCATCTAGCCATATCCACAAAGCACTCTACTATCCAAAAGGGAGTGTGGGGATGTGCCACATAACCCCATCACATAGGGAAGCAGTTCTTTTTGATGTGGCATAGAACTTGAACACTAAAAGTGTAGTGACACAAACAACATGGTACCTCTTACTCAGATAGTTTTCACAAATGCATGCTACTACAACCAATGCATATTTTTAAATCATTGATATTGCAAATGAATGTATCGGTTTTTATATCTACCTGAAATTCAATTTTTAATATGCAATATGTTCTCAGCATAAAGATAAACACAATCTACATGTGAATGTCTTAGATGACTTTATCCTTCCATGCTCATTTCTGTCTAGTTTCCTTTAATGAAAGTAATAAACAGTTCAGTAGGATAGAAGCTTTGATCTGAGGGAACATGCATAGACCAATACCCTAAGGTGTTTTCCTATAGAAATAGGTCACTGGTAAGTTTCCAGATTTTTAAAAGCTGAACACATTATTGCTGAGTATGATACCAGAGGTGCTACATCAGGGAGATACCACACACATTATGTATTTTCTTCAAGCCCACAATTTAGTCAGATACTGCCAATTAAATCCATTATCGATGGTTCTGGGCAAAACCTGTCCTCATTTTAACAACTGGAATTAGTTTCCTATGCAGCAGAATGAATCACTCATTGTCATCTTTACATCACTGATGCTTTAAAATTCTTTCTAGTGTCAACCTAAGTCAATCAGGTTGATTTAAATAGTAAAAATAATAAAAAAATCAAATCAAATTAATATTTAAGTTACAATTAGAGATAGAAAGATGTGCTTCTCAATACAGGTTGTTTTATGTACATGCAGGGCTGCCATCAGAATTTTCGGGGCACCAAAAATTTTATTTTTTTGGGACCCTTCCCCTACATTGACCCCTCCTTAGCTGTGGGGACTAAAGCATCGAGCAGGATGGGGAACCCAATTGCCATGCTAAAGCCACAGCAACAATGGGCAGTAGAGTGCCGGGCTCTCCTAGATGGTCGAGGAGGAACATAAACGGAGGGGCCCTATACCGGCCTGATGGCGACCCTGTGTACATGCCTAAAATAATAATGAAAATGCATTTGTGTATAATACCTTGTACACAGTGAATGACTTGAGAAGTAGGGATAACAATTTCTCATAGGAAAGGTTCTCCTGCAAGAACTTGTTGCAAAACACATGATAAAATTCAATAGGCTGATTTTCTGATTGTCTGATCCTGTTTTTGCCTATAAGGCACACAGAAACTATACATTAGCAAGCCCCCCATACACTTAAGATTTTTCTCCCGACTGATTTTTCATCCAAGCGGGTCACCCGATTTTCACTTAAAATGTTATTATTGATTTTTTGAAAAAAAAAATATGTTATTGTCGATTGGTCGGCTGGCACGAAAAATCAGAATTCCATATATCACCGATCGATAGGCCTGACACTATTTTATTTACAGCAGATCGACCAAAATTTACGGACAGGCCCGAAGCAGTCCCGACCGATTTTGACATAATTCCGAATCCGATTATTCTCCCGATCGATCACCCCGACCGACCACACTGGTCGATCGGGCAAAATGCTTACGAAAAATTGGAGCGTGTATGGGGGACTTTACAAAGTCTGTTAGACTTTACTTCTCTTACAGCTTTTCATTTGCTCATCTGTACAAGTCTCTACACGGGCTTCCAGTTATCAAAATGTACGTTCATTCTCAAGTTTTGTGCCACTTATGTCTACAAAATTGTTCATAATATACCAACTGATAGTATATATATATATATATATATATAACTGACACATATATACTTACTGACCTGTCTCCTCTTTCACTGACCTAATGACATCCCAATTTACAACATCATATGTGCAGCTCCACTACTTCTCTAGGACCGCCCATACTCTCTGGAACTCTATCCCTTGTCCCATATTTACACCTTCAAAAAAGCCCTAAAAACCCACATTCTCAATCTAGCTTACTTATATTTAGTGATGAGCAGCATAGGCAATATTCCTAATATCTGCAATAAATTTGTAAATGAGAGAATATGTGATCTCCAGCCATTATTACCTTCACTGTGCAAATTGTCACTTGTTCATGCACATATTTTCAATGCAATGCATGGTACTTTCCACAGATTACATTCATTGCATAAATTAGCACTTGAACATGCACATATTGCGAACGCAATGCATGACACTTTCCTTAAATCAAGTTCATTGTGCAAATCAGCACTTGTACATGTGCACATTGTGAACGCAGTGCATGGTACTCAGATTATGTTCATTGCGCAAATCTGGACTTGTACATGTGCAAACTCAATGCACAGTAGTTATGTACTGTAAAGAAATCTTGAATATTTGGGATTATGAAAATAAAGCACCATATTCGAGATCTATTGTATATGTTTTTCCTTAGCTTTTTAGATATTAAGTCCAATTGGGCATTGTGCTCTTCTCCTCCTGTGTCATAACCTGTAACTGTGTGTAAGCTTTTGATGCCTAACTTATAGCGTTGTCTCTATTGGATTTACATACAATTTAACCAATACACAAGATGTGCCACTTGTAGTCTCTATCTGAAGCCCATGTGACATGGAACAATAAATAAACATAAATGGTAGACTGGAAGAAGCAGTCACCCTCTAACAGATACAGCCCAAACCTTTTAATCATTGGAGGACACTATGCTACACACACCTAAAACACATTATTAAACTACACAGGGCATGTGTGGTAACCCCACATTTATTATTAGCTCCTCTCCTCTTCTACATTTCACTACTGGAATGCATACACAATAAAAGTAAACAGTTATTCTTTTAAAACTTTTATTTTTACTGAGACAATGTTGTAAGGGATTATGGGGAGATGGTGTCTAAACACAAGAGACATTCAAAGCATGGCAACCAAACTCATGATGTGAAATAATAAAGCATGACCAACAGCCGTGATAGTGTACCTATGGCATTTATGCAAGAGGTGGCACTCGGTCCCCTCTCTGGGCACACATGCTGTTATGCTGGTTTAGAGTCAGTGATGGGAGAGCATCAGCTGCCTATTGGCTCTTTTGGCTGTCAGTTATCTTCTTCACTCTGCCCATTGCACCTAGTGCCCTTACCAATGCCAGCTAAGAAAGGGACAAGCAAGTTGTCCCCAAAAGGTTGGAAACTGTTAAAAGTGTGGTCATGGGTTTAGACTAAAAAGGAAGTGATTATGTGTGGCACAAGTGTCCAGGGAGGGGACCGAGTGCCACCTCTTGCATGCTTTATTATTTTACATCATGAGTTTGGTCAATTCTTCATAAAAAAAGAAAATATAAGGTTTTGGGTAGATAGATTATTTAATTCAGGGCCATGCACCTTTACAAACCAGAGTAAGGGCATCTGTGATATTCTATCCTCACAGTTTCCATATTGTAGGTTAAAGTAGCTTTATACTAATTTATTTTATGAATAAGCGCCTCCTTGTTACTAGCTATATGATTTAGCAGCAGGAAACATTTATATAGTTTGTGCATAACATGTGTTCCCCCCATAGTACTCATTGCTCCTGGACTCTATGTATACACAATTCTGTCATGTAGTTCTGTTTATATTCTGATTTCTTACCAGAGACTCAATTTGTGTTCAAGTTTTGATGTCGGCAAGGGATCTTAGCTTGGTTATTTGTTTCTGAGTTTTCACCTTGACAAAATGTTTCCTCAGGACCTGGCAGGACTCATCCTCCATCAGGACCTGGCATTGTTCTCCCAGTTTAATTAAATTACCAGCTGGGAACCGGCTCCAGCATGAGAGATGCAAGTTATGTTTCTCAGCACATGGCAACATCCATTAACTGTAGCATTTAACTTGTTACTAGACTCTGTTTCACTTTTCTTATAAGACCGTCACACCACTTTTATATTTTTGACACTTACTGTAGAGTAGTTCACATATAAAAACAAGAAAGGCATGTTTAATGGGAAACTGCGATATATTTATCACACCTATATTTTTTACACAATGCTTTAAAGGTAAAGCAACTAAAGTTTGCCACACAATACAATCAAATACAAAAATTATAATCAGTATGGCTGCAAAAATGTACTATAATAATATTTACTTTTTTATTGTCTAGGTTATAGGTTATAGCAGTGGTTCCCAAACTTTCCTTGCAGGGCCCCCCTGTTCTATTTAGCCCTTCCTATTCAAACACAGGTTAAGAATGAGGGCCTGTGGCCCCCTGGAATGAAAAAAGATTGCTCTAGCTGTCGTTTTTTCATAAATAATGTTCAAAGTCAAGTAAAGGCTTGTGTGCACTGCTACAAATTCTAATAAATGGGACAGTCTCCACTCTGCCTATTCTGAGCAGGGTGTGCTGTGTGTTGCTGATTTGTAGCTGCGGGTGGCCGCATCTTCATAGCAGCACTGCACAGAGGTGTCTCCAAGTGATTCCACAGTGGACATATGGCCTCATTTTGAACTTAATTTCTGCAAAGTTTACATGAGTTAGAGCAATATTTTTTTTTATGCTCACCCTTAGAACCTACAACCCTTCTCTACATCTCCAGCAATCTAATTTGCAATTAACTCACAAATCAGCTAGTTGTGGAAAGGGGGTGGAGAGCCCTCCACTTTGTGGGCACAACCTTCGTGCCCCCTTCCCCCAATCCACGACACGGGACAAAGTTAATCACAACAGCAAAGATGATGTTACCGCTCCTGACCAATCTGACACTTCTGTTCACCTCTAT
>CM070033.1:116817570-116838769 GCA_036250615.1 Ptychadena robeensis
CCAAAAAGCCCCCTGTAGGTAGCCATAGAGCCCCTCCCTTAATGGTAAACAGAAAGCCTCTACTTATTAGTAGCCACAGAGCTTCCCCTTAAGGTAGTCACAAAGCCCCCCTTATAGGCATATTTAGGGGTTGTTTTTGATGGCGCTGGGTTTTGCTTTTGGGAGTGGGATGGGCAGACATGAATGAAAAATACAGAACAGGTAGCAGGAAGAACAAGCCCCTTACGCCACTGAGCGGGACTGAAGGGGCTAAAGAGCCATATGTGGCTACCGAGCCGCACTTTGCCTACAAAAAATGATGGTTCTAGACATTGTTCTGAAAATTGTTAGAATGGGGAAAACATATGAAGAACTGCAGAACAGGCTACTCGGCTAAAATTATCTGCAATGCGTTAACATGGCAACCAAAACCTGAGAATTGTGGAAGAAAGCTACATTTGAATGAACAGAAGCATATCCACAATGGCAAAGTCTGGCTCCAGGAAGATCAAAGAAGGTTGACCTGTGACCTTTGTTTTGTGGACTAATTATATCAAAGTTTTTATTTTTTTGTGTAATTTTGTGCTTTTGTTAGATGACCAACACAGCAACACCAGAAATACAATTAATAAAACAGTGCTTTAACAACTACATTTTAGTACAAGTCAAAAGAAATGTTTGAATTTGTAAAGAAGAACGCAAGCACAGATTTTACTTCACTTTCTGTAGAGTGATTACACAAATATGATAAGATCTCTTAATGTTTTGATTTGGAAAAGAATGTGCAGTGTTCCAAATGCATTTGAGTATAAAACACATGAGCTGATATAAGGAGCTTTATTCAGCTTTATTTACTTATTTACACATATCTACATGCTTATTTTTTGCATATCTACGTGATGAATGTACAATGAGCCAAAATAGTAATGCTGAAAGTAACAAGCACTTTTAAATTCCATTGACTTTGGATAAACTTTTTTCTTATAATAACAGTAAGCAAATGGGTTATACAAAGTAACTTCTGCCTTAGAGGAAGGTAAGATCCAGAGCAGATGTTAAACCATCTGTTCACATACATTTTCCATACACAGATTACATTTTTTTTTCTCGTTATAGCTAACCCCATACACAGGTAACTCCAACATCAATGTCTCCTAGTTGTGCATGGCTCAGTATATTTGGTTATATAACAATTGACCTGTAGCTGACTGCAATGATGCTTCCAACAGCTGTCCACAATAAAGCATAAAAAATGGGACCCAAAGCTCCTCATTAAATACTGTTATGTGCTTCAAAACCAAAAAGGTAGCAGTTTAAATATGTATTGTATTGTATTGTAAAATAAACATACAATAAGCAAATCTGATTGGGTCCGATTTGCAAGAATGCTGCAAGAAATATATGACACCTTAAAGTAGAAAAAACCCTCAAATGTCTGATGTCTAGGAAGTAAGAAAGTACACATTGTAATACAATATATTAAGGGCACATCGCTGTCATCTGACAGAGATCATTTTACCCAGCGATTGATATAATTGTTTAATCTACAGAGCAGGATTTCTATATTGTTGTTTTTTTGAGGAAATACATAACTCTAATCTTGGCTTAGATTTTCTGCTGTGGCAATCAAAAATAGAGCTTCTTACAGTTGTTTGGGCTTGCTCACATGAAGCTAAACCTGTGGCACAAAAGACTAGAGAAATTAGCTCATTGGCATTAAGCTATGCTTTTTAAATATATATTTATTATTCAAATATTCAAAAGTAGAGATGGTTGCAAAATGTCTACTAATTTATTTGTTTAATTGCTATGCCCCGTAACAAAGTATCATCACCAAAATAGCTGGGAAAGTTATGGTCTAGCACATATAGTTTTTGAATAACTTAAGTTAAGTCAAAAGTTCAACTTAGGGGGTAGAGCAGTACTTTTTTTACTCTTTCTATCCTTTCTCTATATCTCCTGCAATATTGGTTAGGATACCAATTTTGCAATTAACTTCTGAAATCCGTGACTTAAATTTCATGAAAATATTTAGACCAATGTCTATGCAAAAGGAAGGATCCATTTTTCTCTCTCAAGCGTGAGATCTATTTATAGTTAAAAGATAACTCTCAATATACTAAACTAAAACTGCTCAATATGTAACTTTCTTTCTCCTTTTTTTAATATGTTGTGACAGTCACGTTAATATTTGGGTATCCTTGATTTCTTCTTTTGGTATGTATGTAGTAGTATGATTAATGTGCAATAAAAATGTACTGAATTGAAACCTAATCGAACTTAAATAGATTTATGTATGGCAAATTGTAGTCAATTAGCTTTTATATAATATTTTCCTGAATTTCAGGACAGTTAGATCAAAATAGCTGCATTTAAAAACTACAGGAAAGCTACATTTAATGAATAAATGTTGTACATTAACTGTATGAGCAAATGATTTTAATAGTTAAATGTTAATTGATTTTATTGCAAATCAATGCAATAGTTTTGAAAAATTATATTAATAAATAGTTCATGCAGTTTTTGAAATTTATCTTTACAATTTCAGTCTTATTTAACACTTCTGTATTAAAAAAAATGGATTAAAGGGAGTGTCAGCATCAGGTCTCTATTCTCATATTGCATTATTACTTTTCTTTGGACTGCATCTTTACATTTACCTTATTCACCTGTATACAAAATGTATTGATAGATTGACAAACAATCAGTGCAACTGCAGATGCAATCTGTTGACTAGCCTACATAACAAGGACCCTGGGGAAAATTTCCCACTGTTATTTCTGAATCAACGAAATGCAGCATGTTCAGTACAGAAGAGGGGGTCTACAGTGCTCTTCGCTCACCTTTCTTGGTAGTAGAAAATTGATAAATGAGAAAATTAGTCTTACCATGTGAATTAAACATGATGCTTTTTCTGAATAAATTTTCTGAGGATTCAGTACATGTAGTAACATTATTAAATTTTACAAAAATACATTTTTAGCAAATAATAATAATTGATTTCTGTGGTTATACATTTTCTTTAAACCTAAATGTGGAAGTGTTAATAGTCACTGTCCTAAGGAAAGATCCACAGGGACAAATAGGAGTGGTGTACATTTTACTAAAGGAAAGATGCTATCAAATGTCACTTTCAATATAATAAAAACTTGAAAATTTAATTAAAATAATATCTATCGATCCTGCAATGAAGATTTGTGTGCTAAACGTCCTGGTATACAGGGTCTTTGTCTCTTTTTGTCCTCTATTCACATTTTGCTAATGAAAACTATAAATAGCTGTGTCAATTAAAATTAGAAAGTAACCATCAGGAATCCAACCTTGAGAATTTATATAAAGCAGTTATAGCACAGCAAGGGGCTACAAAGAGGATGTTGAAGAAGGCCTTAAGCCCCCCATACACGTTCCGATTTTTCGTACGAATTTTGCCCGACCGACCAATGTGGTCGGGAGATTAATCGATCGGGAGATTAATCGGATTCGGAATTATGTACCCGACCGATCCCGATTTCTCAAAATCGGCCGAAAAATCGGTCAGGACCGATTCGGACCTGTCCGTAAATTTTTGGTCGATCTGCTGTTAATAAATGGGGTCGGACTGATGGATCGGTGATAATTCGAATTCCGACCGACCAACCATAACATTTTAGGTGAAAATTTGGGTGACAGGATTGGACAAAAAATCGGTCAGGAGAATAATCGGAACGTGTATGGGGGGCTTTATAGACAGAAGATGCTCAAAAGAATAAAAAAATAAAATAGTATTATTATGTATTATAATGGGGGAAACTGCCTAATATTGTCAGACAAAATGCATTGAGATTTCCTTGAAATGCTGCAGAAATAGGAAAAATCGCTACACATTTAAAAATTTTTAAACTTCTATACCATTTTACTATTGTCTACTTTTCCCTCCTTGTTTGCTTTTTTCACTCATTTATTGACCCTATGCCCATCTCATAGTGTTTCAGCTCTCTAAGTTTTTTACAGCATGACATCTGACATTTATTAAAAATCTGCTTTTGTATTAGCCTTGAAGATTAACTCCAAGATTACTCATAAACAGGAAAAAGATCTTTATAAACATATTGATATGTCAGTTCCTTATTGTCACCAAGCTGGCTAGATGTTTTTCGTAATCTTTGTATCTAGTTTGATTATTGCTGTAGTTAGGCGCACACTCAGATAGTCAGTGAATATTAGTGTGTCAGATCTGACCTGAATATGCACCATGTTACTGTCATCATATACCCATAGCCACCCACATGAATAGCCAGCAAACTCATTCATACTCATAAATCCCGTTTGTAAACCCTGAAATATGTCTCAATTTCTATCTAACAAAAGCGTTTTCATAATACCTCAAATCCATTCCTTATAGCTATCATATTAGATTCTGGACACGACCACACAAAGGCATTCAAGCATTAATTGTCCTCACTCAGCCAACCATTATATATGGTTTATGACCAGTGCTATAATAGGCAGTTCATCTGATGGAAAGGCTTATACATACATATTTCACTGATCTTGTGAAGGTTTGTGAGGATTTTATTAATGGATTTTAAAAAATATGTTACAGCCAATTTAGACAAGATACTCTTTGGATTAGACATTTAAATATTACTTTATCAGTATTATATGATACTTATCTGGATTTGTTGAAATGCCCCTCCCTGGGGTCCCAGGGAGGGGCATTTCAACAAATCCAGTTCAAGTGGGATAGGAGCATGAAAAAGTCCCAGGGAGGGGCATTTCAACAAATCTAGTTCAAGTAATTGGGATGGGAGCATGGACCAGTTGTAGCCTGTTGGGTTAAACTTGGGTGGATACAATTGATTTACAATATGATACTTATCAGTATGTATAAAACCTAAAAAATCTATTCAAATACAATTACCCTATGTTGTGGAAAACCCAATTGTAGGCCTTTGCCTATGTCTTTGCCTATGTCAAAAATCTTAAATATAAGTACAAAAAAAAACAGTCCAAAAAACCAGTCCATTGCAACCAGTCATCCTGTCCCTGCAGCTGAAAAACACCCCCAAAGCATGATGCTGCCACCACCATGCTTCACTGTTGGGACTGTATTGGACAGGTGATGAGCAGTGCCTGGTTTTCTCCACACATACTGCTTAGACTTAAGGCCAAAAAGTTCTATTAATGTAGTATAAAACATCAGGAAAGTTCTGAGGGGTAACACAAACCTATGTAGACAATGAAAGGGTAGTGCTCACCCTATAAGTAACACATTATACGTTTTATTGCTGTCTTGTCTGCACATATGTTTAAAAGTTATTTTTCATATTGTTTCGTTAAGTAAACGAATTTCCTTACCTGTTTTGTTGCAAAAAGATTGAAGAACTCAACATCTCAAGCTATTGAGCTTAGAATGATTTAATATCCACAGCCACAATTGTGTTGGCTGTATCAGCATGGATTGCTGAAAATTAACATTGCCTCTATAAGTGTGTAGGTGCAGACACCAGCTACTGCAGTTTTTTTCCATCCATTGTCCTGGAATTGGTTGGTCCCAACGTCATTGATGTTGCCAGATTGTTGTTAAAACTTTGTCATATGAGACACATAATCATAAGTTGTTTATATGACTTTAGGTCTACTTCAAGTTTGCACATACAGTGGGTACGGAAATTATTCAGACCCCCCTATTTTTCACTCTTTGTTATATTGCAGCCATTTGTTCTTTTTTTCCTCATTAATGTACACACCGCACCCCAGACAGAAAAACACAGAAATGTAGACATGAGTCTTTTTGGGAAAGAAGCAACAAGTTATTCACACCTGGATTTGGGATCCTCTGCCATTCCTCCTTGCAGATCCTCTCTAGTTCTGTCAGGTTGGATGGTAAACCATCAAACAAAGAACGCATCTCATAATCTCATCAATGATGAGATGCGTTCTTTGTTTGATACAGGCTGACAAGCCCTAGGAGAGTGACACATTCCGGGGGTTACATACACTGCTCCTCCTGCTCTCCTCGACCGCAAACACACCCATAACAGTTGAATATATTGCTTTTACTGTTGTTAATACTAAACCCTGACATGGCTAAGATCCAATCAATACAATGTAAATGCGCACAAAGACCCCTGAAGAAGCGGATACCCGCGAAACGCAAGTGTCGGGCTAGTGCAATGTTTTGTAAACGTTAATTTTAACCATTAATTATATGTATATCACCGTATCTTGGCTTTGTATTTGATAATTTGATAATTTTTGTATTTGACTTCACGACAACACCATTCAAAAACAGTCACTGAGTGTTGTGTTATTTCAGCAGTGTGCTTAGGGTCATTGTCTTGTTGGAAGGTAAACCTTCAGCCCAGTCTGAGGTCCTGAGCACTCTGGAAAAGTTTTTCGTCCAAGATTTCCCTGTATTGACTACATTCATCTTTCCCTCCATTACAACCAGTCGTCCTGTCCCTGCAGCTGAAAAACTCCCCAAAGCATGCCACCACAATGCTTCACTGTTGGGACCGTATTGGACAGGTGAGGAGCAGTGCCTGGTTTTCTCTACACATACTGCTTAGAATTAAGGCCAAAAAGTTCTATCTTGGTCTCATCAGATCAGAGAATCTTATTTCTCACCATCTTGGAGTCCTTCAGGTGTTTGTTAGCAAACTCAGTGCGGGCTTTCATGTGTCTTGAACTGAGGAGAGACTTCCTTCAGACCACTCTCCCCGACTGGTGGGGGGCTGCAGTGATGGTGGACTTTCTACAACTTTCTCCCATCTCCCAACTGCATCTCTGGAGCTCTGCCACAGTGATCTTTGGGTTCTTCTTTACCTCCCTCACTAAGGCTTTTCTCTCCCGATAGCTCAGTTTGGAATGACGGCAAGCTCTAGGAAGGGTTCTGGTCTTTCTGGTCTCAAGCATCCCTAAAGGGCCGCACATAACATTTTCAACCTATACTGCTTATAAAGGTTTCAAGGTATGTGCTGCAATATATATTATACAACCACCCCCGTTCATTGGGGAAATAGAGCGAGCATAGGCACTCACCAGTCTGCTAATGCCCCATCAACACGAGAGGAGAAGAGGAGAGGCAAGGGACTTGCTCAGGTGCCATCTGGGTCACTGATTGGCTTTTACATATGCCTATAACGTAAGTTTATCCCCTCTCCTCCTCTTCCTACTCTAATTCCTGGGTTAGAACCTGTCAGCGGAGGATCGCTGGAGAGGTGATTTCCTATGGCCTATGCAACAGTGAAGTTTTGGGGGAGGACCAACGGGGGCCACCAAAGAATGCCCAAAGGGCCGCATGTGGCCCCCGGGCTGCAGGTTGGGCACCTGGGTCATAGGAGATCAGCAGCACTGAGGTACATAAAGGATGAAAAGAGGGGAAACAGAACTTGTTGTTGTTGCAGATTTTTTTATTTATTTTTGTGTGATTCAGGTTAAACTGCCATGCCGGCACTTTGCCATAAATAATTGGGTTTTGGGTTCCAGTTTGGGCACTCGATCTCTAAAAGGTCCGCCATCACTGCTATAGTATATCACAACATTACAACCTAACAGAAGAGACTTATCCCTGTTTTATGGAGTATGTGCTCACCGTTGTATTTGGGGGTAAAGTTTCTCATCTGTCTTTTATAGTGTTTTATAGAACTGTAAAACTAGAGGCTTACAGACTGTTTCGTTGTCATAGACTAGAATGCTGGCATGGCCTGCGACTTGAGAGTTAAGAGGCAGCAAAGGAATAGAATCATTAAACTCCATCCTATGAACACCCATTACAGGACCACACTTGGTAGGTTTGTTCCATTTGGCTGCAACAGAAAAAATACAAGTCTTATAAATTTATCATTAAACATTCTAACAATAACAGATGATAACACCCAACCACAGCCAAAGCCATAGATGAATGTTTACATATATGAAAAGTATGTAACTGAATGCAAAAAAAACTACCTTCATATGGAATGCTTTCCTATGAGATAATTACTTTCTGTTAACTGCTTTTTAGGTCTGCTGTCTGTTAAGGTGAGTTTACACATGCAGATTTTTTCTTCAATCAACTGCCAATTAGATTTTTTTGTTCCTCCATCCTGATATCGAATGAAAATACATTTGAAATTACAACAACAGATAAAAATTAACATGTTCGATTACTTTTCAAAATTTTTTTGTTAGAGGTCGAAAAAAATTTATCCATCTAACAAATTGGCCATTCTAGATTTTTGTTCAATCAACCACAAAATCGTTTGTTTTTCGATCGAACAAAAAAATCTACATGTGTAAACCCACCTTAAGATATATGTTAGGAACAGATTAACAGAACTATTAATTGAAGACTAGAGACAGACAATTTTACTATCAGACCAACTGGGCCAAGAGTTGTCCATCTCCGTCTTCAATGACTAGATCTGTAGATTTGTTCCTTATCATGTCTCTCACAAACAGCGGTAAAGATCTTAATAGCAATTAACAGAAAATATTTATTTTGTCTCGAGCCAAACTGCTTGGCAAAATATGATTGACTTTAAAGGAAGTTGGTGCAGTTGTAAAGCTGGGCATAGACGTGGCGATTCCTGTATGGCCCGACCGTACACCGTTGCCGTGCACGTTCTCACATCAGTTCGGGATCGGGTCATGCAGAAATTGGATGCGGCAACTAGCAAGATTGAGCTAAAAACAGCATCGGAGAAAAATCATCCGTCATGTCGGATCAATGTGCGATCCGACATGACGGATAATTTTTCTCCGATCCCATTAGTTCGGATGGGGACGGCTGCCCCCAGCCGAAGTAATGGGCAACACACAAAGGGTGCCGGCCGATTCTCGGCACTAGCGGGCGGGCGTGATAACGTCAAATTGGGTTTGGGAGTCGACAGGAAATCACCCCGTCTATTCCCAGCTTAAATAAACATAGAAAAGGAATACAAACTCAATGCAGGTAGAGCCTGGGTTGTAATACAATTCATGACCGATTGCAAAACAAGAATGCTAAACTATGTAGCTTGTTTGAAAGACCTGAAGGAAAGTTGCACACAGAAAAAGCCATGAGCAAAGTATGGACTGAGTTACTGTAGAGTAAAACTTAAAAAAACTTTTTCATTTTCATTTTCATACCATAAGCCTGACCAATAATACAGTTACATACAGGTACTGTATCAGTAAATGCACACCAGTACTATCCTCATAAATAGTGAAAGTTAATGGTATAAACACCATATAAAATACAAGAGCACTAAAGTACACTAAAAACATATTTTATATTGGACAATGTTATCAAACAATTAAAATGAAGGGGGTCTTACAGCTTGTAGTACTTAGCCAAATCTCTTAATAATAAGGACAGTTAAAGATTGGATGAACAGCCCAAGCCAATCTCTGGGACTTGTCTGGGAACTGCAACCCATGGGGGTATATGATTAATCACTTTTTTAACTTTTTTATAATAAAATTTCATTTTGTAACCCCATTCTTTAATTGGAACTAACCTCAATATTTGCCCCTTAAAGTCCCTGATATTGGCCATCTCGCTTGGACTGTTCACCCAATCTTTAACTCTCCTTGGACAATGTTATGTTCACAACTAAAATATTATGATAAGATACACATTAAGATAAGATACTCAGATAGTACATACAACATTACAAAGCTTACAAAAGGGCTTGTCCGTGGGTGGCCGCTTTCATTGATTTAAAATGGCCCTGTCCCCATGTGCTGCGGGCTCGATCTGATATGTGGGCTAGCGCGTTTTTGTTCACAAATCGTGGGCAATCACCGCGGATAACGCCCATAGACATGGACGGACGTGGTCAAAAATCATGTGTGGCCACGATTTTTTACTGCATACATTCTCTATGGGCGATCCGGGGCAATCGGGGGCGGCAGTGCTGACTCTCCATTGTAAAAAAAAAATGCGGTCATGCAAGTGGGGACAAGCCCTAAGTCTCTTCTGCCTGGCCTGCCATTATTGTCATTGATTTTATCACCAGCTCTGTGGGCTGATGGAATCTTGAACCAGGGTGACATTTAGAGGTAAAGTTTGGTGGTAAAATTTTAATGTGCTGGACATTTTCAGTAGATGACCTTTAATATTGAAGGTAACACAATCTAAACTATACTGGACCATAAGAGTATAATTTAGTATACATGGATTTCTTAACCAGTTTCATAAAGGATTCTTTGTCAATTGGATTTCAGGACACCAACATTTTAGAACATAACTATACTGTTGAAGCTATTTTTAAAGAAAATGGACTGTATTTGTAAATTGCAATTGTCATTTAACATTGCTGTGCAATTTCTACTAGCTCACAAGGATGATAGTTTTTTTTTTGGTAAAAACCTTACTTTGTGATGCTATATCTTCCAAATCTTACTGTCTGTGACCAGCATTAGCCCATATGTGGGGTTTTCCCTTAAATGCTCTCTTTGTAGATGTAGCTCAATGAAACACAAGAGAAAAATAGGAAAAGCTACTGTATTTCATTATTGCCACTTCTTCTTTATTATACATATGCCACTGTGTATCATTTGTAGGTAATTATTATTACTACATCTGCTCTGGAGAGGATCTACATTAAGAGCATTCACCATTTAAAAAAATGCCTTCTAGAATTTGCCTTCTTTTCCGACTCCCTTGTATCAGCTGTCAGATGTCCCCAGTGCAGCCATAATTCCTCCCACTTAATAAACCCCCGCAGGGGATAAATCCCGCAGATAGTGTGACAAGCTGAAGATTACATGTACGTGAAGACACTTTATTTTCATTACATAGCCCACAGTTGTAGACAGCATTGTGTCACCTCTCTCCAAACTGTTCATTACTCTGCTTACTTATCCTCTTCTCTATTTTAAAGAAAAAACAGGGATTTCCTTGCCATCCCTGGCTTGACATCTGCACTATAGCTTATACTGCATACCTGTATATACATACAATATATATAATTAAATATTACAGCATCATTGTTTTGTATGAGTATCTATGATGTGGGTGTATTTTCAGTTAGATATGCATCTGTCAGTAGACGTGTGGTCATAAATATTTATACATAAACACACAGACATATTCCCATAAGTGTATAATATGTATCATATGCTAGGGGTGTAAAATCGGTTGATTAACTATGCCTCCCCTTAAATCTGAATAACCACAATCACTAATCAAAGGAAACCTTTAATGTTATGCCCTACCAGGGTTTATCGGCGTTTCTGATTCAAATATATAATTTAGTTTGTCTCACTTGTCGTTTGATAAAAAGTCTTTATTACAAATTCATTAGGACTCATATACAAAGTCAAATAACAATAAAAAGAGGTTCTAAAACATGTTGATGCGTATATAGTGGGTTTCCAAAAGTGCCACCTAATTAAAGAGTTACCATTCCACCCGTACCCACCGAGGTAACACAATCCCGGGCCTGCCATTCACAGGAACAAACCATGGGAACCACAGGGTGCCCCCATGGGTCCATCCCCAGCCTGTGCGGTCATCAGACTGGGATACAGTGAGGCACCTATATGGCAATTGTTGACGCGGACAGTGGAGCATCGGCTAATCTACACTACTACACAATAATCACCCTCCCTGAGGAAGCTCAAGTGGCGAAACATGTAGGAGGATTGTAGACAAACCATCATAACTCTTCAATTAGGTGGTACTTTTGGAAACCCACTATATACACATCAACAAGTTTTTAGAACCTCTTTTTATTGTTATTTTACTTTGTATATTAGTCCTGATGAATTTGTAATAAATACTTTTTATCAAACGACAAGTGGCACAAACTAAATGATATATCTGACGCAGAAATGCAGATAAACCCTGGTAGGGCATAACATCAAAGGTTTCCTTTGATTAGTGATTGTTGTTGATATAGTTGTAGATAGGTATAGGTATTTATCCTTATTTAGAAATTAAATGTTTGCATCTAACTACAGCTCATTGAATATCATTTCAGAAATGTAAACTTACCTCTGACTGTTATCCAATTTACCTGTCCTCCCTACTTTTTCTTGACCATCATAGAACTTTTATTTTTGTGACACTATTATGGTCAAGAAGAGGGGGCAAACACACATCGTCAACTCAGCATTAAGATACAGTATATTAAATGGGAGTTGGATGGTGCCTTGGTAACACAAGGCTGCTGCACAATGCAGCGACATTAAAAAGTGCCTATTTCTGCAGGGCAGCAGTGGGGCAGTAGGGTATAACATTTTAGTTTCAATATTAAGTAAAAAAAAAAGACTCAGATTCAAGCCCAATTAAATCATGGGCCCACACCCATATCACTTAGATGCCTTGTATCTGGTCTTCCAGGTTTAAAAATGACATTTCAGAGACTGCCATGGAAATATATATTCACGTTAAGTTTAACATGATGTTTTAATTATTACTGTATTTTTCGCCATATAAGACGCACCGGCATTTAAGAAGCACCCAGTTTTTAGGGCAGGAAAACCAGAAAAAAAAGATTTAATATTTTTTTTTTCAATTGGGTTAATGCAATATTTTCAGTGAATGCAATATCCAATTCAGCCAGCAGGTGTCACTAGCAGCAGTAAACTCTTAGCTACACAACGTCATCTCTACACTGTACACAGGAGGAGGAGGGGGGGGGGTGCCCGGCTGTCTTCTCTCACTGTGCTGTGTCCATGGGAAGTGAATGCTGTTCCCACGGACAGAAGAGAAAAGGTAGATGCAAGTTCATCTATACTTTTCTCTTTATTTCCTAAAAGTATAGATGAACTCAAATCTGAGAGCTTCTCCAGCTCCCCCAGCTGATTTCCATTCCAGTGGAGCTGGCGGGCAGCCAAGGTGCGACCACCGGCGGCCAATTGACCGCGAGGATCGTGCATTCTGCATATAAGTCGCAGGCACTTTTTGCCCCCATTTTTGGGGGTGAAAAGGTGCATCTTATATGCCGAAAAATACAGCAAGTGTGGTGTTAGAAAGGTTACTAAACTAGCATTAGCTGTACATACAGTTGCAAGAATAAGTATGTGAACCCTTTGGGATTGGATGGAGTTTTGCATCAATTGGTCATAACATTTTCTCTGATCTTCATCTAGGTCACACTAATAGAAGAAAAAGCTGCATAAAAGAATACTGCACAAACATTATGTTTTCATGTTTTATTGAATAAAACATGTAAACATTCCCAGTGCAGGGTGAAAAAAGTATGTGAACCATTGGACTTAATAACTGGTTGACCTTACATTGGCAGCAATAACCTCAACCAAACGTTTCCTGTAGTTGCAGATCAAACCTGCACAACAATCTGAAGTAATTTTGGACCACTCCTCTTCACAAAACTGTTTTAGTGTAGTAATATTCTTAAGCATTCTGTGCTGTGCTCTTGCAGTCATCTTTACAGGAGAACCACGCCTAGGGAGATAAGCAACAGTGCTAAACTTTCTCCATTTGTAGACAGTCTGTCTTACCATGGACACATGAACATCAAGGCTTTTGGAGATACTTTGTAACCTTTTCCAGCTTCATACAAGTCAACAATTATTGATCTGAGAGCTCTTTTCTGCGAGGCATGGTTCACATCAGACAGTGCTTCTTGAAACCAGTAAACCAAAACTGGTGTGTGTGTTTTTAAAGGGCAGGACAGCTTTCAGCAACACATCTAATATCATTACGCTGATTGGACTTAAGGTTGACTCACTACTGGCTCCAATTAGCTCTTGGAGAAGTCATTAGGCCAGGGGTTCACATACTTTTTCCACCCTGCATTGTGAATGTTTACATTTTATGTTCAATAAAAACATGAAAACATATAATGTTTGTGCTTGTATTATTTTAAGCAAACATTTTTATTTGTTTGACGTAGAGCACATTTATGACTAGTGATGGTCGAACTGCCCCCAAGACGGACATGGATGTTAGCACTCCTTCGATCCAGCAAGCAGTACAGTTGTTCGTCCAGCCCCGTTCGCCGGCAAGAAGGAGCTTTCTATTCTTCCTCTGGCAGGATCAGAAGCAGCAATCTGCCAGCGATCAGGGGGACTTCTTTAAAAGTCTGATCCGCCCTTTCGCGGACGGACCTGGCTGAAGTTCGGCCATCATTATTTATGACCAATTCCACATATTCCCAAAGGGTTCACATACTTTTTCTTGCAACTTTATAATAATGGACTTCGCTAACATGGCTTTGGAAGCATAGAAAGAGATTCATAACTCATCTCCATACATTTACAATCTAATATTTTGTTACATTGCTACATCTGTGGACTGTTTGGTCATTTTTATTCCTAGTAGCTAAAATACAGGTAACTTTACAGGGATTCTCTCTGACAGTCTTGCTCTTGTAAATGGATAGACCTGTCATGACCAGAGTAATTCTACTCTACTTTTAAGCCTTGCACTGAAAGATGACTTATAATACCAATCAATTGGTGGCTGACATGGAAAACATTTATATAAAAGCTACCAATAGATCACTTTAACGCAGTGACCTATTACTAGCTGACATTTCAACCAACATTCACTCATAATGGTGACCTTTGATAGTACATACATTATGTGGAATCTGATCACTCTTTCAAGTAGTATGACAATACAAGAAAGTGATGTTCTGCAAACTAAATAGCCTAACTGGATAGAGCCACCACAATAAAAATCAATAGTAGTATGGTGGGCTATACATCATTCTTAATTATCAATGATGCTATATTTGCAACTATACATGAGACCCAACAGTTTACACAGTACAAATCTAACATTGTTGCATAATACTTCAGTAACATTACAATGTTATCATTCCAAATATATTAACTGCACATAATTTTAGTTGTTTCATATAGTTTAGAACACTAGCCTCACTGCTAATACATAATATAATAGGAGTGTAATGGAAGCTTTTGTTACATAAACTAACCTACCTTGGGGTACCATGTCCATAAGCTTTCAATTTTTACAGAGAAAAGGTTGAAAGAAATGATGCAGGAATTGTGATCAAGGCTAAATAAAGATTCATAGCATGGCAACCAAAATGCATGCTATGAAACAATAAAACATGACTTGCAGATGGTCTGCATATTGGCTATGAACATGAGTATGTAGATGGGTCTACATAGATCCAGGATATTCAATAATTCACAGTAGAGACACCCAGGGGAATAGTAGAGCAGTGGCTTGCTTGTGGTACTAATGTCCACAATCAGTATAATCTACTGCAAAGTTGTCAAGTAAGAATATATTTTCCATAGTGATGAGTACAGTGTAGGAATGGCTTTTGCTAATCAGTAATCTGTACCATAAAACGGGGAAAACATCTCAAATATCTCATCTCAATCTTCATAGAAATGAATAAGCTCGCATAAGAGTGAAACCCGTCAGAGGAGTAACCCTTTGAAAAGAAGGTGACACATGCTGTATTACTGTTTTTGGATTAAATAAAGAATTAATGTATACCAAAGTGCGGACCATATCGTTCTTTGTATGTGTTGGCTTGGGGGTATGAGACAGACCTGTGAAGGATCCAGCACCTGTGATCACGAACCGGACAATTGGGAGAATAGCCTGAGAATATTTTTTTGTGTGGTTTACGAAAAGTCCTCAGAGAGTGTAGGCATTTGGTCATTTATGGACATGGTACCCCAAGGTAGGTTAGTTTATGTAACAAAAGAAAGAATGAATGTTGGGGGACAGCAAGGAGCTCGGATTTAGAGGTTTTTATCTTGAAGTTTCTCAGTTCCCCAAACCGAGCCAGTTCATGTAGGATATTGGGGAGGGAGATTCTAGGAGAAGTGACATACAAGAGGTCATACACGTATAGTGAAACCTTATGATGGTGGGAAGGGATGTCAAGACTTTGGATGGAATGATTGGCAAGGATTGCTGCCACCAGGTGTTCCATGGTGAGACTATATAGAAGCGGGTTAAGGGACAACTCTGACAACACTGGTTCCGTTGTGGATGGTGAATGGAGTAAAAAGGACCCAAATAACACAGACCTTGGCACTAGGATTGCTATATGCTATGAGTGCCATGACACAGGATATAAAGGATGTACCTAAAGTAATGTGTGCAAGAGAGGCCCTGAGGAAGGCCCAATGAACCCTGTTAAAGGCCTTCTCTATGTCTACCTAAAGCAGGCAGAGAGGATTGGCCTGGCATTGAGCATGGGTTATGATGTTAATGGTTCTTGTGGTGTTATCACACCCTTCCCTCTCACAAACCCAGACTGGTCTGGATGTATCAATGTTGGTAAGTGATCATGTAGTCTGTTGGCTTGTATTTTGGCATACAATTTGATGTCGAAGTTTATGAGTGAAATGGGGCGGAAACAACCACACATCAAGGGGTCCTTACCCGGTACCCAACACTGAGATATGCCCCTTCAAAAGTTGAGGTGTAAAAGGACAGGTGTCAGATTTCTTGTTGCTAGCGCCCTGGGAAAATGAGGGAAGAGAGCAAACAGTGTTTTGAAAAACCTCACCATAAATCCATCAGGGCCAGGGCACTTGCCAGGATCTGTGTAGGATAGGGCTGATGAAAGTCTTTCTCCTGTGAAGGGGCTATCCAGCTCTTCCCTCTGATCTGAGATAAGGCAGGAACAGCGTGATCTGCCACATATTCAGTGATCCGATCTGCAAGGACCTGTGGGGTTGGTCTGTGAATTTACCCCTAAGGATAGATAAAGAAGAGTAAAAGGAGCGGAACGTGTTGACTAACTCCGTAGGAGAATGGGTAATTGAGCCTGGGGATAAGGTCACTCAGACACATGCAAAAGGTCATTGAAGCACCATGAGGCAGAAGGAGAACCTTACGACTATGTAAATTTAAAAGATTATTGGACCATAAGATGTGGCCAACAGAGGTAAAGGGCAACCAGATCAAACATAGATTCCTGTACTCATATATTGTCAATAGGGCTACAGGTCTTGTGAGTCATAATGTAACAACTATAGTCCCTGTCAGACTGGTGGAGTATTCTCCATGGATCCAGCAGTTTCCATCTGTGCATAGAGAATAACAACCCCTTAGATCAGTGGTGGCCAACTGAGTTAATTTGGAGGGCCATAAGTGAGGCCCTCCGCATCACTAAAGGGCCGCACATAACATTTTTAATCTATACTGACTTGTATAAGCATTTTATAATCAAAAAGAACAGCAGCCAACTGTCAACTTGTTTTAAATATACTTGAAGCATTAGGGAACGTGGGGTAATGCACATTCTTTGTCATATATATGACTAAAGGTTATGTGCCTCATGGATATCATCAAATCTTTATTATATTGATGGGGCAAATAACCTTTGATGCAATGTTTATGTGCCCCTATTCTAAGGTTATGTGCCACAATATATATCTTATATGAACATCCCAAAGACTCATCAGTGGGGGAGTTGGCAGGCAGATGAGTTCCTATGCATTAACAGTTAGGTTTCGGGGGCTGCAAGTGGAGGACTGAAGGGACCACTGAAGAACGCCCAAAGGGCCACATGTGGCCCCGGACCGCAGGTTGGGCACTTGGGTCTTAGATGCTTTTTGAAAAAGAAAGAAAGACCTACCTGTAGAGTCCAGGTGTTCATTCAGAATGAGGTTCAGGTCACCTGCAACCAGAACAGAACTGCAAAGGACTCTAATTGCCGAAGAACCTTTGAACAAAAAGGGTGATGGTTAGGAGCATACATGTTAACAACAGTAAAAATAGAGCCTGATACTGACATTTTCAATAACAAAAATTTAGAGTCCAGAACCTGCAGAGGAGAGCCCTGTGGACAGCTATTGACACCCCCTTAGATTTATTCACAGGATTTGTGCTATGAAGCCAGGTGGGGTAATATGATAAGGGCACCTTATCAGTTTGAAAGTGGGTTTTTTTGGAGGAGCTTCCAACAAGCAAGTTTCTGCTTGTTGGAAGCAATATAATCTTGGGTGTGTTTCACTGGTGAGTTTAGGCCCCTAGCATTATATGAGGCTACGTGTAACTGGACCATGGAGTAAGAGTAGAGAAAGGCAAGGAGGAGGGGAGGTGATGAGAAAGATAAGGGAGACGAAGGTTGTGGAAGTCAGAGGGAAGAGGTTAGAAAGAGCAGAGAGGTGTGAGAAGCACTATATGCTAGGCATGAGAAAACAGAGCTGAACAGATACATAAATGTAGACATTCAGCCAAAGGGGGCTATTGTCCCTCAAACAGCAAGCTACGGCCCCAAAAAAGTTACGCCTGAAGAGTAATTTGATAAACAGCATTCTAGCTAAACAGCTTATCAAATCTGAGCCTGTCTGACTTTGGTCAAAGGTGGACTTGAACAAGGCACTTAAGAATGCCACTAGGCGGTCTCCCAAGGCTGGGGGGAAACAGTGGAGGCCACAGATCAATCCATGGCGGTGGCTCCCGTCAAGCCCAACCCAAGACCCAACTAGCTATGAGCCTGAGGGGGATTAAGAAACATTGTAAACATAAACAGTACATGGTCTACTAGTATTTGAGCATAAAGGAAACACATAATAGGCTTTTGTGAGACAAGTCAATGACAATTTGTGGTAAAGGCAGTTTCCTGGGGTCATCAGCTGGCATCGGGCACTTAACCAGTCTGTGGAGAAATTTGCGAGAAGCGCCCGGAGACAAACTGGCACGTTGTTGCATGCCTGGCAGAGTAGAGTGGAGAGGCCAATCCAGTAGGTGAATTTGTGGCTGTTCAAAGGTCGTCAAGAAGTGAGGAAGGTCTCTGAGGGTGCAGAAGATTGCTGATCTGCTGGCCTACTGTGCTTTCAGCTGGAAGGGGTTACTCCGCCAGTATTGATCAGTCCCTCTGTCCTCATCCAATGTAATGGAAATCAAACAGGGATTTTCCAACATGAGCTTTTTCTCACATGTTCTTATAACATTTAAGAACAAGAGCCACTAAATTTAAGGACAAAGTTATATCTACCACACTCCATAAACAATAAAGGCAATGTAGGGAGAACCTGAACACAAAAACATTGGGCACCGGTTGCAACTGAAATAAAGATATGAAAAACATAAAATCCTAGAGAATATGCTGCATGTCCAGCAAATGTCAGGGAGGCTATAAGGTTCTTCTGTCAGCCCTTAGGGACATATTAGTAAAAACCTAAAACTTTAAGCATCAAGTCCAAAGAGCTAACACTGCCTTCAGCCATAGCAGGGACCCCTTAAGGCAAAGTGGCTTTTTAGTGGAAAAAAATTTAAATTTACAGTTTTCTACAAATGAATGCCTTTTTTTAAAATTATGTTCTTTCCACTCCAGTCTTACTAAATATAAAATGTACATTAGAATTGTTTTGCTTGCATAAGCTGTGCATTATTATTTGATAATGGCCGACTGTCACATTTGTTTTGTGTTAAATAATTTTCTAAAGACAAACAAATGTTCATAATAGAAGAAAATATATTCACTAATAAAGATCTAGTAAACAACATAGGTTCTTCCTAGTGACATATATGGCTATAGAGCAGAGCCTATATTCTTAATAAATGTATGCAATATTTGAGAGGAAAAGGGGAAGAGGGGGAATAAGGTTACCCTCAGTGGGGACTTTGAAATGGCAAACCTATCCTTGTTTGTATTTGTTAAATTTGGTTATAGTGACCACATAGGTTAGTTTTTGGTTGAAATTTTATTTAAATTCTAGACAAAAACACTTAAAATAAATACATGCAGTGGTTACACATACAGTACAAAGCACAACAGGACTACTACCCGGTAACAATCATCAGGTGTAGTTTGTTTAGAATTGCTCAAGTTGCATAGTTCCAAGAAGTAAGCTGTAATTTAGGTCAACATGTTTCGCCCTTAGATACTGGGCTTCCTCAGGACTGTTTACAGCCTTTCAAAGAAACCAAAAAGAATAAAATAGCAATAGTGATAAATATAGTGTATATTCTTGTCAAGTAAAGGCATTCAATATAATAAAATAACATTACAATATTGTATAAATATATATTCCCAGACTCTTATGTATATTCAAGTCCCTATACATCGGTATGTTTGAATATAGAATAATGAAAATTGTTTTAAAATGTAATATAGCATATAGTGCATCATTAGGTATGTATATCAT
The DNA here is from genome assembly GCA_036250615.1 of Ptychadena robeensis. NCBI lineage: Eukaryota > Metazoa > Chordata > Amphibia > Anura > Ptychadenidae > Ptychadena > Ptychadena robeensis. The sequence continues at coordinate 116,837,566 of CM070033.1, forward strand.
GAATTACAATATCAACATCAACAATTGTGTCATTTTAAGACATATATCTAGTATGTTATTAAATATGCATATCATGGATACCAACATCAACAGATGTGTCATTTTAAAACATGTATCTAGTTGCAAAGAGGAGTACATTTAACATATATACTCTAATGATAAATATTTTCTTATATATATCTATATTTTATCCTACCTGGACTGCAGGACTTATGCAAACCACCCTAGATGTTGTTGCACGGGAGTAGGGTAAATGGAGGGGACATATGGCCGGGGGTCCGTGCGGAGATGGAAAGACACGCTCTCCCCCGGGAAAGAGGGAGGAAATACCGGTGGCCCAAACGGGGCGGCTCCAAAGTTGCCCTGGACGGAGGCAAGGGAGTCAAGGAGAGGGTCGCTGGTAAGCACGTTTTAGCCCAGCCCCACAGTGATCGTGTAGATCTATAGAGAGAGATACAGTATGTGTTTTAAAGATCGAAAAAGCTTTTAGAAGTAAACATATGTTGCAATTCTCAAAGGAATTAAAATGCAGTAGTATGACTATGAGAAGCCAAAGAAAGAGTTACGAGATTTTATCTAAACACACACGAAATACCTGGTTTCTTATGAGGGTTAAGGCTTAGATGTGATCGTGTCGGAAGAAGTTATGGGAGGGTCCGTGCGCGCTCCCAGCCAGCTCGTCCCTTTCCTCCCCACGCCAACAAACCGGGTTTATGAGCCGTCCCGGCCGGCCCACGTGAGACGCCGGTGGGCGGAGAGAGGGACGCGCTACCGCCGGGAGGGAGAGACCAGCGCGGAAACCGCTCCCCTCAATCCTAGAGGCTTAGAAGCCGCATACTAGGAGCCCTCACAAGGATGGGCGTACCCGTGCGGCTAACCCCAGGATCAGACCGGGGGGTCCCCGCTGGTGGTCTCCGCACCAAGGGTGCACACCCCCCAACCGCCCCTCAGCACAACATAGCGGGACGGCAATGCGGGCAGGACCTGGGCGGCGCGATTGTCGATTCCCCAGACCCAGTGGTGGGGCTACTCCCGTGCAACAACATCTAGGGTGGTTTGCATAAGTCCTGCAGTCCAGGTAGGGTAAAATATAGATATATATAAGAAAATATTTATCATTAGAGTATATATGTTAAATGTACTACTCTTTGCAACTAGATACATGTTTTAAAATGACACATCTGTTGATGTTGGTATCCATGAT
>CM070033.1:116838794-116852731 GCA_036250615.1 Ptychadena robeensis
TAAAAACTGCTGACCTCCTGAAGGGGGCTTAAGAACCAACGCTACCCATGACTGACTTCAAGAATAAGATCAACAACTGAGGGAGTATACAAGAAGCTCATAAAAAAGGTGGTGACGAGGCAGTGCAGGGTCGGGGGCAGGTGTGGTTGAGTTTGTGCAGGACCAGGGACCAGCCGAGGGCCATCAACTCCTCGATTTGAGGCCGGGATATGAGGGTGGGGGCTGAAGGGCCAAGGAGACTTGAGCCATACCCAGGTAGGATGGTGTTCCACTCCGGAGCTCCATGGCAGGTGAGGTGAGTTGATACGTGTGATTTGTCGGTAATGCTAACAAGTGTTTGCAGATGATGTATGCTGTCGCTTGTCACTAACATTTTTCTCACCCTCCAGGACAGACCTCGTCCCTCGTATGAGGAGCAGCCTGGTCCCTCGTATGAGGAGGAGCCTGGTCCTTCGTATGAGGAGAAGCCGTCCGGCAGCTATGTCCCCTCCCCGCGCTCCTCACCTGGCCGCAGGAGGAGAGCTAGCCTGGGCCTGAGGAACAGCCTCACCCAGATCCTGCAGCAGATCCTGGCAGCAAGGGCGGATGAGTGTGAGAACTATGGTCTGTTCATTGCTGCCAAGCTGCGCAGGGCATCTGTGGCCCAGCGGGAGGCTGCACAGGACCTGATGACCGAGATGGCGTGCAGGGCATGCAGGGGGCAACTGGACACTGCTGACCCCCGGACGGCTCTGGTCCATCGGGTGATGCCTGTGGAGACCCACTCTGCCCCATCTGGCCAGCCTGTGCACCAGCCCACATATTCCTATGGCCACACAGTAACCGAGGAGGGGGGTTACAGTTACCAGCAGCTGTGACTGTGACCTGCAGCTTTTTTTCAGGGCCATGAGGTCATGGCATTGTGTTAATTTGTTATTTTGTTTTAAGAACACACAGCACAACTGTTACTTAACAGAAAATTTTTATTTGACTGTGAATAAACAGGTTTGAACTAAACCTCAATGCCTAATCTTTGGCCAATCAAATGGGGTGCATGGGAGACATCAGGTGGTCATGTCATGCTGCCAGGAGACACACCATTAAAATAGGCTACATAGCCTTCACGGTTGGCGCGGGCCTGCCTTCCCTGAGGTGGAAGTGGCTGCATGCCAGGGCCCCTGGTTCATTGCGCCATGAACCGATGGTTACCACACCGGTGTTGATGTCCTCCACATCAACCATGCTGGGTGGGCAATAGGACACTGAATTGTGCCGGTGGAGGAAGTTGTGGAGAATACAGCTCGCCAACACAACCTTGTCCACTCTGTGGGGGGCCAAATTTATGGTGGTGAGGAAGACCCTGAACCGCTGGGAGAGAACCCCGAATGCGTTCTCCACCACCCTACGGGCCCGGGAGAGGCGGTAGTTGAAAACCCGCCGCTCAGGTGTCAGAGAACGCATCCCAAATGGTTTCAGGAGGTTCTCTTCCAGAGCAAAGGCCTCATCAGCCACAAACACAAAGTTCAGCCCACCCACGTTTGTGTCTGGCGAAGGAAGGTTGAGGAGCTTGCTCTTCATCTGCAGGCAAAATGCAGTGCCAGCCATTACACCACCATCAGATATGCGCCCATTCTTCCCCACATCCACCATCAGGAACTCTAGCTTGGCATTGACCAGAGCTAGCAGGACAATGCTATAGAAGCCCTTATAGTTGTAATAATAGGAGCCAGAGTTCCTGGGGTTGGCGATGCGCACATGTTTCCCATCCAGGGCTCCGCCACAGTTGGGGAACTGCCACGTGTCCGTAAATTGCTGGCCGACAATTCGCCATTCATCTGGGGTGGTGGGTAGCTGGAAGACAAGTGAAACGAACATTAGAGGTATACAGACTCAACACATTTCAAATAGACAGATCAATTGGTTTGGACTTCAAGAAGTGGGGATGTAATGGATGAGGCCTGTGGCATACAAGGTGCATGTATGTGGCATCCAAGGATGTGGCATTCAGGACAGTTGGGTACTGTGTGTGATGGGTGGAAGGAGCAGGGCAACTGTGTTTGTCAGCATTGGGATGCTGGACATCCCTTTCCCCCCAGGGAACATGGCCCAGACACCCCTGCTGAACAAACAGATCACCTGGGGGGGAGGTTTCATACTAGGTGAGTTTGTTTCAGAGGCACTATTGGTTCACCTATGGGAAATGGTTCTCACAGTGTTTGCGACTTGACCTAGTTAATGCACTGGGGCATTCATACACTAGCTCTATTTGATGAATGGTGGGGTTTGGGCTTGATGGAAGTGGGGTGGAAGGTTGGCTTTTAGTTTGGAGGGGGTTGTGGGCTGGGACGGCATTCATTTATCACATTTGTTACATACCTTGATGTCTCTGAGGCTAACTCACTCCACGATGGCCCGCAGGTCTTCCGGCACAAATTCGCCCCCAGGGCCTTGATGAGGATGCACAGGAGAGCACTTGCGGTCCCTCATAGGAGCGACCGGTGGTCCCTCTGTTGTCAGCCGGGCCGCAGACACTCTAGGGGCATGGTGAAATTGGCATCATCTGCACAAAGTCAGTTCCTGTAGTCATCATGGGTGATTGATCCCTGAGATGTCTGAGGAGGGGCATGGTGGAATACGTTTGTCCCTCTGAGAAGGCCAGGACTTGGACCCTAGCTTCTCCTCCTCCTCATTTCCTCCTCCCTGATCTCCTTCTCCTCCACTACCCACAGCAGGGAGTGCTGCCACAGAAGTTGTATCCAATCGGGCATGCGTGCCACGTCGGTTTTGCAAAGGTGCAGCCAAAGTGATGGAGAGCCACACACCCTCTTATTGACTTCGGCTTGGAAAATGGATTAACCCAACCTGATGAGGGTCATGGCTGGATCGATTGAAGTGGGGGAGTCTGATCAGATCGGACATGGAATGTCAGGAACCGTGGGACAGGTGTATGTAGTGATCGGACAGACTTATGGGCCGATCGATCGGATTTAGGATGAGGGATCGCCGGCATCGATGGTGAGGTGATCGATAGGCAATGGAATCCGACATGTATGCTATTAGCTTAGGTGACAGCTATCAATATAACACACTATTGATAACTGCAAGATATTAGACAATTCACTAGAGTTGCATTGAGGCAGTGCTGAGTCTTATTGATAAAACTCTGAGATTGTATTTACTTAACCTTGGTGCACCATAATTTCCTAAAACAAGATTAGACCCCTTTTCTTTTCTTATTGTGAAAGTCTAGGACCCCTTGGTTTTTCTGATCTTCCTAGTATTCTGGATTTCATGTTAATTTGTGTTGGCCACAATGGGACATGCAGTCATAAATGATCAGTATTCTTTGAGTACCTCATGTAGGATCCGGGCCAGCCCTCTCCCCTCGGCGGACGGTCCGCGGTTTTACTGCAGACGGGCCGTCCTGTGCTCGTTACCACCGGAGCCGGAGGCTACTAAACAGCACCAGCCAGAGGAAGACGATGCACTTCGTCAGTAAACTCACCTTGCTGTAGGTTTGCGCAGAACCCAAGACCGCCTCCTTCCCAGAAGTCCCTCGGCATCTCCACAGGATTCCAGCATTCCGTTCAAGCAGTTCAGTTGTAACTCGGTTCCAACCGGCACACCTAAAACTATGCTCCAGACTACCACCATGAACGCCTTCCTTCAACCTGCAGAATTCTGGAAACTCCTTAACTGCACGTACAGGGTTGGTAGCCCATAACCCCATTGTTGGACTATATGTTTTTGTTAAATAGTGTTGTTAAGTTGAAACAGGATCTCTCTTTCTCCTGTTGTCTCCGTTTATGTAACATGGTGGCTGCCCCTGTATCCATCGGTCGCACTCTCATCTGTCGTCCGTTTATGTTAACCTGTGACAGCCCCTGCATCCCTTCGGGTCGCACTTAAACCCTAGACCCTTGTATGACCGTGTTGTGTTCACTATCATCTTAGTTCCCTCAGTACAGGGGAAATGTACAGCAACTACTCTAAAACCATCGCCCACTGTGTGAGATTGCCATCTAAGCGACCTCTTCGCTACACAGGGGTGATTACTGAGTCGTGACTGCTCTGCAAGTGCTGATCTGACTAGACAATCCCTAAGGGTTACTCCTGGCCGTGACAACTCATCAGACAAATTATGATTAATCTTAAAAGTTAATCTGCAAAATCAATTTACTTGATAATATGAGTGGACAGGATTATCAATGCCCACTAAGAAAGTAATATTCAGTGTACCTATGCCAAGAACATTTTTACTTACTTCTCGATTTAGTTATTTAAAAAATTTGGGGGGGGTTTGATTCAATTCATTTTTGTCTCTCCAATCCAGCTTTACTGAGATGTTAGCCAGGCTGATGACGCCACGTAATTAAATCTGAATCAAGCTATTTTAGTTCTGCAAAAAATTTAACATTAATTAAATACTTGATAACAACAGGGTCGCCCGGAAAAAGATTGCATTTAGTTTTTCATTTAGTGTATCACTTCGTAACTTCTAGTACACTTTTTAAAATCACTAGCGTATTCTTAAGAAAAGGAAGAAAATGTTGAAAAGTTCATGCCCTTTAAGATTATTAAATATGTATTAAGCACACAGCATTAAGAAATCGGTGACCATAGTCATTACTTTTAGCACATGCCATGCTAATATGAAAATCATGCAGAACTAGTATAGAGGTTGTCTAAGTTTAAGTAGTGTCACAAAGTTCAATTAAAGTGGTTAGATAAGGTTAAGAGTGTTAGTTTCGGAGACTCACTTCAGGCAAACAAAAAATTTGTATAAGGAGCCGGTGGGTATCATAGCCGTCATCAAAGAGCCAAGAATCTGACCGCTCTGGATAGCTTCTGGGTTGCCCCCCAAAGTTACGGCCATCGCATTGATTACAAAAGAGCATGGTTTAAATGCCCTTTTTTTTTCAATATGGTTATTTAAAAGGTAGGGTCATGATCAGCAGATTCAGGGAGTGTCCCCCGGGTACCAGACAGAATATAGGGAGGTGTCTTTGCCACCAGGAAAGTTGAGACCGGTGACCACAACGCGTGTTTGTGGGAATACGGGGAGCAGAAAAGCACACACTGAACAGTTACCACTGAGTTACGAGTTGTGTTGGCAGACAAAGACCTGTGCCGGTTTCCATTGGGGTGGCATTTGGGCTGGAACTGATCCTCACTGGGTTTACGGCCTTGGTCAAAGACTGCCATCGCCGCCTGCATCATGGGAACAAGCAATTACAAGCCCACGTAGCCTTACTTTACTTGGCCCCACTAGGCAGTGAAGCGGAATCGCCTGCGTTCTAAGGTCTTCATGGTAAACCTGTCTCTGCGTGATCGCTAACTGTACAAAAGTACACACAAACCACACAAAACAAAAGCTAATGCTAAATCTTGGGCCATTTGCTGTAAGGGGGTTGAAAAGTTTGTTTAATAACATTTAGGATACTTAGAATTTTGGAACCCTTAAAATTTCAGATAGAGATGATCAAAAACAGTTTGAGTTGAGTGGGAGTTTTAACTTGATATTGGTACGTGTTAAACGTGATATGGTACCTTCTTCACCAGTTTGAAACTAGAAAAAAACTAAAAGTATTTGTTTTTGGATTTTTTTACAGTGTGAGTTGGCATACTTAAAACCTAGGCTAGGGTTTAGCCTCTGCGTCCCGCTAAGTAGACTTATAAAAACTACACAGACAGCAAGACACAAACATCCAACCATAAGTTTTACTACCCCTGATCTATCCGGATACTAAAAAGTTTGGCTTTATACTTATATTTATAAGCTATCTCAAACTATTGATGCTTTGATTTTAAAAAAAAACAATAATGATGTTAACTTACAATATAATTTCACCTATAATTCTATTACAGTTATACTTTAAAATATTTATTAACTCTGAATATTAAATATTTTTAGTTCCTACTCACTTTTAAATGTTAGATACTTTGCAACATTTACCTGTGACTCTCACAATAGCGAAGAGAAGTCTGTGACAAAATTACATTTGCAGAATACTTGCAAGAAAAACAAACTCCAGTGACCCTTTATGATTGGCTGTTATGGTGATCACATGACCCAGGACAATGTTAATTATTGTTAAATTGTTTATGCGGTGACCTATAGCTGTAGGAAAAGTGATGCCACAGCATTATGTGTAGTGAACATTTACAGCCCTGGAAATGGTGCACTCTGAGTATGTTTACATAGAATATGTCTAGGGGAAGGATGTAATAGAAGGTTTTTCCTGATATGAAGCTGGACATTTGATTAACTCTTGCTTAAGGCCCCCCATACACCGGTTACAATTATTCCCGACAGATTTTTCGTCCCGATGTGTCACACAATTTCACCTTAAATGTTATGGTCGGTCTGTGACACAAAAATCGGAATTCGATTATCACCGGATCGATCAGCCTGAAACTATTTATTAACAGCAAGATAGACCAAAATGTACGGACAGTCTGAAGCGGTTCGGCCGATCGTCGGGTACCAAAATTCCGCATACCGATTAATCTCCGATCGATTAATTCTCCCGACCACGTCGGTCGGTCGGGCCAAAATTCATACGGAAAAATCGCGAACATGTATGGGGGGGCTTTTTAAGTTAGAGTGTGTGTCATTTCATTAGAGTTGCATGATGATCAAATCATTGGCTACCATTTTCTACATCTTCTTTATTAAAATTTTTTAAATTATAGCCTGTCAAGTATTCCCACATTATATTCATTATTGTGCTTATAAAATATATTTTATGTTAAATGTAGATCCTATTCTACCTCTATGTTCAATTTACTAGTTTGTTCAACATACCTACAAGGATGGGAGGAATTACAGCATTTCAGCTAAATTCATATTGTATTACACACTGCTTGCTGAATTACTGCATTTTACATTATAACAAAAATGGTATCATAAATGCACCATACACTGGCACATGGCATCTAAGTGAAGATAGTTCTTGAGAGGAAATGCAAAGGCTGGTTCTTTCTGACATACCTGCAAAGTTTCATGGCCAGTTGCTGCATTCAAAAAACCCCTTGTTTTAATGGCAGGGGTTGGGGGGCGTGGGTTGTGGTCAATGTAACATGTCTCTGGGGGGGAAGGAGGAAATTAATAACAAATTGCCTTTTCTACCAAAAACACAGTGCCTTTGTTTCCCAGAGAAACACTAGCTTGGTTCAAGTGCGTACCCTGTAGATGATGGATTGTCACACAACATGACCACATCAGGTTAGGCTGCCTAATCATAGCGTTACCATTTAATACTTCCAGCATTCTTTGTATATGTACCAATTGGCAACAGCACCATTAAGTGAATGTTAGAATTTGCCAGACATGAATAAAATAAAAGAATACTACTGTATTTTCTGTGGCCTACAAAAAAAATAAAGAAAGCAATGAAGCTTTTTTTTTTAAGCAGCAGGGCTCATCAATGGCAGCTGCCAATAAAACAGACAGATATTTCAGCACACCGAAATCTCAAGGGATTACGGCTATCCAGGGTGCTGGAGCAATGTGTCTGATAGATGTACAAAAGTTATGGTTCCCTTGTTACATTTGTTATAATTCAGGAATATATATAAATATGTGGGGGATCAGCCCAACGGTGATCCAAATACGCAAATCCACGTGATTATTTTCCTTTTCGGGATCCTGCCCAATTTCTTTCACCTAGGGTACCCTCGCAGGGGTTAATTATAAATCAAAGTGACAAAGTCTTGAAAATGCAACAAGCCACCTGGCTTTGCACCATCCAATTGTAAATCGGTTTTGTGGGGTTTTTGTTCCTACACTCAGCAGGCAAAAGGCCTGGCCCCCACATCACTGTGTGCCCCCCCCTGTACCAACTGCCTCAGAGGCCGGGGCCCCACACTCATTGTCTGTGCCTCGTCTCCAAACTTCTATGAGGAGAGCACTGACACACTGGTCTCTGCTTCTTTTCTGGAGACACACCCCAATCCCCTCACTGCAAAACAGGTGGTTACCCTTTGCATGTTCCTGGGAGAATAGGAAGGGCCCAACCAAGTTCCATCATCCCTATCCCAGAGTTCGGGAACCCTAACCAAAATGAAATAAAGCACTGTTTAGCAACCAACTGCTGCTGAGCAATCCTATTCGAAATCTTTCCAGGATACGCTCATGGTGAACACAGCCTGCATGTAGGGGAAAGATGACTCTCTGGCAGAACCCATCCCCGAGGTCCTGTACAATTATATATATATATTATATATATAATATTACAGTGGCTGCTTGAAGTATGTGAACCCATCAAGTGGTGTAGAGTTCTGTGTTTTAACCAGGATTTTCTAATTCTATCATCAACCAGTTGTGTATCACTTGGAAATGTCAGATATATGTTCATACATTGAATTTGTACTTGTTTAGTAGTGGTTTAAGAAGCCCAAAAAACTACATTGAAACATGGACTAGTGTATATGCAAAAAAGTAATGAACCCCCAGTGCATGGTTAAGATCGACCAGGGTTAAAAGACGAAGGTGAAACAATTTGGGTGCTTAATCAATCACTTAGCAGGACAATGAAATGAGGACATCCTGGAAAATGTTTGGCTGCACTAATAAAAAAGAGGAGGAAACCAAACTGAACCACTGGGGTCCCATACCAAAATAACAATGCCAAAGAGCAAAGGAGTCCGAGGACATGAAGACAGAGGGTAGTGACAGGCATCAGTCTGGGAAAGGCTTATAAGACCATCTCCAAAAGATTCCAGCTCAATCATCCTGTAACGACAGATAATTTAAAAGGGAGGGCCGTCAACATGACAGCAACTTTGCCAGAGTGGAAGGGCCCATCAAAAATATCACCAGAAGCACCAGAAAAATAATAAACCAGTTAAAGGCCAACCCAAACATCACCTCTAGAGAGTTGCAGGCCTCTCTGGCAAATCTGGGACAACTGAATGCGTCTGACAATCAGGACGAAAAATGAATAGCAATGACATTCAGGGGAGGGTGTGCTATGAAGGGAAGACTCTGCTATCAAAAAAGACAAAACTGCCCGTTTCAACTTTGCCCAGAGCACTTGGACAAAAAACCAGAGGCCCTTCGGGAAGTCCATTCTCTGGACGACGAGTCTAAAAATAGAATATTGGTCACAAATCAAAACCGGACATGTTGGGAGAAAAACAACCGTGAATTATGGCGGGGAAATGAAAGTTCTGGGCGGCTTTTCTGCCTGCTGGGCCTGGACGACTCCCTATTGTCCAAGGAATCATGAATCTTCGGGTTAATCACAGCTCTCGACCAGAATCTCCTGCCCATCAGTCAGGGAGTTTGAAGCTGGACGAAGATGGATTATGCAACAAAGACAATGACCCAAAGCAGTCAGCAGGAGTACAAAGGAATGGCGTCGAGAAAGAGGATTTCGCACTCGGGATTGGCCCCAGTCAAGTCCGGACCTTAACCCACGTGAAATGTTGGGAGAGAGAGACCTGAAAAAGTTGGTACATGCCAGATGTCCCTCCAAGTCTCTCACCGGCTGAGTTCTGCAAGGAGGCGTGGCAAAAAATCCCCATAAGCAGCTGTGAGAGACTGGTTAGTGGTTACAGGAGAGTTTAGTGGGATTAAGGCTGCAAAGGGAGGAGCCACAAGCTACTAATACAAGGTTCACAGACTTATGACATGTAAGATTTTCAGTTGTTGGGACATAAACCTCCTTTGTTACTAAAGTAATGGAAATATATCATTTTTTGTGTGTGTGTGTCTACTATTTGGAAGTGTGCTTTACAAATTGGGATTTCGATGTATGCTAATAAGGTCTTTAAAATGTTTTGCACAAAAACAGTGACCATGTCTGGAGGGTTCACATAATTTCAAGCAGAATGTACATAGGTTATAGATCATGTATACCTCCAGCTAAACATATCTGACTGGCAATGTGTCCCTTCCCCCATTAAATGTATTTTTGGTCAATTTTAACTCATCTTTAGCAACAGATCAGAGTAGCAACAATTGGATATAGAGGATATCCCGGAGAGAGAGGGGGTGTAGGCGAGGCTTCAGCAGTAAAGCTTGCAGAGGGGTTCCCAACCAGTAACACACGGCAGCAATTGAACTTAAATAGTGTATTCCACAAAATTTATATTTTGCTCAACAATCATTAGAATAATTGAAATACTGAATTATTTTATGGGCAGAGGGAAAGTGAAAAATGCTCTGACAAACAAATGTAGAACTAGCGTTAAATCCACAGATGGGCCACAGCCTCAAGCAAAAAGAGAAACTGGCTATCGTGCTTGGTGAGTATAGTGATGGGCCCGAACGGCCCGCAAGGCGGACAGGTTTCGGCCCGCGAACCAAGCATGTTCGCCCTCCCTCTTGCCGGCGGCCAGTACGGGTGTTCGACCTCTGCCCCATTCTGACGCGAGAAGAGAAAAAAAAGACTAATTCTTCCTCCGCAGGATCAGGATAAGAACCTGCGAGGATTGTGCCGGAGAAGAAAGAATCTTTTCACTAGAAGACTAGGCACTGAAGCCAGGCTTGAGTGACAAATTCAAGATCGGAGCAGGAATAGTGACGTCCGTAACCAGGAATATGCGTTCTCCAAGATTGCGGTTACAGTGGCCAGGATGTGGACGTCACTGACGTCACATCCGGTTTTTTCCGATCAAATTCCCCACCTAGAGGCGGGGAATTGATGTGTCCGCAGAAGAGGCGGACGGCGGACTTTCTTAAAAGTCCGGACCCGCCCGTTCGCGGACCGGTCCAGGCCGATGTTCGGCCATCACTTAGTGAGTACATAAAAAACTATAACAGTATCCATGATGGCATTGGGTTACAATATGCTACATGGTATGATAGCATTCTAATCAGAGAAGGCACCAATAGGCAAGGTTCGCAGAGTGGATGGGGTTACAAATAAGGGGTTGTATTGAATACAACCAGGTGCTAGCCTTTTGAAATGTGTTGTTGGCAATCCAATTTAACAATTAGCTAAAATTTGATCTCATTTGTACCTTTTTAAATCCAGCATGCTAGGCATCATTAGTTTGCAAGGGGACTTCCAAATTCCTTTAGTCCCTTTACCTATACCTTTATGGTTTAGGATGATCTTCAATAAGGATAGCTTTTTTAAAATTTGAGAATACAACGTTCTGTTTTTAATGAATTTAATACTGCATCACGACTTTTTTTTGGAACAGTGTGTTGCAAATCCATAGACAGAGCGACTAGACCAACATTCCATTGAACAGACCTCTTCAAATAAGTTTGAAATGGAAAATTTCATATTTTTCATTCTATGGGTGCACTTTAAGTTTGCAGTTTAGGAATCTTGTTGTATGGATGTATTGTTGTACAATGTTGGGGGTAGCTCTGTGTAAGTGTGACAGATGGTGTTGTCAGGTTTATTTTGAAAACAGCGGAGCATGTGCAACATTTAGCCAGTCCTCTGCTGTACTTTACCAAGTGTATTAACTGAAACCTATCGTATATGATGAACTTTGTTAGTTGTTTTTTTGTGGTGCTCGCAACAATAAGAATAAAATAACAATACTTCGAAAGTGTCTACATTATTAAAGTTACAATTGGCATATTATCTGCCACCATTTTTGTCATGATTCTGCATGTATTGAAATAGTTGCTACTGGGAATATTTACACCCAGGATAACAAGGCTGATTTTCATCATTCAAACACTTTGTTCTATGGTGAGTTGTTTCATGATGGTGTTGTGAATGCTTGTGTCTTGTGGAAGAACATCAGGGTTACTGGCTGTCCCAACGGGGCAAACATGGCCTTTCAACATGCAATCATGCATAATGCCTGTGCAATGGTCGGCTTATGGTTGCTAGAGTGAACAGCCTCTCTCATTGTTGGTCAAAGAAAGAATATAATAAATATAAAGAATATGTAAATCTGTAACTGCAACAGCCGTTATGCTTTATATGAGTGTTACGGGACCATTTAGGACAATTTAAAACATGTCTCTATTTGGGCTCCTATCTTATTGTTTTAAGGGCCCCCTCATAATTACTATCAGTTATGACTTCTATAGCATTGCATTGTTGATTTATTAAGTGTGGTATGACTGTTTCATGCAGTGCAGGGTTTCAGAAGTGTTTGTTGTGTAGATCTGGAAAAAAAAAGATCTGGTATATTCTATTATTGAATATGTGGAACGTTGTTATGCCACCTTATGTTATCAATTGGAACACATCTGGAATATGTTTTACCGCTTTTGTCACAGCCAAGTCCATGAAGCAGTATCAGCTCTCGGTCCTAATCTCCTACATAGAGGAGTGGGGATTGCTGTGGGATGAGATGTGACAGAGATACCCGAGGGGCTTTGACCATTGACAGCCAAAGAATAGTCTTTTATTTTAATGGGTTTATTCATATATTATTATATTCATGGCAGAAAAATAACAATTTTACAAATCCAATTTTCATTTGAGTTATGTTATATGAAATATTGTTGTTTTTCTTTTTTTAGTGGTCCATCGGTTTTTTTTTGAAAAAAAAGGGGGGGGGGGGGTTATTGAAGTGGTTCAGGAATTCTGTTAAAGTGGTAGTGGACACATGAAAGTTTTTTGACCCCATGTTTAAAAACCGTAATTTTGGAGTTTTGAATTTTTGTATCATTTACATTCCCATTCCAGCCTCTCTTCAAATTCCCAATCAGACCATAACCCTGAGAGATTGAGATATCTAAGCTGTGGCCACAGTGTTGCAGAAATGAGAAAACACTGTATTATTAGCATAAATGCCAAATTCTTGAATGTTATAATGTATTGTAACCCTAGTTCACACCTAGTGTACCAAACCTAGGCATACACCCTCTTTTTCAATATACACTAACCATTTGTTTATTCAATCCGTACGACCTGGGAAGCACATTGTTTACTTTCATCTATACAGATGTCAACACTAGTTTACTGCTGCTTATTGGTCTTTACCCTGGGGGGTTTGCATGGGGGGGATGTCCACCTGCCGGGAGAGCAGGGCACCAAGATGCCCGACCTATTTTGGGTGATGGGCATACGGGCCCCTTCCGGGCCTTTGGGGTTGGGGTAAGCGGGGGGTCCGTTATCTTTCTTCCTCCCCGCCCTTCGTGGTTGGCATGGGGGAGCGGCTGATGGCTGGGGCACGCATAATCCCTAGCAGTATCTGATGGGGGGGAGGGTGGGTGAAGGGGAAATGGCGGAGGAAGCGGGGAGAGGTGGGTAGGGGAATAACGGGATGGAAAAGACTGAGAACGGTCCCGGACAAAGATGTGGGGGTGATCTGATGGGTCCAGCAGCAACCCCAACACGGGGTGATTTCCCCTACGTCCGGACCGGTGGCGGGGGGGAGGATGGGGGAGGGGTATGGAGGTCCAGGACGGAAAAGGGGTAGGGAAGTGAGGGGCTGTAGTTGAGGCATAAATTAAATGGGGACTGTTTGTAACATTTGGGAGGGATGCTTAGGTATTTAATGGACTCCTAAAATCTTGTTTATTATACATACCTTATTATGGTTTTTAACCTTTATCACTTCACATGAATGTCATTCACTAACCACACATATCATTAAGGCATTCAGTCACGATAACACAACATTATCAATTAAAGGCATCATCAAGACACCACACATTATCATTAATTAAATTGCATTCATGAATTAAAGAATACAACCACAACATGATATGCACTACCCCACACACTTATCACAACATTATGCTACACAGACAAGATGGAAACCACTTTTCTAAACTCAAATACTTCCACACACGTCACAAACATAATTATAGCACTACACAAATTTAACACTTAAGCAGGCAATAGAGGTCCTGATCTATGGCCAACGTTTAGCAGACTTTCAAAATGGTGGTGTACACCTGTGAGAGTCGGCCTACCGAGAGGAAGGAATCCCATCGTCACTAACACACGACGGATTCCAGTCGACTGTAGCCAATTTAACTCGAGGTAAAGCATGCCAGCAGGATCATGCAGGAAAAAGAACCA
>CM070033.1:116862748-116881542 GCA_036250615.1 Ptychadena robeensis
AAGAGGATGATGTGGTCAAAATACTAATTTGCCTAATAATTCTGCACTCCCTGTATTCTAAAAACAAAACATAAAATTTTAGGTACTTCTAGCCTCTGCAATCTCCATTCTTTTTGCATTTCTTTTACATTTTCTAAATCACTAGACAATTGTCTTCAATGATGAAAATATATCTCCCAAGTCTTCTTTCCCAAGTCTTTCTGTTCCTGGTGGGAGAGGAGGGAAAGAGTGGAGGGGACAATGGGTATTTTAGTGAATACAGGCAAGGTTGTCTATTGTTTTTGGCAGATTATCTCTATAATGGGGGGGGGGGGGTTAAATGCAAGGGACATGGAGTACAATAGGTGACTATATGTCCACTTTAAGTCGTGAAAAGCAACAGTATTCATTTATTGTATATATTGTGGCTTAAAGGTACTGCAAGCTTTGGTAACAAAAGTATATTGTTCTAAAACAAAAATTAAGATAATGGTCAGTACAGCAGCATTTTCATTATTCCCTATCAACAGTATTGTTATACAAACCTTTATTTTCAGTAGTAGTGTTATTTAGTATTTTAATGCATCTAAACCTATAGTTGGGTCTGGTTGTATCCAGCTAGAAATCAGAAAGTTTGCGATGAAGTAAATGTAATATTGTAGCGGAAAGGATTGGTTAGGGGGTGAAGGGAGTATAGTTAGAGACTTAAGGTACCCATATACGAGTCAATTTTGTGTTTGATTCCCGAATGATCAATCGCTGTGGTTGTTCACGGCAATCGATTGTTGCCCACTTTGTTCGTTCGATCCGGCTCGAACAAAATTACAATTCCCATTCAAAGTATCGGCCACGGATCGAACACCCACAGTTGTGTGCATTGATTTCACAAATGATCGTTTGTCAAGTTTGGCGTAAGCGGAATCGATGTGTGTATGGATACCTTTAAAGCTCTCTAGGATGAAGAGCGGTGAAGATAAGTTGAGTGGGGGGTCATGGAAGAGACAGTCATGGATAGGAGATGAAGAATAGAATGAAAAGAATGAAGAACAGAAGGGGAAACAATGTTCATATTATAAGTTATAATATAAGTTTCAGGTTTAAAATAAGAAAGGTTTTGAAGCATAAGAATGTTCTAGGCCTTTTTAATCAGAATGAGAACACCAAGCTTGGCAAACTTTTAGAACGATTTATGCTTTTCATTTATAAATGTATCTTTTAGTCTATTTTTAACTTCTTGAAAGTTGAGCTTGGGGAACTTTTAAGGTCTGGCAAACGTTTCATATGTGCTATAGGTATAAAAGATCAAAGCCTAGGCCCACTTGGCGTACTGGCTGGTTGATTAAATAGTAACACTTCCTAAGGATTTTTGGAAGGCTCAGATTTTAGATTGTGTTATTTAATAATGGGATACGGTTATCAAACACCAGACTTGATGACAAAGGGTACCAATAAAACAGTATGTAGTTACATATAGCTGAGGTTGAGAACCACATTAGCAGTGTTTTCTAAGAAAATAAATGTTGAATGACCTTGAGGAAAAAAAAACTAATGGCAAAAAATATCTGCTTGCATAACATAATAAACTCCTACAATTTTCACAATAGAAAAGTCCTTTAAGTTTGCTGAGAAACATTCAATAGACAGTGACATGGAGGATTTCCTTAAATCTCTTTTTGTGATAAAGACTGAACTTCTGGAATGCATATTCACGTAAACCCTGGGGAAAACAGATAAATATAGTGTACCTGGTGGAGTCAATGGCAGAAATGCAAACTTGACAGAAGTTATAATCCTATCCTGCTCTTTTGAAAACTAGGAATGTATTTGCGTTATGAAACCTATTTCTTATCCAAAACAATAAAAAAAAACTGCCAGGTCTAGGAAAATAGAGGAATGACAATTAGTAAACACATAGTAAGGTGGGGTTATATTAGGTTTTTATTATACAATACAGTATCTGACATGTATAAAGGTCACCGTACACCATCTGTACAGTCATTTTTTTCTTCTACCAAAACCATGTAATATGAGGACCTTTCTAAACTTTCCAATCACTACATCTTCTATTAAGGAGGCCACCATACTACATAGTTGTTGGTAGATCTAAAGGAAATTGTACAGAGTGAATGAAAGGTATGGTATGTATGGTGGGCTTAAGGAATGTTCTAACTTTTTAGGGAGGTTAGTAGCCAAAACAAGGAGTTAAGGCAGTAATGTGCAACACGCTGTGCACAATATGAAACTTTGTTGGTGGGATGTAGAATGCCTCGAGCTGTACTTTAATGTAGCTAATACTATGTGGTATAGATAAGCATCAAGAATATTTGTATTTATTTTGTAGGGTGATTTGGAAAATATGAGAGGAGAGAAGGATCTATCAACCCTTGAAGTAGTCGAATAGCGTATTTTGATGTAATAATTCTACTTGATGTTCATATATTGCAATAGGTTTAGTAACCCATCTGTGGTTTTAATTATATATGTTTAAAGACTTAAGGTAGGCATACATGGGCCGTTTCGCTCTGCCGCAAATTGGGTGCATCCACCTGGTCAGATTGACCAGATCCTCCCGCATGTTAGATTGCATGGTGATCAGTCGGTAAATTCACAGCCGATTTTGAAACTTTGTCCAGCATACAAAAGGGATGTCATCATGCTGCAGTCGAGGGAGAATTTGCCCATGGGGACCTTTATAAGATAAATTGCATAAGTGTCTGGTGGCTTGAAGAGAAAAGTGTGCGAAAGGAGTAAAAATGGAACAAACTTCCATTATTACACATATTTGTGTATAAGCGTCTTTTTTTAAAGGTCAGAATTTTGACAAAAAATTCCCCCAAAAAATCCTGAAAATTTTTTTTGCCCCATACACATAATTTAAACAATTATTAAATGTTAATCTGCAAACCTGTCAATTTTACAGTAACACCAAACCAATACACTATAAACATCACATAAGATTGCCAACATCCTTTAACCTTAAAAAATGACCCCTACCAAAACCGTAACTAAACACCAGTATAGTAATACAACTCACAACATTAAATAAAAGGTTAAAAATTAATAAATACATAACTCAATAAAACATGCATTGAGGGGCGTGTTGAGAAAAATAAAAATGGAATATTCTACATTGCAAATTTTTACGTGATGGGGGGGGGGGGGGGGGGGGGGGGGGGGGGGGGGATTTGGCATTGAGGACTCCGCAGACGTGAATCAATCTCAAAGCAAACAGTAACTTTTCATAATTCAATCACTCTGAACTCTGGCTGTTCAAAGCAATTGAATTTAGAAATTTTGAAAACTTACCATGTTCAGTCTAAACAGAAAATTGTGTTCATTGTGGGTCACAGACGTAATGACGTGACATGGGGAGAGGGGGATCTACTCCCTTCCCAGAAGCCTACATATAACATAACACATAAGGCAACCCAACAATTAATTAAAATGAAACATACATATACATTTCCATATTGGTTACATGTAATAACATCATTATTACATGTAGCCGATATACACGACATTTATGTGTTGCAGAAGTATTAGTGAGTTACCCATACCACTGCAATACATATAATAAATTAACAAAAAAATAAATTACCCCCCTAAAATAAGAAGAATAGCCAGGGAGCTGGAGATGTCAGATGAGAGATCTGGATCAGCCAGACCTTCCATCTGTACTGTATTATTGCTTATGCCAGCAGAGCCTTGCTGGTAAAAGCAAAGATTGATAAACTGCCATCTATATCTCTCTCCGTGTCTGTAGGAGCTGCAATCACTCTGCAGCTTCCACTGACACAGCCATAGAGGCAGAAGAAAGACACTGCGGGTGATCCCCCCGCGCCCGCCACCTTTTTTCCTGATCAGTGAAAAAGATGATGTGTGTGCCATGATAGTACTGCTGCTAGTGACATCTAGTGGCAGAAAGTTGGTATTGCATTGATTTGATTCATAGCATTGATCTAATTCACTTGAACACTTAAAATATTTTTTTTTCTGGTTTCTTGCTCTAAAAACTAGGTGGGTCTTATGGTTAGGTGTGTCTTATAGTCCGGAAAATAGGGTAAATTTACTTACAGTTATTATGCCCACTCAAGCGCTGTTGACCAATCGTGATAAAAATCCAATAAAGCAATTCTTGATAATAAAATAAGACATGAAAAAAACGCCAATAAAGAAAAAAATTATCCCTCTTCCCTAAATTAACAAAAAAGGCATTTTAATTAAATTAATCCAATCTTTTCCACAATGTTGAAGCCACTGGAGAGGTCCTTCCTCCATGAAGTCCAGCAATGAGAAAGGTAACATTTCCGGTCCTGCGCAGTGAGTATGGGGAAAATTGTATGCTTACTGCGCAGGTCTGTGGTGTCACAGGGAGGCTTTGTTGATAAACATGAAAAAAAACAGCATAAAAAAAAATTATTTTGTGGGGAAGTTTAGTCATTGTTCCCCCTCTGGCATGACACTGTCCAGGTAGTTGCACCCTTTAGACATTGTTTTTATAGGTTTATATATACTTTTATGACCTGAAGTGAATGGTGGTTCGCCACAAACATGAAGAAGTCAGACATTAATGTTCAATCCGCCCATTCGCAAACAGCTGCAGCCAATGTTTGTCCATCACTACCACAATTACAAGAAAATCTGTCATTTTAGGTATGGCGGTAAAAATCTACAATAAGCGCCTAAGTGTTTGAGTTTTTGAATATTTATTATTCTGTCTTTAAAACAGAAAGCCATGTCATCACCCTGACATATGGGTAAAATTAGCTTAGTTAGCAAAACTCCAGAATACCTGTATATGTTCAAGCTATACTATACTCCAGCTCATTGTCCAGTGCAATAAAGAATTATACCTGATTCTTTTAGTTAAAACATGTTGTTAGGTTGAATACATTTCAGCAGACACTACAAAATCCCATGAAAAGCATTCCCAGAGTGCGTATCAGGGAGGCCAATATACTACATAGGAGTTGGTAGATCTAAACGAAATTGTATGGAGTGATCTAAAAGTGTTTGGGGGGCTTAAACCATTGTCCATAGTAGAGTATTGAGAATTTTCCAAAAGTTGCAGCATGTTGTTTAAGTTGAAGTGGGAGTAAATGCTTTGGGCAATGAGTCAGAGAACAATACTGTCTGGCACCTTGCTCAAATTCTGGCTTCCCAATGAGCTCATCTAAGCCACATATCATGTATTGAGAGCACATTTTAACTGACATGTTTCTTCTTGCAGTGATTTGTAGGCTGGGCCCCTTGGGGCAAAGCATCGTCGGAGATGGAGACACAGCAGTGTTGAGCCTTTAGCTCCTTCGATGTCGAGCAGCAGCGTGATGACGTCATTGTGCTGCTGCCTGGAACCTTGAACGGCTCGTATATCAAGCCATGTTTTCCACTGCTTTAAAGTTGACCTTTCACTGGGAGATTCTGTAAGCCGACATTGATAACCTAGTTCTTAAAACATACTACTTGCCTGGTTGGTGCTTTATTTCTCAAGTTAAGGCCTCTAGGTTAAAGTGGTTATTGGTATACAAAAAAAGGGCGAAAAAGGAGTCCCAGACTTACCCACTGTTGCACTTTTTTTTACCTGCACCTGTGTCTACCGTCAAGATGTTGATCTAAACTCCATGTCAAGGTTTTTCCTTCTGCCTTCTGGTGAACCCTGGGATAGGATACATGGAATTGTACTAGATATGTGTTACTTTCTTCCATAACCCACTTTGAGGTTATGTACAGCCTTTCCCAAGGTATACACAGATTTGGATATCAGTGAAGCATAGAGGCTGTAGTGTTTTTTATTAAAGTACACTCTTTGGAATCACCTTATCAGACAAACAGACAGACAGACAGACAGAGAGAGAGAGATTATATGTCCATTAAGGAATGATGCAGGCTGATTCACAATATGCTCAGACTATGACCTTATGGAGTCCCTGGAGGAGCAGGAAGATTTTTTTCCTCGTGTCATTGTCCTATAATAAAGTTTTGTGCCTTTGAATCTTTTTCCCTTTTCTCTTCCCTCAAACTCCTTGCTGTTTACGTATGCGTTTTAAGAGGTTTCTGTTTCGATGAAACCTAATGTATATTAATGTAGGGAGGAGTTGTGTAAAGCTAGCCATACACGTGTCGGATTCCATGTCCAATCGATTCATCATCCGATCGATTCCGGCGATTCTGCCGGGAATCGCAGGTGTGATCAATCGGCCAATTAAGAGTATCCATCGCTGCATACCACCTTGTCCAACGGATTCCGGCACGATTCCGGGACGATTCCGTGTCCGATTCCACCTCCGATTCCACCTCACAAATGGCAACTCCCCCTGATCTGTGCAGAATCGGATCAAAAAGACCAACATGTTGGTTCTCTGACGGATCCGATTCTGGGCCCCCGAACGATCGGACGTGATCGGACGGACAAGGTGGGCTGCACACGATTCCGGCACGATCGATTCACGTGCACGCGCCCGGAATCGATCGGCCCGGAATCCGTCCGGAATCCGACCCGTGTATGGGGGCCTGAAGACAGGTGGGTCAGGAGATTTCTTTTTCACTGCACATCAGGCATTACACCTTACAAAGTGGTTAGTAGAGGGCGTCGTAGAGGGGCACATGCATGCATGCATGTGTAATTTATTAGTGTGGGTGGTCTGTCCTGATGTGGGGCTTATACATTGTGTCACACACAGGGTGTAATTTGTCTCTTAACAAGTTTTTTTTAAACATTTTAACTAAACAAGTTTTTTTATATATAACAAAGTATATTTTCCAATCAAAAATATATAACCTGAGGTATTGGAACGAAGGGAAACACACTGGCGACTAAAGATCAAGAAAGTTCAATAAAAATGATATTCAAACACCCCTAGATATACATCAATCAATATCTGCAATATCTAGCAGAAGAGCTAGCATGGTATGAATTGTCATACTATAAAATGTCATACAATATAAAAGAAAACGAGCTATAGTGTCTTTTAACAAGTTAAGATACGCAAAACCAAACAGTAGTGGAAAGAAAAAATGGTGTGTGGAGTTACAGAAATTAAACATGCCCTGGTCTTGGCAGGCTTAAAAACATGGTTTACATTATGCCCTTAACTGCATTCACACACATAAAAAAAAGATTCATTGAATAAAGATCATCAACTCATGTGTATAAAATAAAAAATAGCACACCCACTATTCTGCATTTTGATTAACCACATCAACTTAATGAGCACCATGTTAAAGATTATCTATAGTAACAATAGCTGCCATGTGTAATTTGAAATTCTGTCCCCTCTCCAAACCTCATAAATACTCAGAAAAGCACATTTGCTGTGGTTCACTGACTCTGCCTTTAAAAGATATTTGCCTGGAGGATGCATCATATGGAGGGAAATGGACCGAGCAGAGACATAGGCAAGACTCTGGCTTTATCCTACACTTACTTTGTTGCATAGACACTCTGTTTTTTTTCACATAATTTTTAGTTTCTAGATGCTCAACACTGGTGCAAGAACACATTTATTATAATGGCAACAATATCATGTTTAAAATACATTTCTAGCAGACCCATCATCGCAATAAGACATAATGTATGCAAATTATATACACCCAACCATGCATCTCTCTCTCTCTCTCTCTCACACAAACATACAGTTTTCAAATGTGTCTTTGCATGTGTGTATATGAAAAAGGCTCATGGTTTTTTGTTTGTAGAATTATGATGAAAGAAAGTCTTCAATCCTTTTGTGTTGGTTTTGCTCTTGGCTTTGAAAATCTATTTTAACCAAAAATTGTTATGTACAAGCTCATATATGTACTTTTTGTTGAAAATTGGTCTGGTGACCTCAGATTAAAAATTGTAGGAGAAAAAAAATAGAAGTACAGATTGCAGTATCCCTACAGCATGAGAACAAAACAGGAACATTTTATAGCAGTATCAAAAGAGGGACCAATTAGTAATGGGTTCAGCAGTGGCAGAAAATACTTGGCTTTGCTTTTTCTTGCAATTCTTGTTGTGAAACAGCCCATCAATTGGCCAATGACAATGGGTGGCGGTAGAATTCAGCTGAAAGCTATGATACTCCAAACTGGAACTGAAAAACTGAGAACTGCAGTTATGCTCAATCACTCTTGACTTGATTTTATGTATAACACTTATGGTAAGGTAAGGTAATGTTAGTGTTCAAAATCAGCAACAGGTTAGACACAAGCATCAGCAAGCAGCAATCAAGCACCAGCTTTCTGTCACAGACAGTTTAAAACAGATTAATTGATTGGACAGATGTAAATCCTTGTCTTATGCACTACAAAACATTTTTTGGGTACACAAAGCCATAAATGAAACTCCACTATACCAGCTCTCTGTTGGAGATTTCGGTCGTCACAGGGCAACCCAATGGATTTTGCCAGTGCAATCTCATCGTCCAATTTTTTGAGAAGACTTTTGGAACCCATTATGGATACCATAAATCCCTATAGCACCTTGGTTTTCCCATTTCTATTGTGTCCAAAAAAGCTCAATAATTAACCTCATAAATCACCTCAGCTCAAAATCCTGGCGTTCCCTGCAGGGATTTTAACAGAGTAAACAAGCCACCCATTGATGGCAATTGGGGGCTTTGACAGCGCTGTCTCCACAGCCTGTCAGAGCTCCCGATCCGTTGGTCCCCACCTCTGTCAGGTTAATGTCGGTGCAGCCATCCACATACACAGAAATGTAACAAAGGCTTATGTTGACATTAGTGGACGCCAGTGCATAGTGGAGCCCTAGCCTTATTTGTGCCGTTCTGAATATCAACATTACCCTCAAGAGACATATTCTGTATACCTTTGTTGAGAAAAAAAAATAGAAGACTGAAGAAGTGTGGCAACACACTGAGCCATTTCACAGTAGTCGTACAAGTGAATGGGAGACACTTTGTTACACCTTGTGTCAATGCTAGCCACTGTACATTGTGGTGCTTCAACACAGGCACATGTGAAAAGTTTTTTGTCTTTCAAACACCAAACTCAGTCCTCCATAATTGTATCTAACTGGGGCAAAATAATTTTCCATCTATTTGCCTTAAATGCTATGAACGGAAAATAAAAAGTTCCATTCTATTGGTCTTCTTGTTCATATGTTCAATAGGTTTCTAACTTTACCTAATTATTTTTCATTATTATTGTGCCTTTACAATACGTTGGCAGTCCTCTTCTCACTCCCGGATCATAACGTAGCAGCCAAAATACAAATATAACAAATCTAAAAGTTTAAGGGCTCTTTCACACTTTCAACAACACCTGCAGGTTGTGATAAGCAGGCACACGAGCTGTGAAAATCAGTGTGGACATTATTGGCATGTGTTTTGATTCCTTTTTAAATCTCACTACTGCATGCATTTTGTCTGTTGTGTGCTCGTCCTCCCCATTGATGATACAACACACATTCAAAAACTGCCAGTAAACCACATTGAACTTATGCGTGCTGTGTGAAAAGGTCCCAGTGAGAAATTGTCCTACAAAAGTCTTACACCTAAAAGCATGCCATTATATATAGGTCAAGTTCTGCACTTATTTAGCTGAATACATGTGCTGCATGCTCATCGTGGGCCAATGATTGAGAAAGTATTAAAGGCTGAGGATTAGAACACCAACCAGGCAAATAAAGGTTCTTGAAACCAGGTCAAAAACGCAGCTCTCTCAGAGAAACATCTGCTTATTGTTCTCACGATAGGTATCCTTTGTAAGGTAATTATTACTCATCAGTTACATGTGCTGCAGTTTCTAAACTGCCCTCTTTCTGGCTATGATATGCAGGTTAGACCACAGATTAGTAAATCTGTTTTTGGGCAGCTGCTAATGCACTATACTTAATTCTACAGTGTGAAGACCACCCCTAAGACAGCCTTTGTACTTCTTTTAACTTGCTTTGATTTCGTCAACGTCTTTCTGTAGGCGAAGTCTAATTGCTGTTTTGACATACAGAGAAGGTGAAATGTGGAAACAGACCAGCTGCCTACACTAAAATCATTGTTCTCCATCATAATACACAATCAGGTAAATGAAAGCACAAAGTAACCCTTGAAATTATAGCTAATCAACATATAGGTGCTTCAGACTTGCACTCAAAATGATACATTTATTAAGCACTGTAAAATGACTAATGGCTAACATATCAATATTGGGCTTTGTTCTGTGCTGTGGTGACTGTAAAAGGAAACACAAAAGAACAGTGGCACAGTACAGGTTAAACCCACTGAAGGTATTGTGTTATTCTCCAATAATTGAATTTTATGCCTCTCTGCTGCAGCTTATAAACAACATCTCTGCTGTGCAGGAATAACTGCTGTCCAGAACGAGGGCAGCCAAGCGAGGAGACAGCAAGTGTCTAGATCTCCCATGAGCCCCTGCAAGAACAAATTACAACATCTCATGCACCACCCCTTCACTCCCCCCAACCCTTTTCCTACTCGTGAAGCAATTACAGTCAAAGAATAGCATAGAGCCTTGTGAAAGTGTTAGGGATAATGGGCTTTCTTGGAGTGCATCACCTTATAGGTTACTAAGAAATTTGGATAGTGTAATGCCAGGCTCAGAACATGTACAGGGCACAGAAGTGCTTGTCAAGTAGCAGATGTAGGTGTTTATTAGTAAAGTGAATTATAACAAAAAAAACAAAAAACATTTATACATGACTACAGGTTAGCAAAACATTTAATACAAGACAGATGAAAATACAAAATAAACTGAATTATTTGTATGACCATTGGCAAAAAGACAAAAACTATTTTTTTTATATACAAGTATGTATATAAACATTAAAAGTACGCATGAAAACACCAGAAAGCCATCTTTAGTACAATTTTGCATAAATCTCAGAAGCCAGGTAAGCCAGTATGCCAAGTGATAACTTGTTTAAGCTTGCAGAACATCACTTCCCATGTCTCCGACTAGTAGGTAGACCGCAATGTAGGTGAAGAGCTTTCACTAGCAATTTCATGCCGTGTTTGAGTCCAGCGCCAAACTCTCAAATCTGCTCCAGCTACCCTCTGCGATTCTGTGCGAAGACGAGACTCATTATCTTCAATAAACTGCACAGCCCGATCCCAGACTCGCTTTAAATGTTTCCTAAACAGATTAAAGAAATGTATATATTATTATATATTTTTACAATAGAACATATATTTATCATATTTTATATCCCTCTTATTTTGTTATCCTTCATTCTAAGGACAAGTAATTAAATTTTTCCCATAATCACTCCTGATTAAATCACATCAGGGCCATAATGCATGTTGGGGAAGTGAAGACAGACACTAGCTATTAGTACATGAACTTTGTCTGGTAAATAGTTATTGGACTAGAGAAACATATTTAGTGACATATTATAGGTTTATAAAAACTTATTGGTTTTGAATATCTTTGGTAGAACATTATTGTGTATTTTACTATAGCTATTTATTTATATTTCAATATCACTTTCTAATTAAACCGCAACAATTACTGGTCTTTGCTAATCAAAATGTAAATAGCTATGACAAAAGTGTACCTATCACCTCTGTATCTACTTACTATTATCAGTACAATAAAAAAAAAAAAAAAAAAAAAAAAACATTTTTAGCTGGGGAAACAACAAATCAAAATCGAGTAATGTTACATTACGGAAGGCTCAGGGCGCAAGGGGACTTGGAAAGGCAGAGATCAGCAGTGACATCCCAAGTCTCCTTTCGCCCGGCAGCCAGCTGTGCTGATGCTGGAGGGGTAGAGCGTCACCAGATCTGTATTGGTGCATCATACAATGCAGGAGGACAGGACACTCCAGGCATGGCAACACTGAAGTGAGTAACCAGTAAAGGAAAGTATATCCTTTTCATCTGCAGGGGTCTGTGTCCCTAGTTGAAGACTATGTATGTAATGTGTATATGTTTTATTTTAGTTTTTTAGATTAGCTATAAAAAAAAATTTATTCCTTTTTTTTTTTTATAAATATCAACATCCAAAAGGAAAAAGAAATACAGCAAGGACAGCACATAAGCTCTGCGTCTGCAGATGACTTACCAAAAGTAGCCATTAACTAGCGAAACCAAATGATGATTAATTATATATAAGAAAAAAAGTAAAGAATATATTTGCAAACCGTCTAAACAATTTACAAATTCCAAGCAACAAAAATTTTTTTAAAAACTGTAGGCTTGGAGTCTTTATTACTAGTTTTGCTGGTCAGCTGTATTGCTGCTCCGATTATCCCACTGTAATTACACTTGACAGTGTTTTCATTACTACAATAACCTGAAACATGCTTTGTGTCTATCAGCCAGAGACCAAGTGAGTTTTTGCCAGTTTCAGGTCATATGAGAGTTTAAGACCATGGTTTCCATTATCATTTCTTTTTTTTTTTTATGATTTAAAACAAGAGAAGTATGGAATGATATAGCTTACCTGTCCTGAGGCATTATAAGTGTGTCTCTGACATGCAAGATACCAATGTATGGGTTCTGTTCAATTCTCTGTTGATAATCTTTGTAGTGGTGTTTAACAACATCTTTAAAATGAGACAAAAGAATGAGAAATATTAGGCATGCACACCTTAGGCATATAAATATTAGGTAGGTGTGTGCACATACACATATTCAGTCATTTTTTATTTTTAAATTACAAAAGAGCTGGTATATACCAATGATTTTCTCCACCATGATAAACATCTGCTGTTCCTCTTCTTCCACCTTCCGCCAGTGATAACGCAAGTAGATCAAAAATAACCAGAGAACAAAGACACCTGGTGGAAGAAGAATCAGGGGTAGAATCAAAAGCATACGAATCTTAAACCTGGAAGATGTGAATGAACAATATGCTGCAAAAGTCATAGCTAGCTAAGACAGGCACTACCATGGTTTTCATCTGCATATGGCCTCTATAAAGCCGTTAACAATTTTGTTTACAATGAGCTCAATATATTAACAAGCATCAAGAAATAAAAAGTTTGCAAACATTTTGGAACAAAATAAAAATCATCCCCCCAGAAGAGGGGAACCTTTACAATCTGTTCAGAAGCAGTAATTTTTTTCTGACATCAGACATCAGGGGCGCATTTCATTTAGCAAGAAGCATTTGCAGATTACAAAGCTATAGAACCTGGTAGAGGGTTATACCTCTGCAAGGATCCCCTCCTTTCATACAGAGAACAAGGGTCCCACTCTGCAGCTGCTGGCAAGGAAAGGACTTGACCTACCATGGCTGTGGATGATTTAAAAACACAAGCTGGAAGACAGAATACCTTTTGATGCAATTTTAGTGTATTTTGAAGGGAATTATAGGACACTGTAAAATAGTGTGTTGTTAAGAGCGCTGTCTTGAGATCCTGGAAAAACGATACTTGCTAATGGAAAAAGCATACGATCTAATAACTAATCATTATACTGAAGGTAGCCATACAGGCATGTTCTTTCACTTGATTGGTCTTAGATTTGATTGGATTGTGTGATTGAAATATTGTCAGTCCAACATCGATAAATCCTACTAGCACACGGTGTGATTTATTCCTTTCCAAAGCCCTGTGCACATGTTCCATAGTACCATCTGACACAAAATTTATAGAAATACCATAAAAACCCATCAGATACTTGACATATACCAAGACGTCTGATCACAGCTCGATTGATTTTATGTTGCGGTGTAAAGAAATCAAATGATCTTTATTTTTTTAATGGGGGGAAAAAAATGTAACCGCGTATGGCCACCTTACAGTCCCCACGTTCGACACCTGTGTCGATATTGATGTGACGCCTACATATATATATTAACACAACCTTTAAATACTGAGGATAACAACTAGTAACCTCCCCCAACAATTTTGGTGACTATACCATTTTCTAGCTATAAACTATAACAAAATAGGCAATTAGAAGTAAAAAGTAGAGCAGTTTTTGGAGGAGAAACTCTTCCTATAATGAAAACGGTCGCAATCTGCAATGCATCTTCAAAAAACAAATAAAATGAACTGTTAACAAAATAAAGCACTTCATACCAAAAAGGGCCAGGAAAAGGTTGGAAATGGCTGTATAAAGTGCATTTATCAGGCGGCAAGTAATTCCAAGAAGTGGCCGTGAAGACTCAACGCAGAAGACAAGGGAGCTTGTGGTGACAACATTGCCCTCTTCATCTTTTGCCCTAAAAGATACACATCAGCAGCAAAATAAACAAGAAAGATTTATCAGAAAATCAGTTGTCGTCTTTAACATTGTATTAATATTAGCGGCAGTATACAGTTTTTAACTCACCATATGCCTAAATGTTCATTTCTGTCCAGCAGCCATTCTAGAGCAGCATCAAATCTCTCAGGTGGATGTTCACAAACATTCTGTAGGGGAAATGAAGCATCATATCTAAGTAAGGTCAAAATCCAGTAGCTCACGATCATGTGAAAACTCCTCAGTGGAACTTACCATAACAAGTTCTTTTGCTCTCTTAACTGGTATACACTTGCTACTTAGACCAGATGGGTTTCCACACTCAAAGCTACCTAATATAATATAAGAACAAGAGACAACTTTGAAGACTTCACGTCTAAAATTAAAAGACTACTTTACAATATTTAAAAAAAGATTCTTATGGTCTAGAATAAGTTTCTTGCACTATTGGTCCAGACCACAGATAGGTCAGAAATCTGAATGATTTAAAAAAATAAAACCTGATCCTAGTACAGTGTTCTTGGACTAGATACATTAAAGCAAGCATAAAATGTAATTTTTGTTGTTGTGCTACTGTACTGGAATGCACAGAAGCACAACAAAAAAAATCCTGTTAAAATTAAAAATCTGCACAAACCTGCCTAAAAGGGGCTATAATACTGACTTCATTATTACTGCACTGTCCTCAAGAATTTTCTGCATCTGACAGACTTCTAGGTTTATCATATACCCGTTTTCCAGATTGAACAATGAGAACAATAAGCAGCAGGTGAGCCAAATCAATTTAAATCATGATTTAAATCCCTAGTCTGCAAGGCTCGATTTAAATCAAACTGATTTAAAAACAATCATTCTTGCTGGTATAACTTTAAAATGAAAGTAGATGAAGATTTTTAGAATAACAACTTTTCATATGGAGTTTTTTTTATCTCCAGTTTAGGTTAAACATTCATATTTGGACAACTTTTCTGTTGTACTTAGTTTTGAGAACTGCAAAAGTAAACCAAGCATCTGTGATAATATCATGTAGGCAGAGAAACTGCTCAATAATCTTACAAAAACAGATGCCAAGTTGATGATGGCATAAGCACATCACCCAAAATTTCCATGGTTGAGGGGATACAAAAGCAATACATTTATTATACACAGTGCAAAAAATGAAGTAATGACATCATATCAATCAAAAACAATGCACAATGTTGCGGATGTACACATCTCTACACGTACTCAGACAATTAAAATAGTCCAAATGGCGCAAATTTCACCCCATCCTGTGTTTCGTAAAATACTTCTTCAGGGGGTACGATATGTAATTTCATAGGCCAAATCTACATAAAACAAACAGCCAACACAAGGGACATATTGAAAAACCAAATCGACATAAAAGTGGACACAGCCCCTCAGGGGTCACTCGTCCATAGATCAATATAGAGAGAAAGACATGATTTCTGAAGATGGCGTCCCCACTGGTGATCTGCGTAACAAGACTGACCCAAACCATCAACTGATCATGTTTACCAAAGTAAATGTATAAAAAAAAAAAATCGGTCTTGTTGTACGCAGATACCCACTGGCATTTATGTGTCTGTCTGTCTCTCCGTTCCCCACTGGTGTCAGTGCAGTAGGGGCACCCCCTTGAGAAATCGTGTCTTTCTACAATATTGATCTATGGATGTGAGTAACCCCTGAGGGTCTGTGTCTACTTTTATGTGGATTTGGTTATTCAGTATGACTGATCCCCTTGTGTTGGCTGTTTGTGTTATGTAGATTTGGCCTATGAAACTACATATCATACCCCTTGAAGAAGTCTTCAACGAAACGCGCATTGGGGTGAAATTTGCACCATTTGGACTATTTAAATTGTCTAACAGCACGTGTACAGACATGTACATCTGGCAACATTGCGTATTTTGATTGATATGATGGCCACTGTGTATGATACATGTATCGCTTTTACATAGCGAGTGGCCCTTAGTCCCCTCGCCCTTGTCTATTCCAGGGGAAATTTTGGTTGATGTATTTATGCCATCATCAACTTCTGTCTGTTGTTTTTGGGATGTTGGCCACTATACATCGGAGAGTGTAGTTTTATTGATTATAAAATCTTACAAAAACCTCTGGAAGAGCCTAACATTGTAAATGGATTCATGGAATTTATTTAACAAAAAAAGTAAACATATACAGCCTTATTCTACAGAATTAAAAACTAATCTTTATTTCATCATGGAATAACCTTGGGATGGTAAGATATTTTATAAAAAAAAAAATCAGATTTTTTGGAAAAAATCATTGATTTTTATCCACCCTGCTCCATACAATTTATATTAGACCTACCACCAACTATGTAGTGCCGGGTCCCTGATACAGACAACATAGTGATTAGAAAAGGTTTAGAAAGGTCCTCATATTACAGGATTTTGATAGAACAAAAGTTGTACAGAAATTGTATGGTAAGATTGTAAAGGCCCACATACACGTCTAGATTTTCAATTCAATCAATTTAAAAATTAAATTTTTTTGGGATTGACTGAAAGGGCAATCGACTTACGGTTCAATTTCAATACAATCGATTAAAAATTTCCAGCATTTCCGATCATTTTTCAATAAAAAAAATTCCCAATTTTAATAGTTTTAGGTCGATCTAACTATGTGGGCTGCCATAGATTTTCAATCAATAAAAAAATTGTTAGAATTAAGTTGATTAAATGAAAAACTTAGATGTTTATAAGGGGCCTGAAAGGTTTAAAATATGAAGCTGGTATGCCCTTTGCAGATATAAAAGCTTTACCTCTTTTGGGAAGGCTTTCCACAAGGTTTGGAGAGGTCTATAGTAATTTTTGGCCAAACATCCAGAGGCCATGTGAGGTCAGGGATTAATGTTGGATGAGAAGGGTAAGCTCACAGCCACTGCTCTGATTTATCCCAAAAGTGTTCTATCAAGTTTTAAACTGTCCAATAGTCTTGGAATCCTGAAGCAAAGTTATTTTCACTGGAATCATGTGGTCAAGCCCAATAATGAAAAACAATTTCACTCTCAATTCCACCACTACATTCAAAGCTTTGCACTTTACTTAGTGAGTTTATGCTGGGATGCAGCCGATAAGCAATGGAAACCAACATCATGAAAACTTCTGCACATTCTTCTAATCTGAAGCCCATACAAAATTTGGAGGTCTGTAGCTTGACTTTTTTTTTTTTTTTTTTAATAGTGGCAGTTCATAGTGAAATAATAAGCAGTGAAGGCACATGCAAATAACTTTCCAAATGAAAGGAGGAAACTCCAGATGTCACCTGCAGTGCAGGAGTTTCTTTGCGTATATCTGTACAAGTACTGGTTTACATTTAACCCCTATATACTAACATTTGGTTGTAGTTGCTAGTTTCTTGCACCAACTTGTACTCATTACAGGACAAGATGGCATAATGATCAAATAAAATATAAAAACACACAAATCTGCTCAAACTAGAATTCATTTTTTAAATCAACCAATACTGACAGGCGGTCTAATACACCGCGCAGGGAACAATGTTGCACGCTGGCACATTTGCCAGTGGATTACCTGCAGCTTGCCCGTGGCTTTGGGCTAGCTCCTGCAGCATTGGTGGGAGTGCACCCTGTTGATTTTGCTGAGCCAAAAGGCAGAAAAACTGCGCCCATACTGCATTCATACACGCATTTATACATGCAGTACGGGCGCTGTTTTTCTGCATCTTGGGACTCCTCCATTGATCTCCAGTGATTTGAGTTGTCTCTGGCGGCAATGTGCGGTGCTGCAATGAAGACGCGGCATCCCGCAGTTTTATATTATCACTGCGGACGCGCCACTCAAATAGCGCAGAGTGGACACTGTGATTCATTCGAATGGGAAGTGTCCTCTCTGCGTCTTTTTCCCTGCTGCGGAAGTACGTCCACAGTGGGGAAAAAGACGCAGTGGACGCAAGGCGCAAGCCTTTACAAAGTATTTACTTCTTATGTGTTTTCCTTTATTTTGAACTTGACTGGATACAGAAAAATCAATCCAATCAAATCCAACATGAAAGAAAACATATAATAAGCAAATACATGATTTTTTTTAAAATGTGTTTTTTTAATTTTGAATTGAAATATATTTTTTTCTAATTTTGAACTTCCTGTCCCTCCCCCTCCCGATGACGTCATAGCGCACCCGCCCGCGCGATCTCGTTCATCGGCATCTGAAAGTCAGACAGCAGGGACACGGAGGAGAGAAGCAGCAAGTCTCCTGGGCTGCCTGCAAGCCATCTGGCTGCAGGTAACCGAGTTATCTCGGGCTAATCCTTTTCAGCAACTTTAAACACCCAGAAGGTTAAGCCCTCCATATACCTTTTAATCACACACAATTTCCATTACAACTACCAACAACAATGTAGTGCTGGGTCCTCCCTGATAGAATACATAGTGACTGGAAGGTTTAGAAAGGTACTCATATTACCAGGGCTGTGGAATCAGAGTCGAGGAGTCGGAGACATTTTTGGGTCCCTGGAGTCGGGAAAAAAATGGACCGACTCCTACTAAATTTAAATAGGAATTAAATATTTTTTTTTAATAAAAAAAAATGACTTCAAATGTCACAATTAACAAACAGTCAATGAACATAATGACTTCTCTGCTATAAGAATAAATGCATGCAGCGCATAACATTACAG
>CM070033.1:116884232-116897602 GCA_036250615.1 Ptychadena robeensis
TTCATTGGATGTGGTGGACAAGGCTACCGATGGTTCCCCTTCCCAATTGATATTATTATTTGCCTCCTATTAACTGCAATGCAGTTAACCAGCAAACTTGAACTTTGCCCACAAATTAAACGTAAGGGGCTAAACAAAAATAGGGAGGCTGGTCCCTTGGACATTGTGTAGAGACACAAAGTCCCAGGGGCCAGCCAGCCCATGTAATTAAGTTACATGCGTCATTTTTTTCTAAACACAAGGGGAGTTTGTCAATCATTACCTGCATAACGTTAAACCTAGTAAAACACATTGGGCTGTCTTTAAATCTGAATGGTATCACAACAAACACATACATGTTTTATAAGAAAAAACGCACAATGAAATCTTTATTGTAAATGACTTCTTTATAACTATAATACTATTAACTATTTACATATTGGGGAAAACAATGCATAAAAACCCCAGAATGCAGAATGGTTATTCAGATTTAGAGATGCAGAATGCAACATTCTTTTACTGTTTAGCAGTAGACAGGTAGCAATTGTCAAGGATATACAAATGAAGAACAAAAAAGAAAAAGTCTCTAGCAATTTAAAAATGTATTTAACAAAGCATTTATATAAAGAAAAATAAATAACTTACCCTGTCATCTTTGCCTTCACAATCAGCAGGAATAAGTTTAACTGGAAAAAACAAAACCATACCTTTCACAATATGCACACAGTGTAACAGGACTTGAAACTTGAGCCACAGCTTTTCTTTTTGTCTTTTTCAAAAAAAGAATAAAGAGGGGGTTGAACTTCAGACAAGTTTAATAGGTATCTGGCTACTGAGTTGCTGACCATGGCAGGCCACAAGTCATGAAAAGCTAACCATCTACAGTGTTCTCCCCAGAATTTTTTTTCAGCCGGGCTGCCGGCCAGCGGCAGCACACAAGTCCTCTGCGGCGAGCAGCCTGACAGGCGGCGCCTCCCCATTCTTCAGGAGCGCGCCGCAGCCACTGAAAGACTCCGGCCCGCGGCTCCGGTAGTGTGCCGCGGGCCGGAGTCTTTCAGTGGCTGTGGCGCGCTCCTGAAGAATGGGAGGCGCCGCCTGTCAGGCTGCTCGCCGCGGAGGACTTGGGTGCTGCCGCTGGCCGGCAGCCTATCAGAGGTGAGCCGCGCCGAGGATGAAGAAGAGCCACATGCGGCTCTGGAGCCGGGAGTTGCCGACCCCTGGTATAGCGGGACGGAACTGCCGGGCGGGGACTAAAATCTCCCGGGCAAGCCGCCCGGCCAATCTGCTCTGGGGAGAACACTGCATCTACCAAGTATTCACAGTCAGTACTAAAGGGAAGCAAAAATAAAACAACAAGGAACACACAATTTAAACCAATATACTGTTTAACTTTCATTAGGGTTACACCTCAAAATCCTTCTCTAGCCGAATCTTATCACACAAGATCTGACACCCTAATGTGCAGATCAGGTTGCTTTGCCTAATTTTGTACAGGTCTGGACAAACTTTATGTGAACTTCAATTTGATCATAAGGTTTGCGAACACAACAATGGCTCATTTAACAACATAAATGAACAGAAAACAGAACAGAACAGAGGAGTAATAAAGCTGGGCATAGACGGTTAGATTTACGGCCAATTTCACGGCAGATCGACCGACCTGCACGCTCACAGTAACCGATAAATGCTGGCACACGATGGGTCTGCGAAATAGACAGCAAATCTAACGAGCCAACCTTGAATCAAGCACAAAATCAGAATTACAAACATGCCTGTAAATATTAGACCAGCATCCCCATCCAATTGACTGCAGGCACACAAAGGATGCCTGAAATCATCACACGGGGTCGATCTGCCGGGAGAATTCTCAACGTTTATGACCAACTTTAGACCATACACTCTGGGTATGGTTGGTTAAAGACCAGCTACTTGACTCAACCCTTAACCTTGGATGGTGTTCTCTTGAACACTTGGTACAATTATAAGCAAAACTGCATTTAAAAACTTACACACAAGTATTTTATTTACCTGTACAAATTTACTTTTGTTAAAAAAAGAAATTCACAAAAAAACGAGATCCAAGTTGCCCATATCAGTGCTCCTGCGTAAATGATTATTTATGCTTCGTTTTATGCAAACCTGGGATATATTTACTTTAGCATTTAGACTAAACTGTATTTCATTCAGCTTCCAAACAAAAGGAAGACTATCAAACAAACTTACTGTCATTCTGCTGTGTACTGAAAAACATCCCACTCTTCATAATGAGAATTCCTAGGAAGATAATGAACAGACCTACTGACAGCACCTGAACCAGTTTTGATAGATAATATTCTAGATTTATACTCCAATTTGGTTTACATTGTCCCAATTTTCCTCGATTAAGAACGGAATCATTCTTATAGTAAAGCTGATCCTTTACGCCCTGCTCATTGTATCCAGACCAAGGCCTTCCCTCGTCCCTCTTTACAGGCAAACCTGACCAGCTACTTCTTTCACCTGTTAACCTTGATCTAAGTTCCTGCCCTCGATAGCCACTGTAATCAGAAGTGTCATGGGTAAATCGTTCACCCCCCAGGGAAGACCTGTCTCTCTGCCCCAAGGAACCATAATCAGAAGTGGGTTTTGAAAGTCTGTCCCCTAAAGAGTACCTGTCTTCCTGTCCCAGATAGCCCCTATAGTCAGAATTCCTTGTAAATCGTTCACCTCCCAGGGAGGATCTGGTCACCTCTTCCAAGGAGCCATAATCAGAAGTGGTTTTAGGAAACCTTTCACTTCCCAAGGATCTGGGCTCCTGTCCCTGGTAACCCCCAAAATAAAAACTGCTTCTTGCATAGCTTTCACCTCCAAGGGAGGACCTGTCCTCCAGGCCCAGACTGTCCCTGGAATATCGATCACCTTGCAGAGAGGACCTGGCCCCCAGGCCCAGACTGTCCCTGGAATATCGATCACCTCCCACAGAGTATCTGCTGTCCAGTTCCGAGTTTCCAATACGATCAGAAGTTCTCTCTGCTCCTAATGAAGGTCTATGCTCATATCCTAATGAGGCACTACAGTCAGAACCACCTCTAATTAAATGACTCCCTGTCTGTGAGGACCTGTCATTCCTCCATGGTCCCGTGCCCCCCACGTGGGAAGAAGTAGCACCTCTACCATCATCAGCTCTTTCCACTCTACCACTACCCCCATAACTATTCCTGTGGCTGGCTCTGGGGGACACGTCTGCCCTTTCTTCCTCTTCCCACTCTTCTTCGTCTTCTAAAGGTTCACTACGCCTAAGTCTGGTGTTCCCCTCGCTCTTTCTCGTCCTCCCTCGATTTTTGGCAGACTCAGCTTTTAATTTGTCGAGCTTTTTTTTATACAGCGCTCGGGTACTGTCAGTGATCGGTCCTGCGGAGAAGCCCAGCTTCTGCAACTCTTTTCGGAGCTCAGCGTCCGACATGTTTTTGGTGGCTGCAATGACGTCACCTTGCCGTCGCTTCCGCAGCGCCATGTTACTAAAGGGCCGCTTGAGGGGCGGGTACGACGCTGAAGCCGAAGTCGGCCATCTTTGTACAGGACATAGACTGGCGTAAGGTAATAGTATAAGAGCAGAAACGTCGGAAAGTGATTTCTCATTTTCACATGTTACTTTAATAAAATATCTTTAGTAAATCTAATGCGATAAATGAAAATGTTTTATAAAGATTCTGTCATAAATATAATTTTATTTACACCGTGACAATACTTGTTAAGCCCCCCATAGACAGGCAGACTCCTCCATGCAACTTCTGTACAACCAACTTTTCTTCTACCAAAACCATGTAATAGGAGGACCTTTCTACACCTTCCAATCACTATGTATTCTATCAGGGAGGTCACTATACTACATAGTTGTTGGTAGGTCTCATGAAAGTTGTATGGAGGAGTCTGCCTGTCTATGGGGGGCTTTAGAGTTAAATAAGTTCTGCATGGTCACCTGGTCATACGATGGTGGAGATTTGAGTTCCCTACACACATTACAAGGGACATGGTCCACTATTGTAACCGAGAAATCCCATTTAGTTATACCTAGAGTGTATGCCTATAGAAAGGAGCTGATTAGTTCTATTATGAGTTAATAGAAAGAATGAATAATTCATTAATGGAAAGAATGCACATTAATGGGTCCTTGTTACTTTGATTTCTGCTTGGCAGTGTATCATTTATAGCAGATCAAGAAAAGCCACCCTCTGTCCCCTATCATGTAAGGGAGTTGTATATGAACCCCCTTTATTTATGAAGCTGATAATCACTGCTTTGTTGACTTGGTTCCGGCCATGAGGGCTTTTACCTAGGTTTGAGATGTGTAAGAGTTTAAAGATTGGATTCTGTACTTATAACTATAATGGGAACATTAATACCAGATATCAAAATATTAGTGCTGGGGTTGTTGGCATATTGCCCTTCAGCACAGTTTCTGAAGGTAGGGAATCATGCCATGCTTCAAAATATATACCGTATTTTTCGGACTATAAGACACACCTGACTATAAGAGGCACACAGGTTTTAGAGCAGGCAATCAGCAAAAAAAGAGACTCTGGTCTCCCTGTCCCCTCTATGCTGTGTGTGTGAGCTAACTGGCAGCGAGTGCATCTTTCCCCACACACACCCTGCATTGCTTATATCTGCGGGGCTCTGCAAATATAGCCAATACTGTTCAGATGGGAGATCCGGCTGTGTGCATCTCTCATCATTATGACCTTCATTGCGGAAATCACCTGTACATGTGCATATTGCAAAAGCAACGCATTGTTCTTTCCACAGATTACCTTCATTGTGCAAATTGGCGCTTGTACATGCCCATATTGTGATTACAAAGATATAACACTATATTCAAGATTTTTGAAGTGACTGTATGCGCTATAAAAATTCATTATTAGAATATTCACGATCAACACTAGAAGTTAGGAGGGAGAGTAACTAAGTGAGGCTAGAGGGGGAAATTACTCTCCCCCTATACTTGCTACCCTACTTGTTAGCAGCAGCTCTGATGCTTTTAGTGAACCCTCAGGTTGAGAACCACTTCTATAGAGTACTAATTTTTTTCAGATCTTTAGAGAATACTTTGACATGGGGTGCCACGTATGTATGTATCTTCCAGTGTTTGAGAGAGTGTCAAAACAAGAACACCAAATGAAAAAAACCCTACTCCCCATTTAACTGAAACTTATAATAGTAATAGTAACAATAATAAGTCACATGAAAATTGGGAGGAAAATAGCTAATTTGGCACAAATTGGAAATTTTTTATTTAGGGGTGTACTTAACTTTGATCCAGAGGAGGCATGGGAGAAAGTCATGTGGTCAGATGAGACCAAAGTAGAACTTTTTGGTCTAAACTTCACTTCCTGCCGTGTTTGGAGGAAAAAGAAGGATGAGTTGCATCCCAAGAACACAATCCCCATGGGGGTACTAAGATCATGCTTTGGGGGGGTGCTTTTCTGCGAAGGGTACTGTATAAAGGAGAGGATGAATATGTCCCACTGCGGCCCTGAGCCGCCAGCTGCTAGTGGCTGAACTAAATGCACGCGCTTGCGGCCTTCGCTGCAGCTAAAATACATTTCAATGCAGCCGGGCAAGTGGGGACAAGCCCATTGAAATGAATGGAAGCGATTGTCCAAGTATTTTTTAAAGGCATGCATTTCTGTATATAAACAAAAACGCATGTGTTTTTCACATAACATCTGCGTTTGCATTTTCGTTTTTGAACAAATCAATGAAAAAATTAATCAAAAATGCATACAGCAGGGCGTTAA
The DNA here is from genome assembly GCA_036250615.1 of Ptychadena robeensis. Lineage (NCBI taxonomy): Eukaryota > Metazoa > Chordata > Amphibia > Anura > Ptychadenidae > Ptychadena > Ptychadena robeensis. The sequence continues at coordinate 116,889,989 of CM070033.1, forward strand.
AAAAAAAAGGAAACGCTACATTTTTAAAAACCCAATGCATGCAGTGTAAATGGAAACATTGGGTGCTATGTAAAAACGCTCACAGTAAAGAAAATGCGTGTGTTTTTAAAACACAATGCAACGCATTGAAAGGGCCCTACGTGTCTTCTGGAATCACTGTAGGTGCATTTGACATGGGATTTACTACCTACTGTCCTGTAGCAAAATTTGGCAAATTGCAAGTGTAAAAGCCAGGTGATATAAGTCCCCATATGAATGTATCCAGAATAAGTGTACCCTTCCTACCTTTTTCTAGAGATAACTCAGACATTTTGGATTTCCCAGCACTTCAGTAGCAATCGTAACTAGTACAATTAGAGGGTAAAATCTCCCCAGTAAAGAAACCGACATCAATGGGAAAACATGGCTGAACATAAAATATGGAAAAAACTGTAAAAAATAATGCAATTTTTTGAGGGTTAACATTCAATTGAAGGTTAAAATGCTTCCATAAACTCCTGCTAGTGTGTTTCAGCCCTATTCCTCAGGCTTAATCATAGTACTATGATTAGGGAGTAGGCTTGAAAGACATAAGCATTGGTTCATGCAAGCTTTTTACCCTTCAATAAACTGTATTATTTGGATCCCTTAGGAGTGCTCCTTTTTCTTAATTTCCGTTGGATATGAGCGTGGGATGCTTTCTGTGCACCCTCCACTTCAGCTGTTGACTGAATACGTTACCTGGTGAGCTGTCACATTTTCTTTGAAATCGAGTTCCCATAACATTAACACAGCAGTATTATCATATACAGCCAGCAATAATGGAAAATCCAAGCAGGAATAAAATGTTACAATATACAACCAGCAATAATGTTAAATACATGCAGGAGTTATATAAAATCCACCAGCAATAATATAACATCCACCCAGGAATATTATGATATCATCTAAGTAATAATATAACCAATGTTACCAAGCCACAATTTCTGTATCCAGCTTTTATATAGCATCCACGCCTTTACTTAACAAAAGTATAAGGCCCCCATACACCTTTAGATTTCTCTCTCAGATTCCCTTTAGATCTCGTTTTGTAATATGTAATATGAGGGACTTTCTAAACCATCAAGTCTACCTGTGTTTAATCTGAGGATATCTGAGAGATCTAAAGGTATATGGCCAGCTTAACACTAGCCATACATAGACAAATTTTTTGGCTGATCAACCATCGCGCTCATTCCTGCCAATTAGACGAGAATCGTGTGCGCCCATCTGGCAAGATCCACCCGAAATCTGCCGCATGGCGGATCGCACGGTGATCTCTTTGATTTAAGGTCTGGGCACTGGGCCATTTTTACTGTTGATTTCATTTTTTATTGGGATTAATGGTAATGGTTAATGTCCCTCTTCATCTTTATAGCATACACCAGGTTTTGAAATAAAAGGAGTTTTGAAGTGTTTATAATTCCACTATGACTAAATCCCTAGTTCAAAGAAAACTAACTTCAGAGCAGAATACCAACACCACCATGCTTCACCATGGGCCACTGAGGTGTTTTTGGTAATGCTGAATGTTGCCTGGGCTATAGGATAGGGCAGGGCTGTATTTCAAGTTGCGTTGTTCTTTCCTGAGAATTTTTGCCTTAATGTTTGGGATTTGTGATGGAATGATGTAAATACCTTCTGTTTTAGGAAGGCTTTATTCTTCTATGCTTTTAGCTTTAAAAATCTTCCCTAAGCAACACTTAGCAATAGCAATATTGCTAGAGAGGTAAAAGCATCTTTGTACACTTAGATGACCATTCTTCCACCCATCACTAGAGAAAAAAAGAATCTGGACTATTTTAACGAACTTGCTGGAGATGTAGAGAAGGGCTGGGGGTATACAAAAAAAAAAAAGAATGAGTCTAACACAAATATATTTGCATAAATTAAGTTCAACTTGCTGGAGATGTAGAGAAGGGTTGGGGGTATCCTAAAAAAAAGTATTGCTGTAACACAAATATTTTTTGCATAAATTAAGTTTAAAGTCAAGTAAAAATTTCAAAAGTCGAAATTTCGACTCTAACTTTAAACTTAATTTATGCCAAAACTACTCCCCCCCCCCCCCCCCCCCCCCCCCCCCATGTTCCCACAACTTCTGTATACATCTACAATTTTGTTGATGATACCATGTTTAGGAGCTTTGCAAACAGCTCACAAAATCAGCTAGTCGAAAAATTTGACTATCTCTACCCATCACTGCACTTTGTTGCCTGTTTTACTGTTTACTTGGATTTTACCTGGTCTTTTTAATTTGGTTGCCTTTTGTCTCTTTATTAATATTATAATGCAATTTTTTAATGAACCGTTTCTGTTGTTCAACAGTTTTTTGCAATAACATGCAGTCAGCTTGGGACTTGTAGGAGATGGCGAAGAGTGTGATACATAAAATTATGGATTATGGAAATCCCCACAAGAGTCGTTAAGCTTGATACAAGATAGGGACATGTTGCATTGTATGTATGCAACAATAAATGTACAGGACTAGATAAGCATTGGTTTTAATATTTCTCTCTGCAGTGCAAGAGAACTGGAAAGTATCATTGTAGATTAGTCTCACAAGCTAGGTAAGGCTCCTGGGGCCAGAAGGGGATAAGTTGGGTCCCAAGAAGGGGAGGGGAAGTTCAGAGGAGCAAGTGCTGATAAGAGAACAGCAACTGGGCTAGCCAGTTGTCTCCAGGTTTGCCATCCTCAATCCCTGAATGCAGTTGGTGGACATTGTAGCAATCATTCTTATAACAAGACCCAGTTGCTTGCCGGGCGCACTGGTTGGTTGTCATCCTATTTACCCAATTCAAATGGGGTGGTGCCACCTGTGGACTCTAGGTGCAGACTGGTGGCGTTACCGCGTGCCTTATCCTCCTGTGGACGAGCCCTATCTCCAGTGGCTTGCAAGTTTCGGTTTCCCCTTTTTCTAAAGAGGACTTGTCCCAGGAAAGCTGAACTGTTTCAGTTTATTACTGAACTCAATCCCTTATCTTTAGGACTATTCCCCTGAATCTAAGCTATGGTCCATCCCCTAGGTTCTTGTAATTTCCTTTAATAAACAGTACATTTGCCTCCTGTCCTTGGCTGAATCCTTGAATGTGAACATCATAAGCACAAAAGCAGCTTATTCTTCAGTAATTTGGCTTTACATGCAGACAAAATTATATAGGTTCAGCTTTAAAGGGTTTAAACTCCACCCCATGTTTCCTCAAGCATCCTGGATTTTGACAACAGGTTTTAACAGAAAAAAGCCTTGATAGTTGGGACTAAAAAATGTTCTAGCTGACTACATTTGACTGCAAATGGCTACAAATGATACTGACCTTCCATGATTAAAATGGAAAAAAAACTATGGTTTGTTCATGTGGGGAATGAACAGGCTACATATTGCTGGATAAAGTAAAGGTATTCCACAGGCTTTATCTATGTTTTAGCTGCTGTTTTTATATTATGCAGTCATAATGGACAGTAAAATCAGAGCATATTTACTGGAAATGGTATAACTAAGCAAAGCTGAAAGTAAAGTTGCACTGATAAAAATTATATGCTGCCTTAGTACTTTATGTATCTTTTCTAAGTATGGTAATGCATGTACAGTGGTTTTTAAATTTAGATTTATAAAGCTGTTAAATGTAGTTTAAGCATAGACTTTAGATGAAATTCTGAGGTGAAAGCATATCCTTCTGGATATAGGTGCCAAAAGAGGTACAAAATGTGACTTAGTAAACTGTTTAAATCTTGCACCCTCCCTGGGGTGTAGGCAGTCCATCAATGTCCCCAGTGTTACTAAAGATACTGGGGACATCAGGGCTGCCTATGCCTATACCTGTATTATCTGAGATGCATAGGCTGGAGAGGGGGGAGCAGGATTATAGCACCAGAGAGGAGTGGCATGATTGCAGCACTGGAGGGGAGCATGATTGCAGCACTGGAGGGGGGCATGATTGCAGCACTGGAGGGGGGGCATGATTGCAGCACTGGAAGGGGGCAGGGTTGCAGCACTGAAGAGGGGGTCAAAATTGCTGTACTGGAGGGGGGGGGCAGAAGTATAGCAATGGAGAGGAGGCAGGATTACAGAACTGGAGAGGGGGGGGCAGGATTGCAGCGCTGGAGGGGGGCAGATTTGCATGGTGTCCTAGTTTGTATATATGCTGTACATACATTTAATCAACATTTATACACTTTAGGTCCTCTATAAGATCTGAGCTAAATCTACAATACTGATGTGAATTATTAGTATTGAATACAGCTGGTTGCAGATTGTGGGAAGCACTAGGAATACTGCCTGTATACACTGATATCTCTGCTGATATCTATGAATATAAAGTAACCAAACTGGCTGCTTTGGTGGTCAGTTCATGCTGCGTGTGGAGCTACATCCCCTCATATTATTATTATTAACATTTATTTATATAGCGCCAGCATATTAAGCAGCGCTGTACAATACATTAGAGTGGAGATACAACACAGTATAATAAATAGGTTGGGGAACAAGGTATACAATAGGTGGGGGGATGGGACTGGCATGGTGGTGATGTTAGGAAGAAGATGGGTAGGAGAGGATGAAGAGGTGGGTTTTTAGAGCTTTTATGAAGGTGGCAAAGGTAGACATAAGAGGAATTTTTATGTCAGGGATGACAATGATAGCTGTACACCCGCAGATAGATGTCGGGGGCCACAGCAGCCCTGGGAAATAGCCCATATGAAAAATCGCCACTGCTCGAGAATGCTGCTAGTTAGGTTAATTCTGATTTTATGGCAAACATGCACATCAATTGAAGAGTACAGGTTTGTGTCAGTAACATGGATAAGGAGCTGAAGAGGAGTGAATAAGCCTTGTGCCAATATCCTTTACAGAGGAAATGTACCCCTATGATTTCAACTATACAGTTTATCTGTTCTATATACAGTCGAGCCCATATTTATTCATACCCCAGGCACATTTTTACTTAAAGTTACTTTTATTCAACCAGCAAGTTATTTTTGATGGGAAATGACATAGGCGTCTTCCAAAAGATAATAAGATGATGTACAAGAGGCATTTTTGTCCATTCCTCTTAAGCAATAAGCTCCAAATCTTTTAGGTTGAAGGGTCTTCTTGTCATCACCCTTGCCTTTAGCTCCCTCCACAGATTCTCAATTGGACTCAAGTCAGGACTCTGGCTGGGCCACTCCAAAATTTTATGTTGTTGTTTGTTAACCATTTCTTCACCACTTTTGCTGTGTGTTTTGGGTCATTGTCATGCTGAAATGTCCACTGGTGCCCAAGGCCAAGTTTCTCTGCAGACTGCCTGATGTTGTCGTTGAGAATCCTCATGAATTATTCTTTTTTCATGGTGCCATTTACTGTGATTAGATTCCCTGGTCCATTGGCTGAAAAACACCTGCAAAGCATTAGGTTCCCACCACCATGTTTGACAGTGGGGATGGTGTTCTTTGGGTTGAAGGCTTCTCCTTTTTTACGCCAAATGAAGGAAACATCATTGTGACCAAACAATTAAACTTATGTTTCATCTGACCATAACACAAAAGACCAGAAGTCTTCTTCTTTGTTTAGATGAGCATTTGCAAAGGCCAAGCGAGCTTTTGTGTGACTTATATGGAGAAGTGGCATCCTCCTTGGTCTGCATCCGTGGAACCCAGCAGTGTGCAGTGTCTGTTGGATTGTCTGCCTTGGGACATTGCCACCAGCAGAGCCCAGATTGACCAGGATGGCCTTGGTGGGGATCCTTGGTGATTCTTTTTCACCTCTCTCACTATCCTCTTGGCCAGCCCAGGTGTCACTTTTGGCTTCAGACCAGGTCCTTTGAGATTTTCCACAGTGCGGATCATCTTGTATTTTTTAATATTATTTTACACTGTAGCCACTGGAACTTTTATGAAAACATTTTAAATATGGCCTTGTACCCCTTTCTTGACTTGTGAGCAGCCACAATGTGCAATGTCCACAAACTAACTGCAGAGAGTTGCTGTTTTTCACCTGTTGAATTGATTAAAACAGCTGTTCCAAATTAATCAGCGTAATTAGGATGCTTTAGAACAGCTTGGACTATTTGGAATGGTATAGAACTTTGGATTTTCCCTGAGACAATTTTTTTTGTCATTTCCCATCAAAACTAACTTGCTGGTTGAATAAAAGTAACTTTAAGTCAAAATTTGCCTGGGGTATTAATAATTATGGGCTCGACTGTATCTGTTCTTTACAGAAAAAAAATCCTTTGTCTTGATTGTTATGCAGATTATGCATGAATCATTTTATCTTTTGTAATTTTTTTCTTCGTTGCCAACCTTCTCAACAGTAGAAATGCATTGTACAATGTACAACCAATTCCTGCTCTTTCATCTTATGTATGATGCAGAACAGTGTGCTTCCCGGCTATGTTTTCTTTGCCACTTGCTCTGCAGCTCTGAAGCCGTTACAGCTGTGTTAGGAGCTAGTTCCCTGCTGCTTGCAGGTCATATAAGGTGACAAACGAGCAAAGGAAAGCAGCAGCATCCTGTCACAATATTGTCATAGAGGTAATAAAGCAACACTCTCTTCCAATGTCTGATATGAGGCGTAAACAATGAAAGACAAGACTTGCTTTATACTTCTTCTCTGTAAATGTATAGGTAAACCATAACATGGCAAAACGTGCAATATTTAAAAGTATGTTTGTAAAGCCCTGGCACTATACCATTGCAGGCGTCTATCCCAGAGTCCAATCTCCAACACATTCTTTGCCTATAGTCATGGAGGCTTCCCAGCACTTGGTTGTCCCCCGGATTTGAGGCTTTTGTATAAGGGTTCGTGTCTGGGAACAATTATTGGCACCAGTACCAGGAGCCCACAAAATACAATGCTGGGTGTTGCAAAAAGGACAATTATACTTTCATGTATATTTTATGGCCTTCTTACTTTCTCACCCTTTTTGGTCTCAAGTTTTTGCCTTTGTTACCAAACTAGCAGACATCATTCTTTGGCTAGTGTTTGCCAAACTGGGGGGCCCGGAGGTATTCCAAGGGGACTGTGGGAGGGACAAGCAGGAAGCCTACCATGGAGCACATTTAATGTGTGTGGCTCTGTGTTTCTCTGTGTGTGTGTATATGTGTGTTTCTATGTGACTGATGAAGGTTTCTGTATGATTGATGTTTGCATACAGTGCTGCTTGAAAGTATGTGAACCCCTCAAGTGGTGTAGATGTTTCTGTTGTTTAACCATGATTTTCTCATTCTATCATCACCAGTGTTTATTCATGAAATGTCAGATATATGTTCATCAATTGCATGCACTTGTTTAGTAGGTTTTGTTTAAGTTGCCCAAAAACTACATGAAACATGGACTTAGTGTATGTGCAAAAGTAAGTGAACCCCCAGCTGCATTGGTTAAGTCGAGCAGGTAAAAGACGCAGGTGAAACACATTTGGGTGCTTAATCAATCACTTAAGCAGACCAATGAAATGAGACATCCTTGGAAAATGTTTTGGCCTGCACTATTTAAAAGAGAGAGGAAACCAACTGAACCACTGTGGAAGTGGACGCCCATCAAAAATATCACCCAGAAGCACCAAGCACCAGAAAAATAATAAACCAGGTAAAGGCCAACCCACACCCATCACCTCTAGAGAG
>CM070033.1:116909545-116921787 GCA_036250615.1 Ptychadena robeensis
CACAGCACTGAGCCGTTCCTCTGATGCAGGGCTGAACATAGTGGAGTACGTTGAACCTCTGCATCAGCAGATGTCTGAGCACAGCATCCACCGAGCAGGTAAAGTCTATGTGCTCCACAGCCCGTCAGAGACCTGGTCTAGGGGCTGGTGGAGGCTTGACGGAAGCCAGCGGATCCAATAGCGGTTGTGGAGTTAAACAGGCCTAAGAGTAAAATCTGACTACTGAGGTATGAGATCTGGGGGTCCAAACATTACTGGATGTTACATTTGACCCAAAGCCAGCTGGGGACCTGTGGATGAAGACAGCTAATTGGAGGCTTAATTAGGAACAGGGAGGTCCATCTGCAGCAGAATCTACCATGCAGGAGGCTGACACAGAGGACAGTGAGGGAGACCACCCTACAATGGGGTGCATACCAAACACCATCTCCTGGTACTCATCTGAGTAGCGCACTTAAAAGTTATGTGCACCCCTAGATAGGCATTCTCTGGAGGCCTCAGGCTGGGGGGAAAGGGAGTGCTAGTGGTATGGGGCCCTGAAAAATTACCTAGTATGGGGCCCCGAAATTTCTGATGGCGGCCCTGCACAGTAAGGTTAATAAAAGCTTGAATTTATATCAATATTTTCTAAAGAAAGCTTTGTGAGCAGAAAAAATGGCCATCCCAGGGCTCCTCAGGTCCTCCTACCCCTTTCACCCTCTACTGACCCCTCAATATATACTTGTGAGGTGCCCCTTGTCTAGTAATTAATTACATATGTTAAGTGTCCTGTATAGACTATTGGGAGAATATTTATATAAATATACTAAACTACGTCAGGCTTCTGTCCGGTGGACCGTGTCAGCACTGTGAAAACTGCCGATCCGCCGGCAGTGCATGGTAAAATTCCAAACTCCGCACCTCAGGCTGAGTGGAAATTTGGTAAGTGGACCTTTGAAATTTATATTTGAGTAGCCCTGTTATAGAGTAATAGCTAAACAGAGCATTCAATATATTTTAGACTTTAGATAACTTGTCAACTGTGTGGTAGAAATCATAAATCACGTCACACGGTTTTTTAGAATATACAGTATTTATTTGCACTATAAGATGCACTGGACCATAAGAGGCATCCATAGTTGTGGAGAGAAATTGGGGAAAAAAGAACACTATATGCGTTGGGGTTTTTTACTGCTCGCATTTTCACATAGACAACCATTACCATTTACACTGCATGCCTTGTGTTTTTTTCATTTTCTATTAATTTGTCTTGCATTTTTCTTGCAAACGCAGATGTAATGTGAAAACCACATGCATTTTTGTATATATGCAGAAACACATGACTTTAAAGAATGCATATAGTGTGAAAGGGTCCTCAGAGAAACAGCCATTCACATATAAGTAAATATATACAGCATGTTCCAGGACTTGGCCATGCAGTATTCACTCTAGATTCCTCCAGCCAAGCCAAAAGGTCAGTGCCAGGAGGCAAGACTTTCTTCTACTCCCTCCAGTCAAGCCAAAAGACTAGTGCGTCAGTGTGTTCAGAGAATGGGTACTGCTAGTGCTAATACAGCTAAGATCTTCCTCTTGGCAGTGAACTTATGGCTTGGCTGGAGACAATAAATACAATGCCAGCGTTTGTCTTTTTTGCCATTTTGTTCCAATTTTACCCCATTTTATTTGTGCCCCCTATTTTTTTTATTATTATGTGATATATTTTGTTACCCTTTCCGTGTTCTGTTATGAAAAGCTGTAAAACTCAATAAAACTTTATTGGAGAAAAAACTATTCCAGCCTTCTAGCTATTGCTCCCAGGATGTTTGAAACTAGAAATTGTTTTTATTTATTTTATATAATATATTAATATATTTTTTTGCATACTCGGACCATAAGACGCAATTTGTTTTTAATGGTGAAAAGGTGCGTCTTGTAGTCTGAATAAATACAGCTATTCATATGACACATTTCTGAAATGTATATTCTAAAAGATATCAGAGAATAATGCTAGAATCTCCGTTTACATAAATCAGCTTGTAAGCTATGTTTAATTATGAATATGTTGCCTATGTTTTTCTGTTTCATCTTTCATTACCTTTTTTTATTACACTGTATATCAGCACCGTTTAAATAAGCTATGGGAAAAAGGACTTAGTTGACGTGCAAATGTAAATCTACAGAGCAAGCACATACCACGTCTTTCTTTATCTGCACCATGAAAATGAAATATGTTGTTATCTATAATTTAGTAACAAATATGGCTATAATACCTGCATATTACAAGCATCGCTGTGTGAGAAAAAATGAAGGAAACTCCCTTGTGTCCTCTCGGCCAGCATGCACAAACCATATGTGATGAGGAAAATCGACAATACGGCACGAGAGACCATTGCTGAAACAGAAAACATCAGATAACAAAGACATGCAATAATGATGAGGATTATCCAGGAACAGCTATTTTTTGTGGAGGTGGAAAGACAAAATCGTACACAAAGATTTTCATAATAATTTTCTCTAATAGAAAATGTTGAAGCTGAACTCTAAAACAGTTAAACATACAGTCTTACAATGTAGGTATTGGTGCTAGACAGCATAATCGGGTTGGGGACTTACATTGCAGTTAAATCATACATAGCTAGGAGAAAGATCTTTTTTTTGGCAGGAGAGGCATATGGTGTCTCTTTTAATGAAAAGACAAATGTACATCTGGCAGTTGTTTTATGTGTAGACCCACACCAGGTAACTAGAAGATGGCAAGAATTCAGTTGAGAGCTGGGACAATAAATTGCCAGAATGTATGTTGTGTGGAGAAAGAGGGAAACATTGTAGGCAAGAAGCAGTAACTGAGAAGATGGCAGGTGTAGAGGCAAAGGCTACTGGCAAGGAGGGAAAGCTAAGAGGTAAGTCTATCATACTAAGGGTAAATTTACACTGTTGTTATTTGAACAACACATTTAAAGCTTCCCAGACGCCCTCTGCTGGCAGAAAGCTTTAGTGACGCTTTAAAGCAAAGTCGTTTTTACACAATGTACTCTAGCTTTAAAGCCAGAAAAACAATGAGGGGGGGGGGGTGTTCAAGCAGCTACAGGAGGGGTTAAAAAGGTCACCTGATCCTGCAGGGATGAAACGGTGGAAAAGCCACTCCCATGTAGTTGTTTAAAGTTTAATAAACGAGCGACAAAGTTGAAGCTGAAGAAAAAGTACTGCTTGAATAACGACAGTACATTTTCTGTTCTTTAAACGACCTCATTGATTTCCATTTCAAACTTAAAGCAAGGCCGTTCTGTCGCTTAAAAGACCAGAAAACCACCTTGCAAAGTGTAAATTTAGCCTAAGTGAGAATTCTATCAATACTTGCATGTTATAGTAGGAGGTTCTAACCCTTAAGCTAGGCATACTTGGCTTAATTTTCCAACTTAAAAATGATAGTTTGAAAAAACATAATGTAATCACAACTGGTTGGTTCCTGTTTCCTATTTTTGCTCCATATACCATCGGATTCAAATCAATCGAAATACCAAGAAAACCCGTTCACCAACATGTCTGATCACTGCACGATCGAATTTTGATTCAGCTAAAAAGGAATAAAAATTTTAAATGATCTAGCTAAAACTCTCTGCCCCCCTGCTGACTATCAGCCTATCTCTTGTGGGGATTGTGAGGTTATGTGGGCTGTGTGGAAATGCTGCATGGTTATATGCTTAAAAGCAGGCCTGAAGCATTTGGCTATGTATATAGGACACAAAGGAAAGATGTGAGACAAAAAATTACTTAATTAAAAGTTATATTTTTGACTAAAAGTTACCCCTGAATTTACTATTTGTAATGAACCCTTAGAGCTTTTTTGAATTATATGTATATATATATATACGCTTAGCAGGGGTCCCGACCTATCCCACAGACATTGCCTGGTGGTCTGTTTACACATCCGCTGGTGCAGGCTGAACGTACTCGACTACGTTCAGCCTTACATTGGTGGATCGGCTTAGCGCAATGAAGACAGACCCTCCGCCGAGCAGGTAAGTCTATCTGCTAAGTTGGGACCTCCCGCTAAGCGTATACGCTTAGCGAAGGGGTCCCAACATAATGAAAACAAGCCCTTAAAGTTAACAGACTTAAAATATAGATCTTCCTGAGGTAATATATCAACATAAAATGTATCGGTGTGACACAGGATTACAATATTACAGTCTTGTGCAAATAATTGCAAAAGTGTAAACAATGCACAGAATATATACTTTTTTAGGTTAATTGCTTTAGTAACAAACATATATTACTGACCCACAGTTTGCATGGATAAGCTACAATTTAATTATAAGGAACACTTAATTAAATTTTTTCTGTAATTTAACTTTTTAGGTGGTCAGAAAAGATTCTTGCTATAATATGTCAAGAACCAATAATCCAGTTATTGACCTGTGTTCCTCAATGTTTAAAGGACGAGTTAGTTGGGAATAGGGATCATTTGGACCCACTCACTATACACTTGGGACCTTATGGAAACTAGCCCTACCCCCCAGATATCTACCAACTGTTAGGACACCAGGGTACTGTCCCACTCCGCAATATTGACAGCCAGCATTGACACAGATGTGTTCTACTTTTTCTGCCATCATTTTTTTCACTTAAAACATGAAATTTAAGGGTTGCTGAATGCACTAGCAATTTATGGGCTTATTGCACAACTAACATGGATTGCTCCTGAAGAAGCCCATACCCTTGGCGAAACATGTAGATAAATTGAGAAATGTAGAGAAATTTTTTGTTGAGTGAGAAATTGACTGTAATTCTTGTGTATTCCCTTTAAGCAGGCCAGATGCTAACATATGGGCCAAATCGATGGCCGTTTCGAGCACCGTGCACGTTCACGGCCATCTATCTGGCCCATATATTATGCGCCCATCGCTGTTTTCAAGCGGGACAAATCATGTGTGGGGGTTGGTATGCCATTTGTGGGGGTTTCTATGCCATATGTGGGTCTAGCTCGCAAACAGCCATATTGGACATGACTGTAAATACGGCCGATGTCCGATGCTTTGCAAAGAGAACGCTGGTCTCCAGGCAAAGCTTTGGCTGATCCGGGAAGAGAGCAGAGCTGCCTCCCCAGCTCTGCTGATATCTGACAGCAGCGTGATGACTTTTGACTTTTGTTTAGGAAAATGGTCCTAAATATTTTTAATGCTTCAAAACAAAACAGCCAATTTTTGCCAGTAGTGTTTAATTATGCGCCCCCCCTACACACGTGCTGGTAATTAACACTGCTGCCTCCACTACATGGAGGTCATATGGACAGGTAAGTATGCCTGAGGTTAGCTTGAGTTAACTCTGGCTTACCGTCCAGGAGGTAAGACCAGCCATTATCAACTTAAATGAGGGTGTTCCTTTGCAGAGATTTAATTACATTTCCCACCTAGACGGAAGATGATATGAAGGGGACAGGAATACTAACTACACATTTTGTTTCAGCAAATTGACAAGGGTAAGTATCAGGCAGTTAATACTATTTTGTTTTTCAGTTTCTTAAAAACAGACAATCTAATCTTGTAAAGTATGGATTAAAGTTAAGTCAAAGAATATGTCAAATGTAGTGTGTTAAGAATTACATATAGATAGAGGTGGTGACCTCCAGGCATTTTCCATGCTAAGTATAGGAAAACATCTTATCTTTCACTTGCAATAACAGACCCCTCAAGGCTGTATTAAATCCACATCTGGTGGGTGCTAGAATAGGGGTTACTTTTAACCTTATGCTTTCTTCTTAAAATATCTGCACAAACTGCTTGGTGATTGCAAACAAAAATCTATATTGTTTGCATCCACAAAGCAAAAAACACCAAACAATACACCAAGAAATACAAAGCCTGATATGGTGTATCATCTGGTGTTTTCTACTTTGTGTTTGCAAACAATTAGTGTGTATGGCTATTTTGGAGAAAAGGAGACAGAAATGTTGATTTTGCAAGATTATTATTTGTCACTCTCCATACACAACAACAATGTTGTTGTATCCTTAGCTTTTTCCTGTAATCTACAAAATAATATCCATTTATAAAATGAGAGGAAGAAAGGAATAGATGTTTTTAGACCACTGGAACCTATGATTTAGGGGCCAGCAGGCTGGTCTAGTAAATCATTGAGACTTCCTGAGGTGTCAGTCAAGCATATAGGGTGGTGAGTTGTCTGATACTCTTGTAAAGTAGTTGATTCCCTCATATGACAAAATGGTGCTCACATCACCATTACTCCTTTATGGATATGTTGTATATCCTAGGTAGGTCAAAAGATGATAAATAATGCTAACTACAATTCTCATGGATATCCTTGCTCTCCTTTCCTCCCTTTAGATATATGCTTTGTCTTGAAACATAGATCTCCTAAGGAAGTGATTTGGTTGAGGAACATATTGAGATAAATGACAAGACAATGCAATCATTGGATCAGTAACTTAAGTTGTAGAGGTATAGTGATATGTAGTTGTAGGGGTATATTGATATGTGTCTATTGATTTAATTGCTTCATGTAAACCCTTAACCCTTCTTTCTTACCCAGGGGGGAGAGAGCTTAACATTTTCTTCTGGCTAAATTGTCTTATGGTCTGTATTGAAGGGTTGAAATACTTCAAGAAAAGGGTGATGACATGATTTTATCAAGTTATCTTCTACTAAGCTCAGGCATGAGAGCCAGATCTGTGGCCATTAAATTCGAATAAACAAAGCAGTATAAAGACTAACTAGGCAGCAATAAAAACTTTGTTTTAACCTTTTCTTGATCAATCCAGAACCAGAAAAAGTTTTGGGTATACAGACTTTAAGAATAGTGCATATGTTTTAATATGTTATATATATATATATATATATATATATATATATATATATAAATGTTTATGGTATCAGAATAAAAGAAACATAAAATGAAAACAAAAACATTAACAAAAGTCCATTACCTTGATGCTCTTTTAGCCCTAGAAGCCGTAGATTAAGCTCTGTAGTTTAAAGATAAAGTAAGTTATGAGGAATGTGATCATTATAAAAGACCAAAAAGTGTAAAAATTTACTCACCTATCTTTGTTTTGCTTGCTTTTAAAGTATAGATTGGGATTCTTCAGACCATATGTCAGTGTGCAATGTCATTGCTATCTTTTATATGTCAGGATTGGAGGCGTAGGGCTGACATCAAATACAGATTTCTTCAGCCCCTAGAAACAATCATTTTTATTGCTCTTGTGATGTCAAGCAGCAGTGCTGATGGAATACTTTCTGCCCTGCTTGTGTTTTTCTGTTGCTCAGAATCCTTATGTCCCATCCCGTTATACATTATACATTTTCTACATCTTCTAAAAGGGTTTTATGCACCATAATGCTTCATTCTCTCTATTAAAAAATTATTCAAATTGTATCTCTTTTGCTTTTGTTTCCAAACATCCACAAGTTTTCATTCAGGATAAATGATACAATTTCAATCATTTAATTATTTGATTTATGAAATTCTTTTGTCTACTACTAAATGACAAAAAAATAAAATTGCCCTCAAATCAGAAAAAAAGATTTCTTAAAAGGCTTACTAACAATTGGAATTAAAGCAGACCCAACATTTAAGATGAAGCATATAATGAGATCTCTATATGTATGTTTGATATGTCAACATGAATACAATGAACAATTGCACAGTGAACATAAACAATCACTTTACTATAAATGACACCCAAAGTGGACTTAATTCAAATAATGTTGACTAAACTTACTTTTTTTTTCATACAGGGCAAGGTTTTATTGCTCTGGCTATTTCACTCAAGATCGAAAAGCTTCCCTTTACCTTATTTAGCCCAAAAATGATATAATCTATGATATCTGTACTAATCATATTAGTAAATGCTAGTCTTTATAATTGCATGGCAATACAGCCAACACATCAGGTAAATACTTCGGATGGGTTGATTTTGGGAAATGTATGTAAACATAAATCCTTGCCCACACCCCTCCCCCAATTTCCATTACATACATTACATTAATATTCTTAACAACTTTGAATAAAAACAAGAATTTTCAGATAAAATTGTGGATATATATTTTGCCCACAGCCTTTAAACACAACAACTTGTAGAAAATTATATACAAATCGAACAAATATTTTTGCCCACCCGTGTTGCCACCCCCCACATCAGCCAGCGGCGAAAAAGAGCTCAGAAAGGGTGGGTGGTAACTGTGTCCTCTGGCACCGTCCAGGGGAATTACTGCCTCTCACAGCTTCCTCAGCAGAACCTCGGTTGAACCCCGCCCAACACGGCTTTCCTCATTGTCTGACACCGCTGCCACCCCCTAGTAAGATACTGGGGGGTGGGGTTATCTCCAAGGCGCCGGACAGGTTAGGAAAGCTCCTGCATGTCCATATTCAATCCTGGGGGCAAATGTAGTCTGTGGCATGTTGCCCGCAGCCTTGGTCAGAATCAATCATAAGAATAGGTTTTCTGCACTGGGGTCATGCTTTTTCACTTCCACAGGAGGTAGTGACACCAAACATTTGAAATGTTTTTCTTTTTGTATACATGAATGAAGGAGTTTATGCAGAACTGTGCCTGTAGCCATGTGTTAGCTGCTTCACCATGCAAATGTTCTCTACTATCTACTTAAACATTAAGGCTATCAGTGCTGGGGAATCTTCTCATTGATTCTCTATATGCCATTGGTAGGGGAATGTTCAAATCTTTTGAGATTAGGTTAAATGAGGCTGGACAACTGAGAGAACTACAACTCCCAGCCTGCCTAGGGACAGTCTTGATCATTTTATGGCAGTGAATGGTTAATTCTTTACAATAATAGTGCCAAGTATGTGTGAAAGAAGAGATCTGCCCCATGGTGTAGTTCCTTTACATTATATCTTAATGGTTTCGACAATGTCAGACTGAACAGTCAGCCCCCACACATTTTTGAATACCAAAAAACAGATGGATTTAGCATATATTTAACTAAAATTTTTGAAACATATATCCCAGTAGTAGGACCAGAAGAACAGTCGTGTTTGGCCTTAGTAATCACTGCTGAATCATGACCATTTATCACACATCATTGTTAAAAGAGCTAGACGAGAACAATCCAAATGATTTCAAAAATTACCCGAGGATGTCAGATGATTGTTTCAAACCGTTCCTGCAATTTGTAGAGCCTCTCATCAGCAAGATAAATAGCACCATAACTTAAGAACAGAGAAGACAACAATTTTAAAGGGTTTTACTGACAAGAAGGTCTTATGAAAACCTTTAATAGAGAAGTATTGTCTGATTATGGATTTAGATGTGTATTCTCAGAAACATGCATGGCCATTGATGAATCAGCGTAGACTACTTTAACTCTTTAACTAGCCAATGTAGGTCTATACTATTATCTGCTATATGTTCATTATGTTTTGGATCAAACTATTTGTAACTAATGTACCTCCAAGTCTCAGCACTTAAAGAAGCACACACAGCTGCATGTACAAGTGTGGAAAGATGTTTGTCTATGGGAGCTTTTACTGAAGTGTATACATGAATATACACATGACCAGGTACACTGTATACACAGTAAACAACAAAAGCTACAACATTAGGATACTTAATACCACCAATGTAATGGTTGCCTGTGTCTCCTACTTCTCTCTAATGACAAATTTTTGATATAGTCATCTGGAAAAACAATCTTTAACAGTTACAGTGGACCCTTGACTTACACACTTAATTGGTTTCAAAAGATTGGTTTTAAGTCTATTTTTCCCATAAGAAATAATGAAAGTACCCATAATGTGTTTTTTTTTCTCAATATAACGCTTTATTGAAAATTGAAAGATAGGAGAAAATTATCTGCAGTAAAAAAGCATACATTTGCTGATACTATTGGAATAAGTCAGAGTGAATCATAATGTGTTCTGAACTAGTGTTGAGCTCAAATATTCGCGATATTATGCACGGGAAGCTTTACAGCCATGTTTTGCTAATATATATTAATTTTAAAGGTAATGGAAATGTGAATGCATTGCGAATATTCACAATTATATATTCGTGAATATTTGAAATTTCAAATATCGAATTGAATATAAGTAGAATTATTCACGAAGTATTGCGAATTTGAATATTGCCTATGCCTCTCGTCACTATTTTGAACCTGCCAAAGCCCCCTTACCTAACCTTTTCATAATAAAAAGAGTTGTTTAATATGTGTAATTTACCAGAAACACTATTATTTTCCTACTGTTCCGACAAATAAACCTAGCTTACCAGAAACAAAAGTGGCAAGTTGAGTCCCTTTTTATAAGAACATCAGGAATCTTGCTTTGTAACATTTTGCAGATTGAGATGGTCCATTTTGACGGGGTGTACAAGGTGGCCCGCTGCTCCTGGCTGCCTCTTCTTTCTTTTTTTCTTTTTATGCTCTGTTCCCAACCTCCTGGGCAGTATTCTAGAGCCCAGCTCGGGGTGAAAAAAAAGTACTGAATTGGAAACCCCGAGCTTGGCTGGTGAAATGTAAACAAACTTGGGATCTTGTGGATGTTTTATACATTTTTACTAGAGATGGAATTTAATTTAGAATATTCCACTATCTGACTGACTGCTAGTTAGTTAACCTATGTACCTCTCTTGGTACTGAAATCTGGATCTCAGTTGACTGCCAGGGTGATTAAATTTTTCACACTGCTTTTGGTACAGAAAACTGGACTGATTTAGACTGCTAAGGATGGATTCATTTCAGGTAGTTCTGGCCAGGCAGGAGCAGAGCAGTGTTGGGGTGTGAGGTCCAGAATGGTTTTGGGGGAGGAAGGTTCGGGTAGAGAGTGGGATTGGAATGGCAGGTCTGAGAGGGGAGGGCTCCATAAAAAAAAGTACCAAAAAAAACTTGGGGACAGCCACCCAATTGATTGGTCCCGCTCAAAAACAGGGATATCGGACATGACCGTAAATCATAGTCAATGTCCGTTGCTTTGCATGGAATCCATGGGGGTCTCTATGCAAAGCATGGGCTGAGCTGGAGAGATAGCAGAGCTGTCTCTCCAGCTCCTCCGATATCTGACAGCAGCATGATGACGTCATCATGCTGCTGCAGGGAACATCGGACTTCTCCAATATCGTGCTGTCTACTCCCTGCTTTACAGTACAAGTCCCAGCTGCTGCTCATGTATAAAGGACAGCACATCTGAGGGTTCCACAGTATACTTACCTGCTCAGTAGGCTTCCATACAGCAGGAGTGGGCAAACTTTTTGACTAGTGGGCCACAATGGGTTCTTAAATTTTACCAGAGGTCACAAATGCACAAATATGTCAAAAACACATCCACTGCGTTAAGGACACATTTAATGCATCTTCAATGGATGCATTTGAACATTTTAGCACTGGACTATGCAGTGAGCCGCCTTAGAATTCTATGCAATGCAAAGTGATGCTGAAGCTGCAATGTGTACTGTTTTATTGGTTATAATAGCATCTAAACACCTGGCTTTGACACAGGTCATTTGCAGGAGTTTGACGCTAGTGGAGACTATTTGAGTAATACAGCAATATTACAGTGGATTCACAATCTTACCTGCTACTTGCTGTAGTCAGTGGTCTAACTCCTCTGTTGTGAGTGCCCATTACTGGCAAAACCTGTGTTTCTCAGTGTTCAGAGCTCCCAGACTTAAAACATCACTTGCTAATTAATTATTCTTGAACCTCATGAAATGCATAAAGAACCACTTGAGAATCTTTAAATTATTCAAACAGAAGCTGATGCTGTGATATGCAGTGCTCTGCAAGGATTGGAAATGGTTAATTCAGATCAGGTGTCTGGAATGGGTAGTACAAGCACCTGCCAGCAGATGGTGCACTCATAATATATGTAATGCATTTTATTGGAAGTCTGTGCTGCACTGACCAATACAGCCGCCTGTCTGCTACGTAATGTTTGATCGGACCCATGCTTGGCCTGTTGAGTGGCACGTAGGATGGGGAACCCAGTTGCCATGCCAAAGCCACAAAAACAGTGGCAGGCATGGCACTGACCAGGCAGCGGACCGCCAGGCCCCCCTGTACTGGTGTTCTGAAATAATTTTCCTACCCTTACAACTGCACATGCACAGATAGCCCTACTTTTCTGGAATTACAGGGTAATCATACAGGTTTAAGGTGTTAAAGGTTTAAGGCCCCTTAACCATAACCTCAATCTTTGAGAAAAAAAACTGAACAAGTAGGGGTATCCTACTTATAATCTTTTTATGATTTTTCTGTTTCTCCGACTGAACAACCTTCCTGTCTGATACC
>CM070033.1:116921797-116960511 GCA_036250615.1 Ptychadena robeensis
CTGCCTCTATAAAACAGAAAAAGCACCATATTAAAAGGGCTCATTCATTTTCTGCAGGAAGAGCAGTGTGTTGGAAGTGTCTGAAAAAGGATAAACTTTCTTGAGATTCTATTTCTTACTGTATATATACATCTTTCGAGTAAGTCTAACTGTTGTTTTTTTCCAAAATGCGATTTTATTGAAAGTATAACAAATAGCATACATCGTTCAATCAAAACAGTTGAGGTATGACGCATATCACTGTATGCATGGTAGTTTAACATGAACATAGTTACAGCATAAACAAATAAGGCATATGATAAGTCTAACTGTTTTAACTTCGAAGTTAAATGGTATGAAAAGGTTAATGTTAAAACAGTACACATTAGTGGTTAAAAAGTGGTTTCCACTGTGTTATTAGGAATTTTTGCATGGTGGAATATTCTGAAGAATTCATTCCACAGCCAAATGAGTAATGTACGCGTAGCTGGGAACCTATCCAGAGCTTAGTTATTTATTGGGTTTTTATCAGTAGTTTTTCTGCCCATAAAGTAATAGTGAGGGTCATATGCCTTCTAAATTGCTCATTGAATTACCATTACTCTTATACCTGCCTCATTAATACTGACTTGTGAAATATCTTCTATAATTATATGTGAAAGGCCAGCATGTACATTTTTGTCTGTGCAATTCAGGCAGCAGATTGAACAATGTGATGACACAGAGCTAATGGCTACATATGTACACTGTGTCTTAATGGACTTTATAGCCATTTCTAAATTTAAAAGGATTACGCAAATGAAGAAGTCAGGGAAAAACACAGAAATTCACAACAGAACCAATGGATGACTATAGAAAAACATGTTGTTTTTACAAATTTTTATTAATTTATTTTATTAATATATATAAGTTTTCATGGTTCCTTTCATAAAAGTTGTTGAAGATATATACAAGCGAAAGAACATAACTAACTTATATGATTTGGTGTCTTTACTATGGAAACATGCCGACTTTTCATAATATTTCATGATAATATTATAAACAAAAACCAACTTTATACCCTTGTTGTTAATCCCTTACTTCACTGCAAGGGATAAATTCAAAAATTTCGCAACTTTCCCCAGATTTGTGCCTCGAGACAATCCTATCTGAGAGGTCTACAGACAATTCCTTTAACTTCATGCTTGGTTTGTGCTCTGACATGAACTGTCAACTGTGGGACCTTATATAGACAGGTGTGTACCTTTCCAAATCACGTCAAATCAACCAAATTGACCACAGATGGATTCCAATTAAGCTGAAAACATCTCAAGGATGGTCAGGGGAAACAGGATGATTTTTGAGCTTCATGGCAAAGGCTGTGAATACTTACATGTGCTTTTTAAAAATTTCCGGATGCAATATAATTGAGAATTCCAGTACTACTGTTAACCAAAGATATAAGGCCACTCAGCAGTCATTGCTTAAAAATACTTTTGTTCTTCAAAAAACAAAAGAGTGGCATCCACACTTTTTTAGTTTGTTTTCCCTAATGGAGATCACTGATGAGTAACTCGCCACTGGGGAAGATTTGTTCCACGTGTCAACGACTCTTCTCTCCTGCTAATATAAGACCATGTCTTTGTGTTAGTTAGTGAAAGTTGTCATTATGCACCTTATTCACATCCTCCATGTATTACTTCAAGACTGTTCATATTAAATCTCCGCTGATACGTTTTATCCTTTAAGGCCCCCATACACGGGTCGGATTCCGACCGGATTCCGGCACGATCGATTCCGGGCGCGTGCACGCGAATCGATCGTGCCGGAATCGTGTGCAGCCCACCTTGTCCGATCGATCGCATCCGATTGATCAGGGGCTCAGAATCGGATCCGACAGAGAACCAACATGTTGGTTCCATCAGATTGATTCTGCACACATCAGGGGGAGTTGCCATTTGTGAGGTGGAGTCGGAGATGGAATCGGACACGGAATCGTCCCGGAATCCGTTGGACAAGGTGGTATGCAGCGATCGGATTCTCTTAATTGGCCGATCGATCACACCTGCGATTCCCGGCAGAATCGTAGGAATCGATCGGATGGGTGATCGAGCGGCCATGGAATCCGACTGTGTATGGCTGGCTTTAGACTTTTCATCTGCCAAGTGTGCAAAATGTGTTGAAATGACAGGCATTTCTAGTCACGTGAAACAACAGATCTTCATCCTGTCACTTGGATTTACCAGAAAGTGCTTACTATGATTGTATTTAAGTGACTTGCCAGATAAGTGATAATTATTTCTAATAACATGTCACCATGTGTCACAAATAAGACAATTTTAGTACCATATACTTTTGTAACAACAGGAATTGACTCACCATGCATACTATATGCTCTGGTAATATGTGCCAGTCCTCTTAGTAACACCAGTCCACTCATGCCATATCTAGTTCATATTTTAGAGGTAGTATTTTAGTTAAAACCTTATCTGAAGACAGTGGACCTCCTATTTGCAACAAAATATCCTCCTGTTGGATGGAAATAGGCTACCACCAGTTATACCATCAGTGCTTGCTAGATCACGACCAGTTTCAGAAAAGTTTTGTATTATAGGTAATGATATTACAATGCACTTAATAAAATGTAGTACATGGTGGATTCTTACAATGAACATATGGGTTCCACTGTGCTAACTGATTGAATAAGTTTGTTTCTTCTTTTAAACATAACACATATCCTTTTGTTATTTAAACTGTCCATAAATAGTTAATGACTAGTGACACGTTACCTGTGCTGCTGTACTATATAAAGGCATTGTGGCACTCAGGATTGTAACCACAATTTTGACAGCCATAACTTGCAGGTTAGAATTGCCAGTTTGGTATTTTGGTGCTTACAATACACTTTTGAGAATGCATATAAGATGATGTAGCAAAATGCTTATTTATTTAATGTATTTACTGACCAAGTGATCTAGTGGTGCTCTGTCTGAGAGAATTTAGCATCTGGTATGCAAAGAATGGCTGTATTAGTTGCTTAGCAACCAGGAATCAAGTGTAAGTCAAGTGTGTTACAAAACCCATGCAAAATCTGGCCTAGTCCAATGTTGGCAACTCCGGATGGCTGTAGGGAAATTTTAAATAAATCCCAGCCTGCTCTAACAGTTGGAGAAAGGCTGTTGTCAATAAATTCAAGAAAAGGGGGATTTCCTGAATGTAAGGATGTAACTATGCCTAATCTCATTATCTATTTTGCTGTGTTGTAGGTGCAGGGCAGTGTTGTGTACTTAATAAGTGTGAATAAAGTAGATTTTTTTTCAGTCACCACATCTATAACATGCATATATTGCTTAAGCCCAGCATAGGTCTCAATGCCGGGCTGATTTCTCATAAGATCGACCGTGCATGATGACGTCATCACGCACGACCGGTCATGCAAAGAATCGGCCAAGCACCCTTTTTGTGTGGCCATTTACTTTCACGGTCCAAAGTAAGAAGATTTGAAAGTTTAAAGTACGACTTGCGGCCGATTTCGCTGCAGAATGTCTTAAGCGTGCACTGTGGTCGATTTGCAGCTAAATCTGAAAATCAAACTGTCTATGGCCAGCTTTAGGTATAAAAAACCTAAAAGCTGAGATTTAAAGGTCATTAAAGTTGAGGTTCATTATTAGATACTTGTGGAAACAGACAGTAGTAATACCACTACGACTTCAACCAGTTTATAAACAGGTTTTTAAACAATGTGTAAAAAGCAATATTTTTTAAGAATTTTGGATGGTAAACTTATTATTTTTATATATTTTATGTATATCAACACTTCAGTAAGAACATTTTCTTTCCTGTCTGGTTGTCCCTACAGGAGGTAGCTTGAAATCTCTTTAACATTAACTAAAGTATTAGTAAAAATTACAGTAAAAGAAGTACAGTAAAGTAAAATTTACTTAAGTAAAAATAGGTCTAGTCTAGTACCCCTGCCAGATACTTATTATTCTTTGTTTCACTTTTGATGATCTGACCTGATTAGCAGAAAAATTCCTCCTAAAGGCGTTGAGAAGCACAGAGTTCAGTGTTGACCATGTTGGAAAAGAGGCCTTATTTAAATTATTGTTAGCTCACAATAGTTTAAAAAAATCACTTATATGGTACAGTATTTGGAGTTCCCTTCAATGTGTGTATATATATATATATATATATATATATATATATATATATATATATATATATAAACCCAATAACTTTGAATACAAACATTTGGCCAAATAGTGTTTAAAGAAAACAAGTCATGGAAACACTCCAAAGTAAGATCCTTGACTGTCAGTTTTTATCACTGGCTTACTGTTGTTTGATTAGAGCAATAGTACTACTGGTAGAAGGCAAGATTACTTTACAATTTAAAGTTGGCTCTAGTCAATAACATTTGGCTATCTATTTAGTGTTTCTATTGCTGGGGTGCCCATAATATTTTTAGTGAGCTCCTCAGATGAGTACCAGGAGATGGCGTTTGGTACTCACCCCATATGTAGGGTGGTCTTCCTCACTGTCTCCCTCACTGTCCTCTGCATCAACTTTCTGCATGGTAGATTCTGCTGCAGATTGACCTCCCTGGTCCTGATTGAGTCACTGATTAGCTGTCTCCATCCACAGGTCACCTGCTGACTTTGGTTCAAATGTAACTCTCACAAGTACAACACGTTTGATCCCCCAGATCTCAGATCTCAGTAGTACAACCCTGAAATTTTCTGGCTTAGCAACTAACCCCTGAGACTACCTGCAGTTCAAATGTCAACCTTTCATAGTCATATTCCAGCTGTCACACAGTGCTTTTCTCTTGTCTACCTTGCAATTATCCAAGTGACATAAATTGTATATATTTAACTTTTAGCTGTGGCTGCCCAGACACAGAGTGCCTCCAAGTTGTTAGTAGGCATATGAGCTTTGTAATAATAATGCAGGTGCGCATAGCTAGTTTTTGGCCCCTTTTGAGTAACAGAGTACCACTTATGTGCACCCTTGATAATGTACCTATATTTGTCCAGATTTGTTATCCATCGATGTGCTGTATATACTTTTTACTAACAATTTGTTAAATTGATCTAGAACAATGTTTTTCTTAGAATAATGTAATGTGTGCCATGTTCTCTCACAAATAATTGCCTGTGATGTATGATTTACAGTGATTTTTTCATGTGCCCTGTAAACCTTGTCTATCCCCCCTCCACCCTGGATAATCACAGCTTGTCTAGTTCTTGTTAGAGACTAAGAATGATTTATCTGCGTGTTCCTTCCAGTTGTCCGTGTATATTAATCTTTTAAAATAAGGTTGATGTCTCAGTTTCTCCATTGTGCCATTTTTCAACATCCTACATATGAAGGTCATGTTATTGATATATTTCTGCATATTAGAGTGTGCACTTAAAACACCTTTTTTATACACTGAGTTGAATTAATTAGTTCCTTGAGACCTCTCCTTACATTGTTGGGGTCCTACATTTGG
The DNA here is from genome assembly GCA_036250615.1 of Ptychadena robeensis. Classification (NCBI taxonomy): domain Eukaryota; kingdom Metazoa; phylum Chordata; class Amphibia; order Anura; family Ptychadenidae; genus Ptychadena; species Ptychadena robeensis. The sequence continues at coordinate 116,927,250 of CM070033.1, forward strand.
TTCCCACCAGAGGGCACTAACTGCTTGAAATATTTATGTTGTTTTCATATTTGTGTGTTTCCCATGTTCCAAAATATGCAGGTATGGGAATTAAATTTTACCTAAAAAGTTAGTCCTACAGCACATGGATATGCAAGGACACTCTGCAAGATCTGCTGAGTAACTGGCTGCCCAATAGTGTAAAATGCTATGGACTATTTCAGTAAAATGATTCCATAAATGTATCAAAAAAGTTTAAATGGTTTCACTATATAAAAATATATTTTTAAAAGGGTAGTATAGCATAAAACCAAACAGGAGAATAATAAACTGTAGATGCATTGAAAACTTGCAGGAACATTATATTTTAGAGATGTTGATTCACTGTGCGATAGACAGCTTATAGGTGTGCACCGAAGATACCAATATAGAGTTAAAAGTATGGAATGATGTAATTTGAGAGTTGTGGAATAGATTTGGTATATAGGTGTTGTGGCAGATGAAAAGGTACACGGATCAGTAAAGAGGGGCTACTCTCTCCATGTAGTGACAGCACAGTTTTGTGTGTGTGATAAGATGTAGGTTTCAGCCTAGGAATAACAGAGTGATGGATAGCCAGCGGGAGTTGTAACCTCTCTCACTTCAGTGACAAAGTGTTTCTACTTTCCTGAGAGATTAAAACGCGTGGGAGGAGGAGGACATGAGTAGATAGGGGTGTAAATTACAGATAGCCAGGAATATCAATCCCCAATGTCATCCACCTCCTTCCAGGGTTGCTCTTTATGTTTGGCATGCTACAGTCCAGCATTTCTGGACTGTCTTGCCAGCAGAGAAAAAGGAGGATTAAAAGGATTCGGATTTAAACAGAATTTAAGACTATCTGATACATGAAGTAAGGGGAATAAAGGCATTCTGGTTTGGTGTCATGATACTGTATATCCTTTCAGAGAAGCTGATTTTAGATACGGTTTATCTTAGGAAATCGTAACATTATTTTTTTTACTCTTTAGAGATAAATCCAAAAATCCTCTTTACAAGTTCAGTGTCAGTACAACTGTGTGATGATGACTTATTTATTTGAAACTTCACCATTCATGACAAATATATGAAGCTTATTGAGATAGTAGCAATATATGTTCTAATATACAGTATACAGAGCAAGACTAAAAAAAAGGGTGGTTAAGATTCCGAATATTTTTTTATCAACCAAGTTTGATATTTTCTCTACACATTAAAGCTCAACTAATGGAACCGCGTTGAACAGTTTCTTGATGGGCAATCATTGTAGATGTCCACTTTGATTGTAGCAAAGAGGATTGATTTACTAAAGGAGTTTATGCTGTGCACATGGGTGAGTTTCCATGCTACAATAAACAATCAGCAAAAAATACACAATTATATATGGAAAAATATTAGTTTTGTTTGCACATGATTTACCCCCATTGTGTGCATTGGTAACCTGGATATAATATTCAATGCAGTACAAAATATAATCTTTTAAAAACAAACCTCAATATGATATGCATTTGAATTTAAACATGACCACATTTTATTTAATTCCTACAATTAACAGACATATATATATATATATAGAGAGAGTGATCAGTTAACAAAAAGGGCAAATTCTAAGGCAAGTGCAATGCTAGAATATCTACATGTTTCACCACACTTTGGGCTTCTTCAGGATTCAGGAATTGTATACAGGGAGTGCAGAATTATTATGCAAGTGGTATTTTTGAGGAATAATTTTATTAACACCAATGTTCTCAATGAACCCAAAAAACTTAATACAGATCAAAGCTGAATATTGTGGAAGAGATTTTTAAGTTTGTTTTTAGTTTTAGCTATGTTAGGGGAGATATCGTGGTGTGCAGGTGACTAATTACTGTGCATAATATAGGCAACTTAAACAAAAAAAACACATTATCACCCATTTCAATTATTATATTTTACCAGTGAAACCAATAGAACAAACATCTCAACATTCACAAATATACATTCTGACATTCACAGAAACAAAACGAAACACAGATCAGTGACCAATATAGCCACCTTTCTTGTGCAAGGACACTCAAAAGCCTGCCATCCCATGGATTCTGTCAGTAGTTTTGATTCGTTCACCACAACATTGCCGTGCAGAGCAGCACCCACAGAGCACCTCCCCAGACACACTGTTCAAGAGATGGTACTGTTTTCCCTCCTTGGTAAATCACACATTTGATGATGGACCACAAGGTTCTCAATGGGGTTCAGATCAGGTGAACAAGAGGATGCCAGGTCATTAAGTTTTTCTCTTTATAAAAAAAAAAAACCCCTTTCGTGCCAGCCACGCTGTGGAGTAACTTGGAACGCGTGTGAGGAGCCATTGTCACTGCAGGCAACATCAGTTTTTCTTGAAAGGATGCAGACTTCTTCCTGTAACCACTGCTTGAAAAGAAGGTGTCTTCCAGAAACTGGCAGTAGGACTGGGAGTTGAGCTTGACTCACCTCCTCAACCCGAAAAGGCCCCACATCTTGATGATACCAGCCCAACAAACCAGTACTCCACCCTCCACCTGCTGGCGTCTGAGTCGGACTGGAGACTCTCCGCCCCTAGCAATCCAGCCACAGGCCCATCCATCCCTGGCCCATCAAGACCGCCCGACCTCATTCATCAAGTCTCCAAACCTTAAGAAAAATCAGTCTGAGAGATATTTCTTGGCCGCAGTCTTGACGTTTCAGCTTGTGTGTCTGTTCAGATGGTGGTCCACCTTGTCAGCCTTCTGATCTGCCTCTGAGTATTGCACACCTTGTGCTTTTGGGGCACTCCAGTGAGTGGCAGCTCGTGAAATATGGCCAAACTGGTGGCAAGTGGCATCTGGCAGCTGCACGCTTGACTTTCTCTCAGTTCAGGGCAATTCATTTTGCGCCTTTGTTGTTCCACAACGCTTCCTTCGGCGACCCTGTTGACACTTTTTGAATGAAACGCTTGATGTTCGATGATCACCTTCAGAAGCTTTGCAATTTTAACGAGTGCGGCAAAGACTAATCTCACTATTTTTGACTTTCTAAGCCTTCAAGTCTTTGCTTTGACCCAGGTTGCCAAAGGAAAGGAAGTGCCTCATAATTATGCACCTGCTAAATCAGGGTGGTTGAGTCCATTAGACCACCACCCTTCCATTACAGAGATGCACAGCACCGAATATGCTTAATTGGTAGTAGGCTCTTCGGCTATACAGCTTTGAGTAAACAACCTGCATCAGAGGATGATGTGGTCAAAATACTCATTTGCCTAATAATTCTGTTTAGACTGTAAACATGGGAAATAATAAGTTTCATGTATGGCATTCAAAAAGGCTACCTATCACTGATGGAAGGTTGTAGTTCTATCTGCAAACTTATCTGGCCATGATTAACCTCCCTAGCGTTTATGAAGAGCTCGGGGGTGCTGCATATCCTCAGAATGCAATGGCAATTTTCTCTGTGGCCACATCATTTCCAGGGTTGTGCGTCATCACTGATCGCGCCATGGTGATATGGAAGGGGGCGGGCTCACACAGTTGGCGTAATTATTGATGCTGGCGATAAGGACCGAGGTGGGGGCAGGGCGGGAATTGTATGCAGTGTACTTTGTACCACTACAGGACCACTACCAGGCCATGATGTATAACAGAGGTGTCTGATTCCAAAGGGTAACCCTTCCCTCATCATATTCACATGGGTGCAGACCTAGCCTACAGGACCCAGCAGTCGCAATGTGAGCGTGCCCTGGAAGGGCTAAGGGCGAGAAGGAGGAACTCCCCTTTTAGCATTGCCAACATCATCATAGACTGTCTGCCTCTCCTGTACCACTTGGTAAGAGCATCAGCCTTCCAGCAGCTGGTTCAATAGACTGCAGCTCCTAAGCCTTGTACCTTATCCCTGCCTGACGAGTGATGATGATTGTGACTGTATATACTCCAGCCGTGTGTGGGGTAGTACGTCTGAGCATAGCTACACACACTGAAAAGAATCAACTTGGTCAGGCAGGTGCCCTGCAAGAGGAGTGTAGAGTATCGGTCTGGGGTAACTTATGCACCTTTAATCTGAAATGCTCGGTGACTTTTGGTTGACACCGGTCAACACTACAGAATAGCTTTACCTCCTATGCTAAGCTTATTAAATTACTCCATGCACAGTGTAGATTCACTTTTGCTTTCTTTGAGAGTATAAGGGGTATCAATTGGACTTTCTGTAATCATCAATGGCAAAGACGATACAACACTATTCTTATCCTATGTAAAAAACATGTATAGTAAAGCAGCATTTACTAAAAATAAAAGCAAATACAAGATACATATCAAAAAGGCCATGCAAAGCATCCTGACAATACAGTGTTTGACAGCAAAAAGATGTAGAAACTCTACCTAACACTCAGTACGGTAGTAACCACCACATCTTATACCCTTTAAATACAGACCCATCCTTAACACAACCATATAACTGCATCTATAATAACACAATATGAATAAAGCTTTAAATTTAGGTAGGCTTATCAATTAAAATAGATTTACTTTTCTTACATTTTCAGCTATTTTGCAAGCCTGTATTTACTTTCTTCTGGGACTATTTTATAACATTTAAAGGGTATATTTGTAGCAACCTCCCAGTTGGCAGGTAATGTGCTGTCAAGTAGTGAAGATACTCCAGTACTGCATTTTCAGCTGCACAGTATCCAGAACAGAATGCAATCTCCCCTAAAGCCATGTTTTGTAAGGGGGAAAAAGACTAATGTCAATGGTGTTATATACAATAAAAATTGTTGCGTAATATTTCACAGCAGTATGAATCTCAAAGATAAAACTAAAACTTTTCCAATCTAGCTGATCTTCTGTTGTGTCTTTAGAGCATTCCAAAATATGTGCCATTAAAATTTATGCTATATTTCAATTAATTTAAGTAGCAACTAAGGTGACCACCAACATATCTAATGAACATGTCTATATGCAGGGGTTCACATAACTTTTTTAGTGAAAGGTGGAGACCTGCCCCAGAGGCGGCGCTAATGGAGAGGAAGGAGACGGCACATGCAGCCGAGGCCTACCTTTCCTTGCTGTTTATTCCGGCATGTGAGCAGCCGTAGAGTGAAATAGCACGTGCCACTGTACTATGCCCAGGTATAGCCACACTGCTTGCATTCACGCCCGTTGCCAGTTCCGCAGGGGTGCACGCCCGGCCCCTACTCTACGGCACCACTGTCAATAATGCAGTGGAGCTACAGTTGATTACAATTTCACAGTGGTATATCCCTTATCTGTGCCAGTGAAGATGATTTAGAAAACCTGGATCTAAAACATACCAAAACAACCTATCACAATTCACGATCACACATGAAGGGTTACTCTAGACATTTTTCAAGTTATTTTCCTATCATGCTAAAAAGCAATAGTTCACACAACTAGGCACCAAAGGATACCTTCAACATTTTTACCTACCATCTAAAGTAAGAACATCTACTTGTGCCATGAAGTCAGTTGACATTTTATCTATCACAAATGTATTATACAAAATAAAAACAAAATAATAGTCTCCACAGTCTCAGTCTATTAGAAGTGCCATTGTTAAGGTACAGATACACACATTGCTTTTTTGTTGCCCACTGGAGTGATCGATTCTGCTCCAAGAAGAGACCGGTCCAAAAAGGGAACAAACATTTGGGTGCCAAGGAATCTTGACCCGATACTTCTTGTTGTTGATAAACAATAACTTTTATTACCACATGTGTAAGAACAATACAGGAGCGATCGTTCTGACCAGTTTAAGGAAATACATTCCATTTTAAAGACATTGAATATTAGCATATACAGGAAAAGAACTCCTACTGTGAAAAGTGATCTGGGAGTTATCAATATAAAGATTAATCCGTAGAATATATCTTCTGGACAACTGGAGTTAACAGTATTTTTCCAGAGATTTTAACATATTGTTATGCCTTTTTGTGCGATCTTTACTGTCATTTAGTAGCCAGACCGTGGTTTACAAAACAGGAACTTTAAATCAGACAGTTCAGAGGCCTACAGCCATATATAGCTTCTTTATGTGACAAGCCTATTGCGGTGTCATACACAGGAAATATATATCTTAAAATTCAGTAGGTCTGCAGAAACACGTGTCCATAAAAGGTCAGTTTAAGAGTAGAGATGGTCGAATTTTTCGACTTGCTAACTTTGTGAGCTTATTGCAAAGCCCCTGAAAATGGTATCATCACCAAACTTGCTGGAGATGTAGAGAAGGGTTGGAGGAACATTTGAAAAAAAAAACGTTTTGCTCTAGCATATGTAGTTTTTGCATAAATTAAGTTCAAAGTTAAAGTCGAAATTTCGATTTTCGAATTTTTTACTTGACTTTGAACTTAATTTGTGAAAAAACTGTTTGTGTTAGAGACTTACTTTCTTTTTTGTAGTATACCCCCAACCCTTATCTACATCTCCAGCAAGTTTGGTGATGATACCATGCTCAGGGGCTTTGCAATTAAGTCGAAACCGGCGAAATGGTCGAATTTTGGAAAAAAAATTCGACCATTTCTATTTAAGAGTTCATATGAAATGTCCTTATATCAGGATTTATAAGAATTAGGAAATTCAAAGTCCTTACTAGAGCTTTGCTTCCAGTACACAGGGAACTAACATGTTGGAAAGTTATTGTTCTTTCATCATTACTTTGGATGGGGACCATCAATCCCATTCAACGTATCGGCCAGAGATTGTGCACCTAAAGTGGTGGGCATCAATGATCGTTGATTTTTGTGCCACCGCATTGGAAACTATCGTTCACCTTTTACACACAAATGTGCAGGTATAGGTACCTTTTAGATGCTTAGTATAAACACTGAAGCTTACTTTGCATTGAAAATATACAGGAAACATCTGGCAGGTATAATCAATCGAACCTACCATTAGGGGGCTGCAGTTCCACTGTTAAAGGGATAATCACTTGTGGAAACTTCTCACATACCAACTGATTTGTAGAGATGAAAACAATCTTTATCTGTACAGTACTTTGCAAGTTTCCAAATAATGAAAATATATTTAATTAAAATACAATCTGTGTTCAAATGTATTGCAAGGCTCCAATAAAAAGATTGTCATAAGTAGCTTTTGTCACTAACCAAAACTATAAGGGCTGGTGCACACTTCTTTAATATAATATGTAAATCACAATCCTCTAATGACCCATATGTACCAACATCTCACTGCAGGATGACTAACCAAATGTAGATAACCAGGCCAAGAATGTCAAGTAGGGTGAGACCCCCAGAATATGAGGCCGCCTGGGGATGGGTCCCTCACATCCTTGTTTGCCAGGTTTATGGGCAGGGGTGAAGACTGACTTGTTGATGCCCCAGTCCTTTTTCATCTCTATTGCCTGGCTCAGTGCCCTTGTTTTGGGCAACAAAAGTCTAGCATCAGTATTAAGCAATGCAATATATTGATCTCTTAAGACACTGGGATCTAAGCCAGACTGTAATAACAAGTTATCTGAGGTCTGTAATAAGTTAGGATTAATTTCAGAAAAAAGATTGCTAACATAGATATACATTTAGGTGAAAGGTGAAATTTTTTTTATTTAAATTTTTTCTGGTTATATTGTATATTTGTTAAAGTCTGGTAACCCTAATGTGATTCTTCACTGTTGCATTTACTGTAAGAAGCTGATCTCCTAATTAGCTGAATTTCATTTAGTGTAATAGTGTTTATTACTTTGTGCAGACAAAAGAAACAAGAATGGATGGTCTACAGTTACACTCTAGCTTATTTTAGCCACTGCCAGCTGCTTCTCGGTGGACGTCTTTATTTTGTCTGCAAGCGATAAGAACAGCTGCAGCAAAAAGAACATATGTAACATAAACCTTAAATAGGGTGGTGCATGCAGCTGTCTCTGATTTCATTTGTCACTGGTATATTTTTGTTTGGGACAATCATAACGCTAATGACCAGGCCAGCTCTTTTGTCATATGTAAATGGAAGGATTTCTGATGTCATCAAATATTGTATTTCTGGTAAAAAAAAATTGTGTAGCACTGTGATAAATGAAAGTAACATTATGAGCAATAGAGAGCAAATGTCCCCTAAGCATGTACCTTCCCAGTAAAAAAATTTATCAAACATGGCCAAATGTTGAAAACAAATGCTCTTGTAGTACAGAGTCTACAAAGGCAGTCCATTTCTGCGTTTCATGTACCTGCAAAGGATTAAGTGATTGTGATTAAAATTCCTTCTTAAAGTGGCCTATACTCGCCTATCTCTCTTATCTCCTTGTCCCTCACATCCAAAGCACAAATTGTAGTTTTCAGACTATAAGATGCACTTTCCCTTCCCCATGGGGGGACAGGACTGCTCGATTAAGTCTTCCTCCATAGGCAGCCATCCGTACGAGACATAGGTGTGCCCCCCTGATTGGCCCCCTGTGCCACCCGTGCCGCCCACTCCTAGCGCTCTGGTGCTGACCCTGCGAGTGCGTCTTATATTCTGAATGCACGACCACCTGCGCTTTCACATTTTCCATCGTGGCTAAGCACTGAGCCTAGCCACAGTGGGCATTTGTCATAGGTCCATTAGAGTAGACCGGATCACCTGCTCTAATACAGAGACCTGCAGACAGATGATGAGTCCATACATCCACAAATGTCACAGCTTTGTATGCAAGCGGACTGCAGAAGGGTTATGTTGATCGAGAATATTGTAATTGTGAATTTTTATTTTAATTATCAGCAATTCGAGAATTCACAAAGTTCTCAAATATAGTGCTATGTCTTTATAATCCCGATTATTCAAGATTTTAACATCAGTAGTGTTGATCACGAATATCAGCACTTTTCATGAAGGTAATAATGACTGGAGATAACAAATTCTCGAATTTGTTGTTAATATTAGGCAACAATTTTTCGATATTTGCTTTTGCTGCCCATCACACATCACCAAAATCTGCAGACGAACAATCCATCCATGGACATACAGAAGCAGGGACCAGTGGCGGTTTTACATATGGGCGGTTGACCATTGTGGCATCTCCAGGGGGGGGGGGGGGCATCAGCCACTGCTCATACCCTTCCAGCACATCTAAATCAGCCTCCCAGTGTCATTGTTCATTCTGCTATGAACAGAGAGGAAGGCTGATCTCACTGTCAGTGACACTAGGAGGGTGGGTGGGGGGGGGCTCACACATACAGGTATATAGTGGTGCTATAGCGCTGCCCATACCATAGTGCTGCTGCTACTGAGGCTGTGCAGACTGTGATGGCTGTCAGTGTGTGTTCTACCCCTTATTCAAGATATTTAAATGCAATATAGAATACCACTGAAATTGTGCACCCAGTTATCAGGCTGGAGCACTCCGATAACCATAAGCAGGACTATGACTGGCAGAAAGAAATATATATCCAAGTTCCTTAGCTGAACCTCTTGTATCTTTCAATCTAGTGTATACCTCCTATGTTACTCCTGAAGAAGTGGTTTAATCCACGAAACGCATCGAGATTCAACATAGGATCATCTACATTTTGTATTGCATGACTATACTTTGATGAGAACTTTTTCTTTAAATAAATAGAGGGGGTCACACTCCCCTTTTTATGTAAATTGTGAATTTGGATATATATTTCTTTCTGCCAGTAATAGTCCCGCTTATGGTTATCGGAGTGCTCCAGCCCCCGATAACTGGGTGCCAAATTTCTGTGGCATTCTATATGATGTATGGGATATGGGATTGAACAATGTTTAACTTCATAACTGAATGGGCAACACATTTTCTTTATATTTAAATGCAACTTGACATGTTGCCCACTTTCTACTTTTCTGTGGTATTATTTTATCACCCATTACCCCTTGCTTCCTCTGTATCATAATTTGCTTTCCACCTTAACTTATGTGGTTTATATTCTGTGTTATTATCTGCACAACCTGTGGCTGAGCAATCAGACATCATTGGGTTGTAGCAGGATATTTTTTAAAAGCAGGACAAGCAGGAAGAACCTATACACCCACAGTGAGGTCTTTTCATGGTACACATTCCACAGTACACATACAGCGATATGTTTATTTTTTTTCTTTTGCAATGGGTTGAAAGACAACTTCTCATTGTCGTTGTCAACAAAAATAGTAGGAAATGGATGAATCATATTTTGAAAAAATATATAGCAGTTAGTTATATTAAACTGGATTGGATTGTACATATGGGAATATTGTAGTTTAAAACCTACACTAATGCCTGCATAATAAAGACTTTCGTGTAGTTTCCTGCAAAAGTGATCAGGCTCATTTTAATGTATGAAAACTTATATGGCACCTAGGCCCACACAAAATGTTTGAAATAAAGGTCACTACACCAAAACCTAGTGATAATGGGTATTTGATTTCTTTAACCATGTCAATAAAAGTTCAACATAAATGATGAATTGCCAGCACAGTATTATTTTTGAAAAATAATGAAATGAAAGTCATGCACTGCTGTCTTTGATCTTCCATAATTCAATACTACAGTGACTCATTATTTGTTTTTTGCTTGTTGTGTTGTGATTTGTATGATAATAACATCCTCCTATTCTGGCTGTGTTTTTATAGACATTTCCAAGTGTAAGCTTCTAGCAACATTAAATTTGAACACTTTGGTCATCTCTATAAATCCAAACAAGAGAAAATGATCTATCTTTCCATTCTCTTTTAAATGTGAACATAATATCTCACTAAAGACATGCAGTGGTTTAAAATAGTATTAGGTTATTCTTTCTTCCTCACTTTCAGCCAGAACCTGAAAAGGCTTTGTTTGTTATCCCTTCAAAGTGTTATGGTTTTGACTTTACAAGTATGAAACAAGGTTACAGAGAAGAATTCGGAAAGTGAGCATTGTTGACTGACAAAATAAAAGTGCTATTTATTTTTACTCAAACTTAAAATGTAGTACCTATTTAATTGAAAAGTATTCCAAGGATTCATCATCAATATTCTGGTAGCCAGATTGTAAGCTTTTAACATATAGGTGCATTTCTTTTTTTCATAAGCAGGAAATATTTTTATTGAATAAAGGCATAACAATGTATATCTCTGGTGCATTTCAATCAATGTACCACATTGTATAAACTTTAGATGCAACTTGGATCTGTATTACACGGCTCATTTCTTCATATTTTTACATAGTGTTTAGAGTTAACAAGGTTTACAGTTACATGAAATTAACTGCTTTATGTTTATCTTACAGCAGTAAGGTTAAATTGAGTTGCCACATTTTAAAGGCGAAATTTCCCATTAAAGCCATAAGTTTGGCCTTAAAAGAGTGTTGTTCCTACCTATTGCCCATCATGAAAATGGATCTAAACGGGGGAGGGGGGGGGGGATAAAAATTTCACTTACCTTTGAGCCAGTTGAGCCCGCACAACAATTGAGAAGTGCTGCACAATCCTAAAAAATATGCTTGCCTGCTGTTCTCTTGAGCATCGGCAGTTATCTCTTGTTCTAGGCAAAAATATTTCTTCAGTATAGCAGGGGTTAATTAATCTGGAGTATTATGAATGGTCACTAGATGGGGCTAGATAGCGCTTTCCAAAGCATTGGGAGATTACTTCCCATGTTCGAATGTCAAGGCTGATAGGATGCACCAAGCAAAAGGAGTTACAATATTCTTGAGTACAGTTACAACCAACATTTTAGATCTACCTTACTACCAAAGTCTTGGAGTACAACCAGAATTATGACCAGGCCAAAACATGTTTTCGCTTCCTTGGTTTTAAATAAACACCTGGCACAAGTTTGAGGACTTCACAGAGTGCATTAAAATGGCCCCCAAAAATCTCCTTCCATACAATAATCAACGTCCATTTCATCCTCTCTTCCTAATAGCCAAATATGTCCATTTTAATGACGATTACGAGTTGTTTCTGTAAAATGATACACATATGATACAATGCTTTTTTTTTTTTTACTGTGAAAAGGTTTGGGAGGTGCAGAATGCACTATGGGTGAATTCATTATTATTAATGGATACAATAGTCCTGACCAACAACAAATTCTTAGAAAGGAATTAGGTTTGTAAGTCAAAAGTTCACTGTACTTGGCTGTGGGAAAATTTTCAAATACAAATGTGGGCTGATGTACTAAAAAAATTATTTCTATGTAGGTCAGTGAAGCTGTTTTCAACGTTATCTATTGTATGAAGAAATTCATTTTTTAATCTTGCTAGTCTAATGAAACTGATACTTCTTAACAATTTTATCCATACATGTTTGTATTATATTATATATGATATTGCAATATTTATTTGTCTTTTATTAAAATGTTTTTAGAGTTAAGTACAGTAAAACCCAGCAGTAGTCCAGATTGCCAGTCAACCTGGTGTCTGTTGATGTAAGCTGGGCCTTGCTATCCCTTATCATATGACTATGCCCTATTTATCTCCATTTGGCTGTTGTAAGCAGGATGAATAAAGAATTTGCATATTTAGAAAGAAAGCAGGTCATGTTATCAGTACTTTTCATTACTGAGGATATGTAAGATTTATATTTGAAAGTATGAAGGTTATTCTTTAGATATGAATTTATTAGAGGAGACCTGCAGTTCTTTTTTTATACTGTAATTCTTTGTCCACTTTAACATTCTGAATCCAATAATCCATACATTTGTAGCACTGCTACATGACATGTACTGTACATTTGGAACCATGAATGATTTCTTAAATTAAAATAAATTTTTTTGATTTCTTGTTGTGGAGGGGGGGGGGCTGTTGGTAGTGATACTGTCACTGTCAGCCTACAGTGCTAAGGTCTGTGTAAGGCTGGGTCTACACTATGCTGCCCCAGGGGGTACAGGGCGTGGTATTCGCCATGTCGGCAATACTGTGTCCTATACTAAGGCTGGGCCTACATGGTACCGCCCCAGCTCCTAAACAGCAGGCGGGTGCTATGGGCACATAACGCCTCCTGCTGTTTGGGAGTTGTTTAGGGTGTGGTATTGCCGTGTAGGCAATACCTTGTCCTATACATTACTATTGGTTTGTCCGTGTCGCAAAACAATGGGTAAACAATGGGCGAGGTACATGTTTGCCTGGCTGGGTGTTCTGAATCCCCACCTGCTGCTGCTCCACCCCCCAACCGTGGGCATGACGCATCAGTATAGATTGGCATGTCATTCCCCATAGGGATTTACAGGGGGCGACTGCACTGCACGGTTTCCCCCGCAGTGTAGACGCAGCCTTATTATTGGCAAACCGTGCCCGAAAACGTATCATGCACGGCTTGCGCGCATCACAAACCGTGCCCATTGTTTATGGGGGGGCCCATAAAAACTATTTGCTATGGGGCCCAGTGAGTTCTAGCTACGTCTCTGGCTGGGGCAACACGAAAGTGTATCTTTAATACAAAATTTTTCTTTTTTTAATGTAGTAAAGGCAAATGTAGAAGTTTCAGTGGGTTAAAGCAGCATGGTCTCTAGTCCTGTAAAAAGTACTTTGAGACCCTCAAGTGTACGTTACAGGTGAGGGATATGGCCATGTAAGAGCATATTCTTTTCATTGGTTCATTGGTTAGCCTGACTGTCAATGACATCTCTTGTCCAAGAAAACAAGGATGCATTTTTGGTTGTGGTTATCAAAGTAACAGCTGATGTTTTATACAATTACATAAACTTAAGTTGCTATTATTTTCTCACAGCACTGGTTTATATACAAAGTCCCTTCCTGTTTTACTTTTTAAATATGTAACAGTCAATATATGGCTCATTGTAGTTGTAATCTTCTGCTTAAAAACAATTACTTTTCCCTATCTGTCATGGAAGATTTGACAACTGTCATGCATTTTATAAAAAAAACATATTGAAACGTATATTTACCACTTTAGCTTAGAAAACATGTCAAAGCTTATAAGGAATAGTGATGAGTGAGCACCAAAGTGTTCGGTCCCAACACATCGCAATATTCGTGTGTTCTACCAAGCACCCGAGCATAATGTAAGTCAATGGGGAACAATCAGGCACCTCCTGCTTGGAAGAGGGGAGGGTGCCTGGTCCATTGGAAAAGGTCAGTAAGTGATAGAAACACCTCCCGAATGGACAGGGAACAGCATGGGGACCATGTCTGGATGCATCTTGGACTCCCAAGTTGCTGCTGGGAACCAGTTTGTGTTGTACGCAAATTTTATCTACTGAAAAAACCCCACACCAAACGGCCCCCTGAGAAAACATTACATGTGAGTGCATGCTGCAGTACCTGCAGTTAAGCTGATGCTCTAAAAAATTTTACGGCAGTGCTTGCAGTTGAGCTGATGCTGTTAAACATTATACGGCAGTGCCTGTAGTTGAGCAGATGCTCTAAAACATTACATGCAAGTGCATGCAGTTGAGCTGACTCTCTAAAACTTTACATGCAAGTGCATGCAATTGAGCTGTCGCTCTAAAACATTGCATGTGAGTGCATATTGTTGAGCTGATGCTCTAAAACATTAGATGGAAGTGCCTTCGAGTGAGCTGACACTATAAAACATTAGATGCGAGTGCATGCTGTTAAGTGCACCCTATATAAAAATTGGAGTTGAGGGCCTGCACTTCAGCTGACCCTATTAAAAAAATTTAGTGCATGGAATATATACACTCTGGATGAGTAAGAGGAGGAGAAAAGAAGAGTCAACCACATACCTTCTGTGGTGCATTTTTGAATCCATTAAAAAGTGCTTTAAAAAGTGCCTCTATTAGCTTCTTTCTCCTTGGTGGAGTGTAGAAATCAGGAGCAATCCAGCCCTTGTTCAACCATTGCCAGTGGACAAGCTTATACGCTTATCTGTTATACTGCCACCAGCAGCACTGATTACACACTCAAAAAAAATGCTTGCGGCAGGGCAGGCCAGCATCACCAAGGCGTGCCACGTGTCCAGCTTGGACACCCAGTAGTTGTACGGCACTGAAGGATCATTTAAGTCAGTGACACGGTCTGCCATATATTCCTTCACCATCTTCGAAAACTTTTCCCTTCTTGTACCACTGGGCCGTGCTTCAGGGTGAGGTTGCTGGCTAGGCAACATAAAAGTGTCCCATACATTGAATAGTGTTGCCCTTGTTTTAACTGCAGTGTGTTCCCCTTGTCTCCTAAGGAAGTACGGACTGTGCGGGCTGTTGTCAGACAGAAAACATTGGAGCAATCTCTCCACAAGTACCTTCTTGTATTGCACCATTTTATTTGTCCTCTCTACCACATGAATAAAAGATGAGAAGTTCTCTTTGTAGCAGGGGTTGGGCAGGGTGAACACCAAGTAATCAGTGTTATGTAAAATCCATACAACGTGAGGGTCACAGGAAAAGCAGCCTAACATGAAGTCAGTACCAACATGCAAGATGTCGATGTTGACATTGGGTGACTCTCGATCTCCTCCTCTTCCCATCCACACTGAACAGATGTAATTAAACTTACATGGATACTACTACCCTCTTTACTAGAGGCAACAGTCTTCAGCAGCTCCTCCTCCTCTTCATGGTCCAAGTTAGGCTGTGAAGCCAAAATCTGGGTGGTTTCGCTATCACTCTGTGTTACCCCCCCCCCCCCCCCCCCCCCCCCCCCATTACTTCGTCTGCCACATTCAGAGCATCCTCCTTAATTGTGAGCAGTGATTGTTTAAGTAGTCACAGAAGTGGAAAGGTTACACTGATGCACTCCTTGCTTGTAAATAGTGTCAGTTCACTGGAAAGGTGATGACTATATTGCAGCTGGTATTCCACATTTGCGTTATGCTGCTCACAAAGCCTGGTCAACATGTAGAACGTAGAGTTCCAGAGGGTGCTTAGGTCGCACAGCAGTCTGTGAACCGTAAGCCTCAAGCACTGATGCAGGGTTGATAGACCTGCTAAAGCTGTGGATGACTTTCTGAAATTGGCACACAAGAGGCGCGCCTTCACCACTAGCTCTTGCAAACTGGGGTAGGTTTCGAGAAGCGGCTGAACAACTTAATGTAAAACATGGGCTAGGCATGGAATGTGTGTGAGGTTGACGAGCTCCAAAGCCACCACCAAGTTCTGGGCATTGTCAGCTACAACCATGCCTGGTACCTTATACTTTGCCACAGCTCTGGGGCAGTGTTCTGTTTGTCCCCCAAGCAGATCAGCTTCAGCATGGCCTGTTGGCACTTCCCTACAGTAATGTTACATTGCTTCCAGCTAGTGACTGATGGCTATCAGTGCGTAACACAAGGGAGGAGGAGGCCGCGGGGATGACACAGGTAGATACAGATTGTGGACCCAGGCATGCGGCCCTCTTATTAAGGTGCTTGGATGCCATGTGGCAGATCATGCAGGTGGTGGTGAGGTTGCTAGTGTTCACACCCTAGCTCATTTTGGTACTGCACAGGTTGCAAACTACCACTCTTTTGTTGTCTGCATAAAAAAACACCATACTGTGGAAAATAAAAAATTTCCACATGGGGTGCTTGGTGTCAAGATTGCAGGCCAGTTTGGTGTGGCCCGACTTCTCCTTCTTGCAACACCACTGCCTCTTCCAGCCTGTTACGGTGCTGCAGATCCCTCCCCCTCTGTACTGCTGTCCCCACTTGGCTTGTCACCTTCCTATGTTTGGTCAGTGACCACATCCTCCACTACCTTCTCTTCCACTTCCTCACTCTGCTCATCCTTCTGACTTGACCTAAACATAACCTGAGTGTTTGGCATCTGTCTCATCATCATCCACTTCGTGAATGATTGCCGATCCCCACTGTCATCTTCTTGCGACTGTTAAGGCTCAAGAGGTTGGGAATCAGAGCACAATATTTCAGGTGCCTCCTCCAGCTTGCTGGACAAATGGGCCAATGTAATTATGGCGGTGTAAAGCGCTACTCGGGAAATCGGAGTGTGGGGTCACTCGTGTGGCAAGTCTTTACATGGTGGGAGGAAGGACAATCAGAATGAGGTTTTGGTGGACCAGGTTTTTGGTGCACTGGCAGCAGGCAGGTGCACAGTTTCCTTGAGCCCAGGGCTACAGGATCACACCCACTTCCCTGTCCCTTATTGCTCATCTTCTTCATGATAACTCCAGAAAAAAAGTTAAAAAAGTAACAAAATTTTTGGTAGTAAATTTGCCCGTCAGATTAAATAGAATGTAAAGTCCACTATTTTTTTTCTGATGTCTGACTGATACACAACAGGCCCCAACAAAACCAGGAGCCTGCCCCACGTAGATTTAGGCACAACATTCTTATTTTTTTTAACACTGTAGATGGCAAATAAAAGACCAGAATTTATTCCAGTCAATTTGCATGTGTCTGTGAATGTCTGTGAATTTTAAATCCATGTTACAGAACAGTACATAGGTAGTCAAAAAAAGCACTGAACCTTGTATAGTGCCCAGATGAATCTTGAACTATGAATCCCTGTTAGAAAACAACAGTATATATGTCCCCAAAAAAGCCCTGAACCTTGCATAGTGCCCAGCTGAATAAAGCCTAGAGTCCTTAAAAGGACTTTTTGGTCTGTGATTGTGTGGATAATGCAATAGATTGAAAAATGAGCACACACTACACTGTCCCTGCCTATCCACATTTCCCCCCTGCCTCTATCCAAACAGGGAGGTTCAAGTTCTATATAGTACCTGACCATGTGTTCCTGCCATCCAATCACTGGAATGCCAGCAGCTAAGATGGCTACTGGCATTACAGTGAGGGCAGTACTTACCTGGACCTTGATTGGATGTCCCTGACGGGGCAGAGACTCAAGCATGGTGCCATGTTTCAAAATTGGCATTGCTGGAGCCAAACACGTATTAGGCCGAACATGCTCGCTCATCACTAGTAAGGAAATATTGTGAACCATTGTTTAGCCATTACACCATTAACAAAATTGTAGACCTGCACCAGGCTGGGAAAACTGAATCTTGGAAAACATACAAGACCACTGATAATCTCCCTCCCTAAGGTCAAAATGATCACAAGAACAGTAAGCACAAATCCCAGAACCACACAGGGAGACCTAGTGAATGACCTGTAGAGAGCTTGGACCAAAGTAACAAAGGCTACCATCAGTAACACACTATGCCACCAGGAAAATCTTACTTGATAGCATTTATATGATTCAGAAGAGGATTGGGGGAATGTGATATGGTCAGATGAAACCAAAGTAGAACTTTTGGGTAAAAACTCAACTCGTTGTGTTTGGAGGAGAAAGAATGCTGAGCTGCATCTAAAGAACATCATACCTTAAGTATGGGGGTGGAAACATCATTCTTTTGGGGCTGTTTTTCTGCAAAGGGACCAAGACAACTGATCCATGTAAAGGAAAAAATTTATTGGACCATGTATTGTGAGATTTTGAGTGAAAACCTCCTTCCATTAGCAAGGGCATTGAAGATGAAACATGGCTGGGTCTTTCAGCATGACAATGACCCCAAACAGCCCGGTCAACAAAGGACTGGCTTTGTAAGAAGCATTAAAAGGTCCTCCAGATCTCAACCTCATAGAAAGCCTGTGTAGGGAGTTGAAAGTTATGTATGTGAGTATGTTGCTCAGTGGCAGCCCTAAAACATCACTGCTCTAGAGGAGGTCTGCATAGAGGAATTGGCCAAAATACCAGCAACAGTGTGTGAAAACCTTGTGAAGACTTACAGAAAACATTTGACCTCTATCATTGTCAAAGGGTATATAACAAAGTATGAAGATTAACTTTTGATATTGACTAAATACTTATTTTTCACCATAATTTGCAAATAAATTCTTTAAATCAGACAATGTGATTTTCTTCTCATTTTGTCTCTCTTAGTTGAGGTATACCTATGATGGAAATTACACGCCTCTCTAATTTTTATAAGTAGTGGGAGAACTTGCACAATTGGTGGCTGACTAACAACACCCCCCTGTATATTGTTTAACCTATATACTGGACAGCTGTAGTGTGTGCAAATTGCTTATTGGTTACAAGGATTGTTTCACGTAATGATGTCTGAATATATATATATCTCACTGGAATGGCAACTACAGACAGAAAGAATGACTCGTCGGGTTAGGAACCCTAAGGGACCATCACATGGGCGCCCGGAAATGCCACATTTCCAGTACTGGTATAGGGATTACATAGGGGCTTTTCTGAATGTCCCTCAAGCGTTCTAACACAGGGGCAGAGTGCAAGTTTTAGACTCTGCAGTTATGAGAAATAAAATTATTACTTTTCCAAAATGTTAGCCATTCAGTTAATTAAATTTTTTTAAAAAGAAATGCCTACTGGGAAAGGGAACTAAAAAAATTAGCAACATCTTGAAGTTAAGGTTTGCCAATAAAATTTGTTTCTGTGGTTTTTTAAACCCTGTTGTTTTCCCTTACAATTCTGCATTCCTTAGCTTAAGAATGTTATGCAGAGAAGACACAGGGGTGCAGATTTAACTGAGGCAATATGACAGTAACAAGTAAAAGAATGGTAAAAAAAAAATGGTGTGCATCATCGCAAACCATTTAGGGACCCATTTTGTTGTCTACCTGGAGTGCAGCTTTAAACCCAAGGAAAGAAAAGTCACCTGAGGTGCCCTGTAAAGTGTTCCATTTTTTGGAAAAAAAGAAATGTCATTAAATGCAGAGAATATCTTTTCACATCAACCATCATAACACTTCCTCAAGTACCACAGACAATTTAAATATTCACAATAGATTTTTGGATAATTGTAATATTGCATTTCATGTGTTACACCAACTTGTGTCCTGGATTTGTTAACATTGTAAATTGAGTTATAATATAGCCATATGTCAAAAGGTGGAAGAATCACATTAGCAACTACATGATTTAGAGCTTGTTCACACTTAGTGGTGGCTTTAGGCATGGGCGGTTGAACATGGCAGCATTATGCCGGGGGCATGATCTGGACCCCCCCCACAGCCCTCCCGCCTATCAATTTTGTGGCTGCCCAGGGAGAGAGAGGATTGTCTGGAGGAGGTCTGTGGCTCACCAGCAACTCCTCTCCACCCAACCACCCCCCGGGAGCTCTCCGTCAGTGAGGGGTGGACTGTGATCGCTCGACAGGTTAAGACAGCAGCGAGAACCCCCTCCGCTGAGGGCACCGATATCCTTAGGACTGCCCCTGTTCACACACTAGCTGTATAGTACAGTACAGTACAGTATAGTACCCTAGTGCATGGCATGGTTTCTGGTAACACACAATGCCGTCTGTTACTGAAAATACCCTGCAGCTCGCATCTTTTCCAACCACAAATAGGTGGCGCAAGCGCAGTGCACTGCAAAAAGCATTTTTCTTTTCCAGTAACAGACATGTTACCACAACCATGTCCGTTATCCGCAAAAAACGCAACTGCAAGCACAGCACGACAGGTGTCATAGGGTCCTTATACACTTGATTAATCCATTGCAATTATATTAATATATTTGAGTAGAATGCTTGATATTAGATTGTTATTGATTTATTAGCCCCCCCACACACATTATAACAGTTGCTACAATTTCATTTTACTGCTTTGCTTTTGAGAAATTTTCATTGTTGTTATTCCCAGCTTTAGAAAACACACAGTTCAATAGTAATTGTATGAAACATATTATACAATCTTTTAACACAATGAGCAATATCACTGGCCATCTTAGAAGCGAGAAACACTTAAATCTGCTTATGATGCATTAAAAAAATTCTACTGTATAGTATTTTGTTCATAGACATTAATAAATATGATGCTTAATGTTGATTTTATGTTATCCAACACATGTTGATACTTATATACAGTATATACCGATTTTAACACGTCCACCTAATAATACAATATCAAATTTAAAGTAATATAGTTGATTTGGTTTTTTGATGAGCCAATACATACATATTAAGTTTTGGAAATGTACTTATTGATACCTAATACAGTTTCTTTAGATCCAGTTTTAATAAATCAAAGAGGGCTCATATGTATGTGAACATATATATATAAAATATGTATATATACATATATATCAAATGTGTTCTGATCTTCATCATCATTCATCACACCAATAGAAAACATCTTACTACTTAAAAGAATACTACACAAACATTATATGTTTTCATGTTTTATTGAACATAACATGTTTACATTCACAGTGCAGTCCCGACCTGGACGTTGGCACAAAGACCTCCACAGCCGGGACCACTCTGCATTCTCTTACTCTTTATCTTCACTTTCTTCCACTATCTCTAAGCTCTCATTCCCTGACCAAGCTGCATCTCACTATAATCTCAACCTTCAATCTGTCCTGAATAAATTTGCCTTTGCCACCCTCAGCTATCCCCGCCCTATGAACACCCTGGCATGGTAAGCACACTTGCTCCAACAAAACCTCGCAGGGCAGAAGGCAAGTGGAGAAAGTATGGTCAGAACAGCGACTTTCTAATCTTCAAGGCAAAACTCTGTCAATTCAATGCTGCCCTTACCGTTGCCAAACAAAACTACTTCTCACTCATATCCTCACAAGCATCCAACCCTCATGGCCTATTCTCCACCTTCAACTCTCTCCTCAATCTTCACCTTCTCCTCCTACTGCCACCTTCTCTGCCCTGGACCTGGTCACATATTTTAAAGACAAGAGTGAAGCCATCCAAATTGATAATTCTGCTAACCGCACTACCCCTACTCCTCCAATCCCATCCTCCTGTAATTCTTCCCTAACCCCCACTACACCAACCCCATCCTCACTTCACTTTCCCCTGTTAGTCTAGAGGAAGTTACCTTTTTGCTTCTCTCCTTTCCACCACCTGCCCACTTGACCCTATACCTGCTGATCTACTTAAGACTCGTGTTGAGCGAGAATATTTGAAATTCGAATATATTCGACGAATATTTGACATTCAAGAATTTGCAATATTTCGCGAATGTGCGCCCGGATATTAGCAATGGCAGATATTCGTCATATTATGCTTCAACAATGTTTACCGGCATACATCGAGCATATTTGTGCGCATTGCGAATGGATATGCGCAAAACGCACAGTGCTGGTACTGGCTGAGATCACAGTATGAAGAAGAGATTGCATTGATAATCTTTGCGAATCATTGTGAACAGGCGCATGCGATGGAAGGCAGTAGAATACAGTCAAATTGAATTTTACTAATTTTTAATATTCCTTTGTATATTCACGAAATTGCGCAAATTTGAATATACCACACTACTAAAGACCCGTTCTACCACCCTTGCCCCAGCACTGACTGAATTATTAACCTCTCCCTCTCCTCTGGTATCTTCCCATTATCCTTTAAACATGCCATAGTCCTCC
The DNA here is from genome assembly GCA_036250615.1 of Ptychadena robeensis. Lineage (NCBI taxonomy): Eukaryota > Metazoa > Chordata > Amphibia > Anura > Ptychadenidae > Ptychadena > Ptychadena robeensis. The sequence goes on from CM070033.1 coordinate 116,949,428, forward strand.
CCATACTGAAAAGCCATTGCTTGACCCCTCTCTTCCCTCTACCTACCGACCAATCTCTCTTCTTCCTTTCGCTTCCAAACTGCTTGAGCACCTTGTTTACAGTAGATTCCCTCCTTGACCCCCTCCAATCTGGCTTCTGATCTTCTCATTCTACAGAAACAGCCATCACTAGAGTTGCCAATGACTTGATCACTGCCAAGGCCCAAGACAACTTCACTTTGCTTCCTCTGCTGGATCTCCTCTGCCTTTGATACTGTAGATCACACTCTTCTTCTACAGACCTTCAATAATCCAATCTATTGGTATTCATGACTCCGCACTTAACTGGTTCTTCTCCAACTTGACTGCTCTTTCGAAACTTTTTTCAATTGCTCCTCCTCTTCTTCTCCCAACCACCCCTCCCCCGGTTGGTGTCCCACAAGACTCGGTCCTTGGCCCGGTCCTATTCTCCCTTTACACCTCCTCCCTTGGCAAACTCATCTCGTCCTTTGGTCTTAAATACCATTTATATGCTGATGACACCCAAATCTACCTATTCACCCCCGGCCTTTACTCTCTCTGTCCTGGAAAACATCTCTCAGTGCCTATTCGCCATCTCTTTTGGATGGCTGACAGATTCCTTAAGCCTAACCTGAGCAAAACAGAACTCATCATCTTCCCTCCGTCACCTTCCAAGCCACCCCCCAACATCTTACTTACAGTAAATAGCATCTCTCCACTTAAAGTAAATAGCATCTCCCCTATTCCACAAGCTGGCTGCCTTGGTGTCACCTTTGACTTCTCCAAGATACGCCTCTTCCTTTTTTCAGAGACGACCTTGGTACATGCTCTCATTATTTCTTGTCTGGACTACTGCAACATCGTCCTCTCTGGTCTTCCTCTAACTAGATTAACACCTCTTGTCCCACTTACATTTCCAACCTGTTGCATATGCACACCCCTAAGTGCCCCTTCTGCTCCTCCAGTGACCTACTAATAACATCCCCAATCATAACATCATCACATGTGTGGCTTCAAGACTTCCCTAGGGCCGCTCCTACTCTTTGGAACCCTCTCCCTTGCCTCATTAGATTTACTCCTACCTTTGGCCCTTTCAAAATAGCCCTGAAGCCAACCTCTTTAGTCTCTTCTACCCATCTTCTCATTCCTAACATCACATACCAGTCCTATCCACCCTACCTTGTACTCAGTTCCCCAACCTATTACATTGTAAGCCCAATTGGGCAGGGTTCTCTACTCCTCCTGTGTCATAACCTGTACCTGTGTGTTATTTTGTGTTGCATCTCATCTCTAATTTATTGTAAAGCTCTGCGTAATATGTTGGCGGTATATAAAGAAATGACAAAAATAATAATACTTACTTAAATAAAGTTTCTTGTTTAAAAACACTGTGTGGTTTTTGTGTCTGTCACTTCCCTTTCCTGCTTTTACAAATGAAAACCACATTACAGTCTACATAATTCAGAATTATGAACAGTAACCTGGCCAGAAGAGAACTCCAGAACTTAGTGCATGAAAAAAGCTGTAATTAATGACCTCCTAGTATTCAGAGCTTTCCAGTAGGACATTAATCTTACACAACATGGACATTACTGGGATAAGGTTATGCACAGAGCAGACAAGGAAACAAAAATGACATTCAAAGTGTAGCCCCTGCCAGGGACAGGAGCTTCAGGAGTTCAGGAATGTTTTAGGAGGGAGAGTTGGTGTAGCAGACAGGTGCAGCTGCAGTTATCTTGTCAGCATAGGCCTTGGCTCTCTGCCTACACACACTACACACAGCAGCACCTACGGGTGTCAGTGCTACAAATGTAAATAAACTACAGCTAATGTTTTTCTCACCTAGAGCGGTAGAGAGGCATGTATGTGGATATTGAAGCAGTAGGAACTCTAACAGACAAGAAATTTGCCATTGTTGCTTCTATTTATATTTAATTTGACATGGTATTTCATATTTTAGTTATGCTAGAAAACATTTGAAAGCTTTCAGATATGGTTAAGAGCTGACATAAGCACACTGGCAACTTTGGCAGATTTTGGTTGAGAGATGTCTTAAATTGTAGTGGTATGGGAAACAATTACATTAAATAGTTTAGTTCTTTACTAGTGATGAGCAGCATAGACAATGAATTTGCGACATTTCTTGAATTGCTTTCCAAATATTCAGAGTAATCTTCTGTCCATTATATCGGTATTTGTAATGTGATCTATTGCAAAAGCAACGTGTGTTGCCACAGAATATGAAATTGCATCTGCAATGCAATCTTATGAAACAACACTAATTCTTGTGAATATTGCATGCACAATGCATGGTACTTTTGAGATTACAAATATATAGCACTATATTCGAGATCTTTGCGAATTCTCGAACTTTATTTATGACAAGATTAGACCAAGATAAACTAATAAATAGCTATGCACAAACGTCAGCAGCGATTACACAGTTACAGTAATATCAGTGGCCAGAAGGGCCCTCAGTAGGTGTATGGGGCCTGCGCAAAGGTCACAGAGTAAAATTGGGTCAGTATGAGGGGTGGGTGTTTAAGTTGCGTGTAGGTGTGCAGCTCTCAAAAGGAAGGGGGAATGTGGCCCCCTGACAAATAGGAACAAGGACACAAGTCACACAACCTAGTGCAATCAAGTAAAGTACTGTAATGGTAAAATAAAACAAAAGGCAAAATACTCACATTAAAGATGGTTTGCAAGGATTGATCTCTCAGGGCAGAGCACTTCCTGGTTATGGATGAGATCACTTCCTGGATACAGGTGCTTTTGCGTTTTGAGTGACAGCTCTTTGTCAACCATGCTGCTCAAAACGCGTCCCATTGATCCTGCTGAGTCCTTCAACACCTGTAACCAGCAAGTGATCCCATCCTGGTAAGCACAGAGGTCAATCCTTGCAAGCCTCCTGTAAGTATTTTGTCTTTTGTTTTATTTTATTTATTTTACCATTTACAATACTTTACTTTGTTGCACTAGGTTGTGCGCCTTGTGTCCTTGCTCCTATTTGATAGACCAAATCAGATCAGCTAATTCAGAACATGGAAATAAGGGATTACATTTCAACATATGGTAAGGATACCTTTTACATTCTTTTATTGTATTTACTTTGTCAAAAGAAGATATGCTATTACTTTTCAAATATCGATAATTATGTCTAGATTCAAACACATTTGAAATGTACAATGCAAGTGCGAAAGCTGGCAATGGTTTTAAAAGTGAAATTAAAGTCAACTAACCTTTAGTTATGGAACATCTATGACATTTCATGTTCTTCTTCTGGGTTTTCAATCCCAATCTGTATTATGCATCAGTACATTTATCTTGTCAGTTGCTGAAATTACAAGTAGACTAGGGTACATAATGAAGTAGATTTATGTAGGCCGGTAGATTTTTATATTGCAGAACTAGCATACTAGTATCCCCTTTATACATTAAAATACCTTTCTGTTAATAGACTTTATACAATCATTTTAAGTTTGACATAGCCATAGGTCACATGTTCTGTCGACCATTGAATCGCTGGAACTAAAGTCAGCTGTTTCCCATAATTGTTTTTTTGTGTATTTTTATTGTGTAAGGTTGGTGGAGGGTTAATACCACATTAAAGGTACACGAATCCATGTATAAAAAATGCTACCAAAATCTCCGCAGCACAGTATACAATACTGCAAGATGGTGTGAGTACACAGCACACTCTCAGAAGTGTTGGATCTGTAGCCAGACATCTGCAAAGGACAGCTGAATGATGAATGGCCCAAGAAGATTATAATCTTTGCTGAAAAGAACAAAGATAGCAAATGGTGCTTCTTAGGCATGTAACTGTTTAATCTTCAAATCCTTTGATATTCCCTAAAAATGTCAGTAAAATGTGGATGAGATGGAATTTAAGACTATATCTGCATGCAAGGGGTGCCTGCATCTAGCCAGAGGGTACAGCAATTCTACTGCACAGCAAAGGTTGAGAAGGCTTAGAGGACAGTGTTTAACATATTGTGTAAAAATCACCAGATTCAACAAGAGAATGTCTGCCAGGCAGCTATTTGAACTCATTATGTCCACCTCTCATTTTATTTTCTCCTCAACAGGATACAGTTAGCAAATAAATGTAATATTCCACATACTGTCCAAAATGTTATGTGCATTTTATACCAATTGATATTTTAAGCATTTTAATAAAAGCTTACTTTAAAACAGGGAGTATTCCTTAAATTTTAAATATTTGATGCCTTTGATACATTACGCCTAGAGGCTAATTTCATGAAGTTATTCTACACAAGCTGTTTAAATTCTTAATGTTAACCATTTAGTTTAATCAATTAAAATCATGTCTAATATTTTAAGTTTTACTTAAAAGAGTAATAATGGAGTATGCAACAAAATAAAGAAAATAGCCACTAGCAAATTTTTGAGCTGGTAAATGCCACACCTTGATAATAGAGGATGAAAAGCAAAACATGTCAGGACCTCTTGGGACACCACAATAAACATTTGCTAAGCAATTAATATGCTTGTTACCAGCTGTAAGCCAATAGGACATTGGACATGATTTTATAATAGTTTTTTTTTATATTTCTGTAATTTTATGTTGGGTCCACCTGTGTAAAAAAGACCGGTTTAAAATGTAAATATATCCTGTGTAGTGCCTTAAAAGCCCAATTAAAGTTTGTTTTGTTTTTTTAGGAGTAATAATGGAGAAGTAGCGTAAATTAACAGTCATGGACTTCAATTAAACTTTGGCTTTTAACCCCCCTAGCGCTTCTGACGGCTCCATCTCGTCCAGTTATAACTGTATTAAATACAATTCAAAGTAAAAAAACAAAACAAAAAGAAAACACATTTCCAATTGTAATAAAATTTTTATTATAAACAAAACATAAATATGAATGCATACTGTTTTAAAATCGTTTATACCAAATAAGTATTTTAAAGATTTCATCATTCAAATGATACCTTTTATTCATTGTTTTTTTTACATAATTGTGCGTTTTAAACATTATCATATTCAGGATGTCTATAAGACCCTTGTACGGACATATTTTGGGAAGTTACAGGCCTACAGCATAAAAAAATTCCATGGTCTATGACATGGACATGGTCTAAGTCTATGGTGCGCTTTATGTACAGAAATCTGGACCTTGCAAGAGCGCTAGGGAGGTTAATTACTTAATTGTCATATTGTTCATTTCCTTATTCAGAAGCCTTCCTTGTCTATTGACTTGATATCCAACTATATATTGTTCACTGTCATTTCTCGCTCTCCAGTTGTATATGGATTGACAGCTTATCTTGACCAGATCCAACACCACTAATAATATGGTTTATGAGAGCCTTATCTATTTGTACTAAGAGGTACCAGGGTCAAGTTGGTTTCCTTGCTAAGCTAGGGATCTATACCTTTTTTCTGGGCTGACCCCTGGTTGGCACCAGACATGAGATTGAGATGGTTTGCGATGGACATGAGAATGAGATGGTTTGCACCTGTCATATAGTTTTATGAGAGTCACCTTTTAAGCTAGCCATACACGTGTCGGATTCCATGGCCAATTGATCACTCACCCAATTGATTCCGGCGATCTCAGCGGGAATGGGAGCTGCAATCAATCAGCCACTTAAGAGGATCCGATCGCTGCATACCACCTTGTCCGAGTGATCGCGTCCAATTGATCGGGGGCTCAGAATTGGATCCACATTAAAGGTGGAAAAAGTTCTGAAATTATTTATCTTCGTCTTATTTTCATACAGCATAGGAACATGACATTTTACCAGGGGAGTTTAGGCTTTTTATAACCACTGTATATTGTAGACATAGGTCTTCAAGATATTGAATATAATTCAATTTCCAAAATCCATTCTAATATTGTCTTATTTGAGATTTCCAGTGCCTGGGAATATTTGAGTGGGTGGCCATCAAAAAGAAATGCAAAAGCCCCTTTTTATTTAGTAATAACTAGATTGATATATGGGAAAAAAGTAATAAGCAACAATTTTACAACCTAATACTTTAGTTGCTTAGTATCGGGTAAAGTATACAAGGTTTCCAGGTTTTTAACTAACTAACCAATTAGTTAAGATGTTTTTCTATATCGTTTACAGTGCATATTGTAATGTTGTTTTAAAGAAAATTGTTATGGCATCTCATGCATAAATTACTGTCACCTTAAATGTAAGGTTTCTACTGAGTAATGGCAGGGATCCTTTCTCAGTATTGGAATTTTCCTGTTTTATTTGTTGTCCTAAATAACAACATTGCCCGCCTCCTGGTTATTACACATATTCTTGTATCTGCTTTATTTCTCTCTTAGGGTCCCCATACACCTTTAGCTTTCTCTGTCAGATTTCCTTTAGATCACCTTTAGTTTTACCAAAACCATGTAATATGAGGGAATTTCTAAACAATAAAGATCTCCTACATGGCTCCTGACCACGGAAACCTACAGATATCTCCCACCAGGTCTCATGCAGCTTAAAAACAATGTACTCCACGTTATCAAGACGGGTCTAGCAATCAGAGACACAGAGTATCACCCACAATGGGAAAGGGTGTTAGATTGGATTAGGTAAATGCATCATATTTGTGAAATGGAGGAATTCCTCCTGATGAACTGTCCCGTTCAACCAAAATATGGCACTGCTGGAATTGTTTTGACAAGTGTGCTATGAGGAGAATTGCTCAGATACACATATGACAGTTATGATTATATAGATGTGTATTACACCATGATGACGAAGATATTTGTATTTGCACTTTTGTTTATTTGAAAAGAAAACAATAACATTTTTGTTGGAAAAAAAAGAATGCCTGCCAAACTTCTGGACAGGACAATGTTCCCACTAGATTTTCAAAGAAGGGTCACAGTGAATTGGCTTAGCGCACAGTAGGAATCTCTGCTTGAAAAGCTGAACCGTTGTGTCCTTTGGATAGCTTTTATTTTATTGCTTGATTTTTCTTTCCATATAGAATACACTTTTTATCCCTATTCTGAAATCTACAGTAAAAGGGTTATCTTTATCCACTATTCCGCAGTTCTCTTTTACCATGGTTAACCAGAAGCCTGAATTCAAACAGCCTGAGAATCCAGTAATGAGTAGTGTTGAGTGTGAATATTTGCAATTTGAATATATTTGACGAATATTACATATTCGACAATTCACAATATTTAGCGAATGTGTGGCCGGATATTTGCAATGTCAAATATTTAACATAATATCAGTGTGATCGGTTTCCAGCATATTGCGCATATCATATATGTGCAATACATGCATGTCTATGAGGTACTATTGTGCACACATGTTCACGAATATACGTGCATAAATATGCTCAATGTAAGGCCATAGAATGAATTAATTATTTGGAATATCGAATATCCCTGCAAACATTTGCAAAATTACGCAAACTTGAATTTGGCATATGCCGCTCTACACTAGTAATGAGGTGTTACAAACATCCTCTAGTGCAGTCAGTATAGATAATCCAAAGATACAATGAGTACATGACAGATGCCATATTGGAGCATCATTAACTGGATAAAAACATAGCAAGATAAAAGTGAAAGAAAACAGGAAGAAAAGAGCTACTTATTGCAACGGTCTAGAAAATAAGTATCAATTCCAATAATTATATGAAAGACTTCCTGTGAGTCATTAGAACTCAGTTCCCAAGCCAGTGTTCTTGTGTAGGAGTTAATAATTTAATAAGTGACTAGAAGGTTAAAAAGTCAGAAGCTAAAATACATTTGTAAGTGACCCGACCTCTATAAAAAAGCATATGAATATACTAATTAGATCACAAATTCATTACTGTTCATATCAGATAGGAATTCTGTTGTAAACTCTTCACCCTAGTCTTCTGCTAATAATTACACAGTCTATGTATAATAAGACCTAAGTGTATATATTTCTTTGCTTTTCTTCAGAATCAATATTCATCTACATTTGTGAACATAGTCATTAAATTTTTTCGATTTTGATTCATGTGTCAGAGTCCTGGTTTTGAAAATTGAACTACAGTATAAAAACTGCTCAAATAAATTAAGGAATCACAAAAACAAAACATCCTAGATCTAAATGAATTAAATATTCGTATTAATTGGCTAGAGCAATGCCCTGCTCAGGGCATGGCGGTTTGTGTCTCCACCACGAAAATTTTGTGGGTCGAAGACATCCAATGCTAACTGCTTAGCTGCTGACATCACATTGATTCCTATACAAAATCGCAGACCCAAAAGTCCTTTTAAGGACTATAGGCTACATCCATCTAGCCACTATCAAGTGTTGTTTTGGAGGACAATTCACTGTTGTTCTGAAACAGGGATTCATCGTTCACTGACATTCGTTTGGCCACTTCCAAGTTCCAGTGTTGTTTTTGGGGACATATCCACTGTTGTTCTGTAACAGGGATTCATTGTTCACTGACATTCATTTGGCCACTATTAAGGTCCAGTGTTGTTTTGGGGGACATATCTACTGTTGTTCTGTAACAGGGATTCATCTTTCACTGACATTCATTTGGCCACTATTAAGGTCCAATGAAGTTTTGCGGGACATATCCACTGAATCCCTTTTACAGAACAACACTGGATATGTCCCCCAAAACAACAGTGGACCTTGCAAGTGGCCACATGCATGTTCTGTAACAGAGATTCATCGTTCACTGACATTCATTTGGACACTTGCAGGGTCCACTGTTGTTTTGGGGCACATATCCACTGTTGTTCTGTAACAGGGATTTATTGTTCACTGACGGTTCTTGTTTTATGGCCATCGGCACAGAAATATCTTGTGCTGATTTGTGCCTACAATTGTGTTGCTCCAGCTAATGACTTACGCCAGGCCTGTTTTGTCTCAGTCAACTAGACTAAATTCCAAAAATCTGTAGCGTTCTAAAAAAACTGATTGGAGTTTTGTAAATTGAAAGAAAAGAAAAAAGAAATTCAGTTATATATTTTTTTGTGCGTGGGCACATAAAACAAAACAATATATTGTGCTGAATTGTGCCTACATTTGCGTTCACTCAAACAACATTTTAAAAATCTGTAGTGTTCTAAAAAGTTGATTGCAAATTGACTAAAAATCATACAAGTTTCTGAAAAATTTTCTGGATATTTCTAGTCCACTTAAAATTCACAAAACCATCGTACAAGGTTCTGTGAATTTATCTTGCTATTTCTAGGCCACATAAAATTACCAGCACCATTATACAAGGTTCTGTAATTTATTGTGGACATTTCTAGACCACTTAAAATTTTTTGCTTCATTATACAAGGTTCTGTAAATTTCTGGGGACATTTAAAGACCACTTAAAAAATTCTGCACCACAAAATAATTCTGACAGTTGCACAATGACTATATTGTTTTTTATTGACATCTCCATTGTTAAAAAAAAAAATATGTAGTTCAATTCAGCCTACATTTACGTGTGGCAAGTTCCTAAGCAACATCCTAACAAATTGTGTGCTGTCCACAAAAAAATTGTGACAGTTGCAAATTGACTGGTGGTATTCTTTTGGCCACCTACAGTGTTTTTAAAAAAAAAATGGTTAATTGCACCTTCATTCTAATGGGCCAAAGCTACTGTTATTGTTGGTAAATTTTGTGTGTGAGTCAGACATCAGAATAAAATGATGTACTATAAATTCAATTTAATCTGACTGGGAGAAATCTACTGTTCATATTAAGGTCTTTTTTTTTGTCACCTTGACCATAGTGTTCAGAAAGGGTGGCTGTAATTGGCATTACATTCATCTGGGATTAAAATATTGTCCATATTCTGGTGTTTTCTGTGACATAGTGTCCGTCATCCCAAGATTGAAAATCTGTGGGGTAATCTGAAAAGGGCTGTGCTCAGGAGATGCCCTCGCAATCTGACAGATTTGACAGAGTGCCTAGTTAAAATGTGCCATCCTGTGTGGGGGTTCAGCTCAAAGGTATGCTTTAAAAACATGTAAATCCACCATACCAGTGTCTCTTCAGGGCTCCTGCCCGTTTTTATTGCTCAAACAAAACTCACAATCGCAGAGGTTAATAGAAATTTAAACAAAAGTCACTTGAAAATGCCAATCCTCCTGGCTTGGTAAACATCTAACATAAACATTTGTCCTGGGTTCAGTTACCCTGCAGCAACATGCCTGGGCCTCACACTCTTTGTGAGCTTCCTATTTTAGCTGTTCTAGTAGCCTCCTTCTGTGCCCCCTGAAGCACTGACACCATGGTATGAGCTCCTTTTGTGGAGACACACTCAGCTCCACTCACCTGCAACACTTACAGTGTACCTGGGGGAAAAGGAAGGCCCACCCAGTTCCAGTCCGGGGGCCGTTTAAAAAAACAAAAAAAACAAAAGCACTCAGCGAACTAAAGTTGCTGGGCAATAATATCCCAGACTCCTTCCATGACACCTCCTAACAGTCTAATTACACAGTGACAGATGACCAGTCTGTCCCAGCTGATAGACTCATATGTACAAAGACTGAGTGCTGTAATAAAATCAAAAGTTGCTTCAATAAAGTATTAGTTTAAGGCTGTGCACCGACTTATGCAACCATATTATTTAAATTTCATATTTTTTCTTCCCTCTACGTAAAAGAATTCAGTTCAATTTTCATTTGAGTGGTACAGTTTATAGGTCACATTATTGGTGGGAAAAGTCTTGAAAGTATTTATCCGTGTCTATTTTTTATCAACACAGAAACCTAACATTTTATATCCACTATAGAAACTCTGGGTGAGGAGGAGAAAACAAGACTCAACCACATACCCTTTTTTGTGGTGAATTTCAAAGCAGATTAAAAATGAAAGATTGAAATTGCCTTAATGTTCATCATTAGCTCTCCTGTGGTAGAGTTTCGAAATCAGGAGCATTCCAGGCCAAGTGGATAGGCTTATCCGTTATAATGCCACGAGCAGCACTAAATACTCACTGAGACAAAATGCTGGCCCAGGTTTGTGCCACTTGTCCTGCTTACACACCCACTTACGGGACTGAGGGATGATTTAAGATGCTGACACAGTCTGCTATGTATTCCTTCACTATCTTCCAACACTTTTTCCTACTTGTACCATTAGGCCACGCTTCAGAGTAAGATTGC
>CM070033.1:116983597-117000368 GCA_036250615.1 Ptychadena robeensis
TAATAAAATTATTCCTCAAAAATACCACTTGCCTAATAATTCTGCACTCCCTGTATAACGTAAGCAAAATATGAAGCCATGTGCTCTATCTTTTAGATGTTTTCTAGATTGGAATCTTAACCTCCCTACCGCTATGCCCTAAGCCAGTTTGTGCAAAGTGACACTGCAACTAGCCATATGCACGAACTGGCTTCAGGCACGCAGCGGGAGCTTACCTGAGCCAGCTGCAGCATCCAGCGATGTCCGTGCTGGCTTCTTCCTTCTTGCCAAGTGACGTCACGGAGGCGGGACCCGGATTTAAAGGTACTTTTTTTTAGTTTTTTTTCTTTTTTCTTTTGAACTGGATCAGATAATCAGATAAATTTCTGACCCAATTCAAAAGTGGATCCGGCTCAGCGGGAGCGTTATGTACCTCCAAATCCAGCCATAGACACTTCAACCTGTGGACGACTTAGCAAATGATCAATCACCATGCGCATTCGCTTGGTGATCAATTGCAAATTGAATGCGCCCACCTGGAGCGACGGCTTGTGGTTGCACAAAACTTTGATCAGCCAGAGAATGAACGTTTTTCTCTAGTCGATCGTCAATACTTTGAATGGGGGCCAGGGTCCCCATCCAAAGTATCAGTCATGGAATCGCAAATGGTGTATTTTGATTCGCAGAACGATTGACCATGGCGTGATGATGTCATCATGCTGCGGTCAAATGTTTGATAAACGCCCACAGAGCATAGCGTTTATGGCCGGTTTAACCTCCCTAGCCTTACGCCCGAAGCAAGTATGGGTACAGTTTGATCCGTGTTGAAATCGGGCACACAGAGCCTTTCCGGCCCCGTGTCTTTAGTGTGATGGGTGACGCCAATGGGGGCAGAAAGGCAAAACACTGTATCACTTTTGGTACAGAAATCCGGACCTCAGTGAACCGCCAGGGAGGTTAATTACCAACTGAGTTTATTTCTTCTTTAAAAGACTGAGGTCTTCTATGCTCAACACATCATGCTCAAGAGCCTGCTGGCAAAGAAACATAGAATAGGTATAGCAGAAAAAGACAAAGAGGTCTATCATGTCTGCCCTTTTTTTTTTCTGTTTCATTGATAAACAGTGAGGAACATGTGTATTTGAACTTGCGATTTTGTAAGTTCTCCCATTAAGAAATCATGGAGCAGTCTGAAATTCTCATTGTAGGTGCATTCCCACTGTGAAAGACAGCATTTTAAAAAAAATCTTGAAAATGGTATCACTTTTTCACAATTTTTGGAGCACTGCTGTACATAAGCATTTAAACCCCTGGCAATCAGCAAGAATTCTGGCTTTCAAAGACCTGTTACTCTGCCTTTAAAAGGTCCACCACTACTCCAATCATAAATCTAAATTAGTAGCACCTGTCTTAGCTCTTTAAAGACACCTGTCCACCCCACAGTCAGACTCCATGATGAAGAGAGCTGGGACCACAGTTTTAAAGTTCATTGTCAGTAGAACACTACGCCATCATGGATTGCACAGAAGGTTTCTCTTCTCAAGTCATGACATGTCTAGACCTGTCTGAAGTTTGTGAATGACCATCTGGATGATCCAGAGGAGGTATGGGAGAAAGTCATGTGGTGGGATGAGACCAAAGTAGAATTTTTGGTCTTAACATTACCCACCGTGTGAAGGAAAAAGAAGGATGAGTTACATCCCAAGAACACCAACCCTACTGTGATTGTGAACAACAACCTCCTTCCCTCAGTCAGAGCATTGAGGATTATTCGTGGCTAGGTCTTCCAACATGTCAATGATCTAAAGCACACAGCCAGGATAACCAAGGAGTGGCTTCATATCAAGGTTCTGGGTGGCCTAGCCAGTCTCCAGACCTAAATCCAATGAAAAATCTTTGAAGGGAGCAGAAACCTGACATATCTAGAGGAGATTTGTGTGGAGGAGTGGGCCAAAATCCCTGTTGCAGTGTGTGTGCAAACCTGGTCAAGAACTACAGGATATGTTTGACCTCTGTAGTTGCAAAATCAGCTGTTCAAATACTTACATGCAGCAATGCAATACAAATACATTCTTTAAAAATATTTTATTTTTTAAATGTCTCTCACTCTGGAAATGCATCTACAATGGGAATTTCAGAACTTACAAAATTGTAGGGTGTTCAAATATTTATGTTCCACACTGTATATACACTGTTCCAAAATATAAACGCAACACTTTAGGTTTTGCTCCAATTTTGCATGAGCTCAACTAAAGATAATATTCTCATGCACAAAAGACACATTACTCTCAAATCTGTCTAAATCTGTGTTAGTGAGTACTTCTCCTTCTCCTAAGGCAGCAACATCTGTGGGATTGTGATGTGTGATGAAACTGCACATTTCAGAGTGGCCTTTTATTGTGGGCAGTCTTAGGCACACCTGTGTCTAATCAGCACCTTGATATGCCACACCTGTGAGGTGGGATGGATTAGGGCTTGTGTCCACTGGGGGTAAAAAGACACAGAGAGGACACTTACCATTCTCATGAAAGGGACAGTGTCAACTCTGCGTATTCTGAGCAGCACACCCACGGTGCAGTTTTGAAGCTGCAGGCTGCCACGCCTCTATAGCAGCACCGCGCGTTGCCGCCAGAGACACATCCGTTGAAGATCAATCAAGACATGCAAAAACAGCACATGAAATTGTTTGGGCACTGATTTTCTGCATCTGTTTCTGCCTGGCAAATGTGGTGGCGTGCACCTTTATCCAGCGCAGGGCATGGAATCTACAGTGGACACATGGCCTTACACAGATTTGTGAACAATATTTGAGAGTAATGGGTCTTTTGTTTATGTAGAAAATGTTTCAGATCTTTGACTTCAGCTCATGCAACATGGGAGCGAAACTGAAAGTGTCGCGTTTATATTTTTGGTCAGTGTATGTACACATAAGTAGAAGTTATGTTGAAATCTCAACTTCTTTGCATCCATATGTGTGAGTTGTGTATCCTAGACTGACCTGGGTTTGTGTGCCTCGTGTTCAGGCCAAGGATTAACTTGCTTGTTCATCATGTTGAATTATGGATCTGTCACTGCTAGGCTATGTGCAAAAAAAGTCATGACATATTTGCTGGATGGCAGGAGAGGCAAAAATCTTTCTGATGAATTTGATAAATGTTAGAAATTCCTGCTTTAAGCCCCCTATTCTGTATTTGCTAAAAGAGAAGTCACCTGGATAGAGCATTCTATGCCACCATCAACAATCTATACAGTCTGTTTAATATTAATGCTTTTAATTAATTAATATTATTGCTATTTGTTCTATTTAGATGAAAATTTGCTTATATTTTTACCAATGCTCTAAACATAAATAGTCTCACTTTTTCTATTCTTCCAAAAGCCAGCAGCATGCAATTAAACTTGGATGGGGATGCATTAAAAGTAAGCACTATGGACCTTTAGTTTATCCTACATATTGTTTCTTTTTTTCACTCAGACACAGTGCTTAATTGCTTAATTTATTAACCTTCCTTGAACTTCCAAAATAATCCTTGCAGTCATTCAAAACTATGTTGTTGTGTACTGTGTTTTTTCTAGATGACTGGAGTTGCATAATTCATGGCCTTGTGCCGTGGCATTGGCAGCACACCCTTTTTTAGAATATCAGCTAGTGAGTTCACAACCTTGGATATTATTCTCATTGAAAGCACTTGGGAAGTCCTCTGAAGTAATGGTCTTGATCCTAACCTTAGTGGGATTGGCCCTTTATTTCTCTCCCCCCTTGCAATTCCCTTCAATGCTTGGGGGACTATTCCTACCATAATCATGTAGACCTTAAGTCCATCCCGTTCCTGCAGGTGTCTCTTTATACTGCTGTCCAGAAGACAGTACAGAACAGAGACCAAAGAAGCGATAAGCAATACGCATTTTACTCTGGGGGGACTATGGAGCACAATCTAACCCTGCGCGCATATTCTGCATACCTCCCAATATGGCTTCACGACGCAATATGGCTGGCAGGAGTTGGGGATGCACCACTAGCAGCAATCCCCCCCTCCCACTCAACAACTCGGCCATCAGGAGGGTCCTGTGCAATAACTTTTCAAAGGGCCCACGAAAGTCTAGAAACGGGCCCGCCTGTTCCTTTCCAATCCAAAAAATGTGTTTATTCAATGAAATCTGAATGACTGAATTGATGGGGTGAATTCTGTTACGCTGAGATGTATGCTTTAATATTTTATTGCCACAAGAAAATAAGTGCTTTCTACTAAATAAAAGATACATGCAAAAAGATAGCTAAAAGAAAAGTAATAAAGCTTAGGGAAGAGGCAAGTCATTTAATAGTCTAATGACAGTGATTGAGCTTAGAGAAAGATGCAGATGTACATGCAAAAAAATATGCATCATAAAGAGAAAGATCATCTGCTTTATCGTTACAAATGTGTTCATGTAATTTCTTCTCTTGGTTCCCTGTTCTTCCATCTATCCATCTCTGCCTTGCTCTAGCTCTTTTTCTCTCTCTGACTCATTCCTTTCTTCAGTAGGATCATTACATTCAGCATCTTTAGGGAGCACTTTTGCATTTAATTACACCCCGTCCATTCCCATCACTCCCCCTCACCTCTATCCCCCCCCCCCCCAATTTCTGTTTCTGTGTTTCCATGGTAACATTAAGCAGCTGCAGGAAACCTAAGCCAGATGTTATAACCACCAAAGGTAAAATGCTCAAAGAATGATGATCTGTTCCATCCATGGTGATTGTCTGCATAGGTCTCCTTCACTCCGGGGGGATGCCATTGTCAGTGTACGGTGGTATTGATATGTGATCTCTCTAGCGCAATAATCTGTTTGTTTCTATATATGTGAACATAGCATTGCACTGATTGAGTGATGCTCTGCATGTGACAAGAAGACTGATGCTATGCAGGATGCTTGTAAATATTGATGCTCTGCAGTACACTGTAAGGCATTGTTGGTCTAGAAATGCTGTGAAAACATTCGGCAGATATCCCTAGGAGGGAAAAGTTCTGCAGCATTATCTATTAAATGGGAATGATAAGTAAAGATAAGAATGATCATATGTGAAATCTACTGATTTGATAAAACAAAAGCGAATTGTTCTTTCTTTTAAGTAAAAAGGGGAGAAATAGTCTGTTCTACAAAAGAGAGGATGCGTGCTGGGAGATGGCAAGTGGTACCCTCAGAATCACTGTTCAGCTTCTACTCTGTCAGCATGTGACTCTTTTTCTTTTCCTCTTTATTCATTCTTTGTTATGTTATTAAATAGGATTATATATGATGTATTAGTCTCTCTCTGTTTGTCTTCTTACTCTCCTTCTCCACCTCTCTTTCTTGCTTGCATTGATGTGTTGCTTATCCACATTAGTCTTTATTCTTCTCCATTCATCTCTCAGCCTCCTTTTTCTTGCCTGTTCCAGCTTTCTCCTCTAAGCTGTGTCTCTTCCCCCTCCATTTGTCTCCCGTCTGTCTTTGAAAGCTAGTGGATAAAGGGTTACAATGCGGCTTGCAGTCTGTGGTCTGGGATAATGAGTAGGATTTTAATTATGTATAATTATTATGAGTGGGATTTAGGCAAGGGGATTGCTGCCATAGGCTAGAACCACCGGAGTGATCAAAAGAGTTAATTTATCAGTAAGCAGCATAAGCAGAGACAAAAAAATAGCAGGAAGCTTGAGAGAAATAGTATGCAAGGCAGGGAGACAGGAAAAATGGCATAAAATAAAAGACATAAGTGGATGAAAATAGGACATATGATGTAAAAAAGGAGAGTGCTAGAGATATGTGGCCCTGTGAACAGTTAGGAAAGTGACAAGGAGTGAAATCACGAGGAAAAAATTGAGAAGAAAAAGGATGGAGAGAGTGACAGGAGGAGGTGTGTGTGGGTGAAGGGGTGTAACCTCGTGAGTACTGAACAAGTGTTTCATTAATCACCCTGGTGACACTTCTGTCTTAATGAAGCACTGTAATTATCTACATTAGTGATCAGTGTACTAAAGTAACAAAGTGTACACAATGTAGTACTCTAGTAACCTGTTACAAACTTAAAAAAGCAGCTGAAAAATAAGGACAGGAAAACAGCTTGATTCATGCTATCATTATGCAAAAGCACCATACATCATATTGTGGTAATTGCAATGTATTAAAATATTGTCCTCATTAAAGTGGGACTGCCACCTCACAGGGCATGTTACACTATCAGCAGCAGCATTGCTCAAAATGTAAAAAAAATATTCCTTACAGCAGGAGAGGCGATTTTCACGCTCTTCCCTCCCACTGTGTGACGTACCTGCCGCGGCAAGCTTCTAAACAATCATGGCAGGGACAGGTGGAAAGAAGTCCATAGTCTTGTGTGAATTGGAATGCAGCTTCACATCTGCAGAATCTAATGTGATGTAATCGAAGCTTCATCTAGTGTCTGTTTTATATTACAGCCCCATAGTCAGAATTAAGTATTCCTGAAGTGTGGGCGGAACTGCTTCTATCTGCCCTCATAATAAATATGATTGGAAGTGGAGGTGAGGAAGTGAGGAAGGTAAGTATGTTGTTTTTTTTTATTCTGTAGCAGTTGTCACAGATGTATACTGCTGACAGGTGAGTATTATGTCAATGTAATGGATGTGGTTTCTTTTATTTTGAGTATAGAACCGCTTTAATGTTATATATTGTTTCCAAGGAATGCCAAGTTTAGTAGGCTTTTTAGTCATATGACATGATATGTACTATGCTAAAAATTTTGCTTTGTTGTATTTTTTTAACTCAAGAGTTCATATGATGACATGGTGATTTAATTAAATCAATCTCTACTGAAAGTAGTTATACAGTGGCTGCACATTACTAAACCAAGTTCACTAAAGATCAGTATGAAGGCCCTGTTCATTCTTTTAACATGGCACAATGGTTTAAAAATGTAATTGCTTTATATGGAAGAAGAATACAACAATATCTTTCAGAGATAATACTTATCCTACCGGTCACATTTTGTGTGGTTAAAGTTACCAACCTCTGCCATTGGCACCAATCTCATAGAGAATTTGTAATGTCAAAAAATACAAAGGCATGGATGGCAGAGATAGCACTGATAATGAAATTTATAGAAGGTAGTTTAAGAGCCACATGGTTTGCAGAAAATCCAAGTTGAACAATCCATCAGCATCCAGTTGTTCTTGGAAACAACTGGAAATATCATCTGGATATGGTAGAAAACAGACTGCATCTATACTAACTAAAATATAACATTTTGATGGTATAGTTAATCCGTCATTTAGGATTCCGAAGCACACTTTTAAAAGATGCTAGATGACTTCCAGAACTCACACGGGTGCTCAAGATATGAAGAATGATTTGCCATGCAAGAGAGACTGAGATATTTAATTGGGTGTTTGGACCTCAAGTGGGACAGAATTGGGAAAGATGTTAGGCACTTTAGAGTTATTTTTGTAATTTTTATCATTTTGATTACAAGTTCTTGGAATAAAGCACAATCTTCACACAGTTCATACCGGGGTCCTTTAATCCTTTTTACCAGATCCCTTGTTTGCCTTGGCTGTGCTACTGACCTTCTTCATTCTGATCATTCTTTCTTTACCATGTTTTCTGGTGAGAGTCTGTGTTTGGGTTCGATCTTCTAAGCATAGTCCAAGGAATCGTAGATCATGCCAAAGCCAAGTGTTTAGACAGGCCCAGAGCCAAAAGACAGATACCTAGGCAGAGGGACTACATGACTGGCTCAGAAGGAGCTGCCACACTAAGGGTTAGCAATTCTTATAAATGTGCTTAGCTATGTTATTATGGTATCTAGTTATGTTATTATGTTATCTTGTTCCAGCTCTACGAGATAGGTTAGCTCTGTTGCTAGGCAGAGTTCTCCTGCAGTTTAGTGTGTGCGGAGAATTCATCACAATTCAGTCAGAGAAAAGTCTGCGTTGGATGAATTTCCCGCCCCCTCTCCCTCAATTTTCTTTGGTTTATAAACTTTCAGGTTTTTAAAACTTGTCATGGCAGCCGCATGGTTGTAAGGCCCTTGAAGGTGGTCTGGTCATGGAAAAGGTTATTGGGAGGGACCGTCGTAGGCACAGAGTCCGACCTATTGATAAGGATGTCGGAGTGCCAGGGAACTAGTTCTGTAAGGTGGTATCTGCATTTTATTGTAATTGTCTCTGAGTCGGTGTAGTGGGGCTGGAGGCCAATGTATTGGGTGATGCAGATACAGGGTGATGGATAACTGCCTTCAAGGTACCTTCATTTTAATCTATAATGGTCTGTTTAATGATTGTTATATATTATATTTTGTTAGTTATGTTGGTAATAAGTCATAATTTTTCCAGTTCGTTTTTTTGGAGAGTGAATGTTGTTTAACAATTCAAACAAAATGGCCAGCTACCTTTTATACCCTAGTTATGCCACCACCGAAGTGAGTCCTGAAGCCGAACACAAAGATGGCGTTGGGGTGAATTTGGCCAGATTTCTCCCGGGTCTCTGTCTCAGGACAGTGGCCTTTCCAAGATGAAAGACATCTATGACCATCTGCTTCCTCTGCAGCAGTCTGTTGGTCATAAACTTCTCATCAGCACGCTGTCTCTCTTAGGGGTGATGGAAAGAAAGCTAGGCTCCTGAGGTGTTAAAGCCTCCCATACACCTTTAGATCAATCCATACAATTTCCATTAGATCTACCAACAACTATGTAGTATAGTGGCCTCCCTGATAGAATACATAGTGATTGGAAGGTTTAGAAAGCACCTCATATTACATTGTTTTGGTAGAAGAAAAGTTGATTGTACAGAGATTGTATGGAAAGATTGCTAGGTGTATAGGGGGCTTAAGAAAGACTGGCATGAATGGAAGACAAATGAGGATGATGCAATTTCAGACCTTAAGAATAACACAAAAATAGATAGATATTGAACATGCATATTAATCATAATTTTACTAAACACTAAATATACATGTTATAGTGGTAATTTTACATACACATCGAATGAACAATCAATGGCTAGGTCATCAGAGCCAACAGGATCAATAACTAAAGTTGATCCAGTGTTTCTGCTGTGGGCATTTGTGCTTGTTTGGGTTCACAGCAAAATATATTTTTACATGTTTTGAATTTTAAATGACAAGCTTTTAAAACCCAAGGTTTATTCATTACGTAAAAACACTATGAGGTCTATTTAAATTGCTATGACATGTAGGTTAGCTGCTCAACAACCTGTCAAACAATACAATTTCACAAACTGTTCACACATTAGGCAGTTGCTTTCCAACAGTATTAGATAATCTACTTGCTATAGATAAAGAAATGTCATCAGTGGAACTGTTTCCTAATTAATTTGAACGCATTTTGAGCAACCATAAGAAAATACATTTGGAGCTTTATGCAATCAGATTCAATTAAAATATACATTTCAGGTACTAGAGTGAATAATCTAAAGGCTCATTCACTAACTAGTTAAAGCAGCACCACTATTGCCATAATTAAGGGATCTGCTCAGGGAAACAACAGTTGCATGCTGTATTATTGAAAGACATAAACGACTGAACTGTTGATTGAGAACAGAGGCATTAGAAACTTTATACCTGGGGAGAAAGAACACAAAATAAGAAGCATGGTTCTCCAAGACAGAAAAATTAATTTCATACAGTATAGACAGCAGCTATCGAAAGCAAAAAAACAAACAGCTATAAATACAGGAAGGGGTCTGCAGTCAGAGAGGTGCCCACCTTGATGGATCGACCCGAAAAGCCCCGCGAGAGGGATTGCACGGTGAACCTTCTGCCACTATTTATCTGACTCTATTAGAATCCCTGTGTTAGTGGCACACACAGGATTCCCGTCAGACTCATCACAGCATGGTGATCTCATGTCGCCTGCAAGACGGCCAGGAATCAAAGTGTCTGTGGCCAGGTTAACATATAAGAGTGCTCATATATGGACAGGGAGTGCAGCTTTATGTAGTTGTGGTCCATAAATTCGTTGTATATCTTTTACAGCAGCACTTTGACCAATTTGAAACAAATGTCCTTATAAAGCGTAAGTCTAGATAAAGTCAGAAACTGAAACTTAACAGATGTTCTTATGCTAGGCATACACTTACCGACACACACCGATATCTTCCTCGGATATCTTCCGGGATGCTAAACGTGATGACATCATCACATTTAGCCTCCTGTTGCATTCTGGGGCCCCTTCAATCGGCCGGGCACCCTTTGTGTGCCGGCCATAAGCTGCGATGAAGACGCCGCTTCATTGCAGCTTATGGCAGCGGCTTTCATCGGCTCCCATCGGCCGGAGAAGAACGGACATGTCCGTTCTCTGGCCGGCCGAGAAGTGGGGCGACAGGGATCTGTCGCCCCATGTGGGCACATGTCGATTAGCGGCCGATTTTTAACCTGACCGACGGCGTGAGCGCGCACGCCCGTCGGTCAGATTAAAAATCGGCCGCTTATCGGCATGTGTATGGCAGCCATAATGGCCTATACCTATAATATATAATACCTATAAAAAAGGTGTCAAAAGGGTGCAATCATCTGGACATTGTCATAATCCCCAAACGGGATAAATGGCTAAAGTTGCCCAAAAATACGTTTTTTTAATGTTTTTTTCCATATCTAGATTCTAGATTATGCCTAAAGTAAACTGGAACAGGAGGTCAGTACCTTCTACAGCAGTTCTCATTTAGCCCTTCTTTCCACTAATGTGGCCGCCCCTGGTTGCCCACGGGGCTGATATAACCACGCCCATGTTGCTCAATGGGATAGTCCCCTGTCGCGGTCGGGGGGGGTGGCTGCAGCTCTTTTTTAGGTCCCTATTAATTGGTGATGGGTGGTGAACTACAAATCCCAGCATACTCATCGCACAAGTGAGTATACAGCCTAAAAACAGGATCACCCCCCAAACAGAAAAATATTTTTGTGGGCCTATGCTACACAGCACACAGAGCCAAAAAAGAAAGCAGTCCTTAAAAGGACTTTTGTGGCTCAGTAATTGATGAACAGCTTGTTGCAGAACACTACTGATCACACTAGATACAATAGTAAACTATCTAAAGCCCCCATACACGTATAGCTTGTGACCCGATGTTTTGGCAGATTGACCATGCATGATGACGTCATCACACACGGTCAATCGGGTGAAACATCAGGACTCAATTGGTCCGGGCACCCTTTGTGTGCCAGCGCTATCCGGCTGGTCTCTCTAGCTGCTCGTGCTGTCAGCTAGGGAGACCCGGCAGACAGCATCTAGCCGGCTGTGTTGTGTGTCAGCCTAGAGGGAAAGTAGCTGCTCCCCCCCCCCTTTCCTCCCTCAGAAACAGGCAGCTGATTCCTCAGCATGGAGCTGAGAAGAAGACATACTTTAGACGGGGACACTGTGTCCCTGTCTAATGTATCAGACCGATCTAAGAATTACGGACATGTCCGTAATGGCTTAGATCGTTTTGGCTATCGATTTAAGCATCCTTGGGCTTAGACTGGGCACCCGATTTTTTGGCCGACCAATCAGCAACCGATCGGCGAGAGTGCGCGCCAATCGGTCGGCGATCAGTCAGCCATAATATAGAAGCATGTATGGGGGGGGGGGGGTAAGCTATTCCTCAATCCGCAGCAGCTCTCCCTATCTAACTAGTTCAGCAGACATAGGATGAATGTAAACTGGCCACTTCTGTTATACGGGGTGTAGTCCTCAATGGAAAAATTTGTAATTGGCTGTACTGTCCCACCTGACTGTGAAGTGAGGGGTCAAACATGAGCTCAATGTTAATGTATGGGGGGCCGACCCAACACGAACAGCGAACTTCGAACATGCTAAGTTTGCTGTGAACCGCATGCCGCGTGGACACTCACCATATTGAAATGACATTTTTTGAGGTTTGGATTTCTCACAAAGGTGCCCAGAACAATCTGCAATCATTGATAAACAGAACTAGAAATAGGCATATCGGCTTAAAAATGTGCAGTCAAAATAGTTGTGGGTATCTGTAAAAAATTTGTAAATGTTCATACATATTGTTTTGTTTTCACTTGTTTGTGTTTAATGTGCACAGTTCACTCTCATTCCATGTGTGCATACTAATGTAAATTAATATATATTTTTTTCTTATTTCACTTTTCACAGTGATGGCTATTGATATTTAAATTCTGAAAGCATCACATTGTTTGTGCAGGTCTCTGTCGGGTTGCTTGACAGTAATGTCCAGGTAAAGCCATCGGTGATGTTAGATTTGCTCATATGCATTTGATTGCTATCTATTCTCATCACATATGAATGAAGTTTGCTGTCTCTGGTCATTCTCTTGGGAAATCAGATGTTTGTTCTGGATACATTTTGTGCTTATTCAAGTAGTGGCCATTTGATGGGGAATTTTATTAGGTGGCTTATTTGTTCTCTATTTTTCTCTTTTATCCCCACTTCTTGTACTTTTAAATATGTCTTTGCCTTTTTTAATCGATAAATAATAATCTTTTTCCTATATTTTAAGCATTATATATTTAATTGAAGTTAGAGACAAATCTTTTTTAAGGTTGATGCTAACCTAACAGACCACAAAAAGTAAAGACACCCTTGTAGTTGTGAGAGCTGCTCAGTTATTTATAGCCCACAATCACCAATCAGCCAGGGAGACAGCTCTGTTCTCTTCCCACCTCAGCCGATGCTTTACATGGAGATCCGCAGTTTTTATGTAAAGCAACGGACATTGGCTGTATTTAACGGTCATGTCCGATATGGCTGTTTTCGAGTGGGATTGATTGGTCCCGCTCGAAAACAGCCATGGCCGCATATGATATGGGCCAGATAGATGGCTGTGAGCGCGCACGGTGCTCAAATGGCCATCGATCTTGCCCATAACGTCATGTCTGTACGCTGCTTTACTCCTCCTGGACAGATAATCCGAGTGATTATATTTGATAACAATATATTTAAAAATCTTAAAAATATTTCATTCTTGAACAATCCTTATAAAATTATTTACAGGTCATCATGTGTTTTCTATATAGCCAATGAACTCACTTATCTAAACAACTTGGGTATATACTATTACTTTCTATTCAAGGACAATAAAAGATTCTATCCACATTACAGTTTCATTGGTTCTCAATGTGTTTAATAGGTATAAATGTGATAAGCAGAGAAAATATGACCTTATCTTATCAGTTCACATGCATCTCATGAGCAAAGGACAGGCCAACCAGATTACACTCTCTTTGGTTAAAAGTTAAGCTAGCTGCACATGGTTCGATTTTAGCGTTCAATCAACATTTTTTGATGAAAAAAGCGATCGATTGTAAAAAAAATCGATGTGCTGCCCACATAGTACAATCAACGATCATTGATCGATTTTTGTCAAATTGAAAAGTGATCGGACAGGTTGAAAAATGTTGCATTCCTTGCAGCTTTTTTTTGGTCGTTTTTTTTGGTCGATTTTTTGGTCGATTTTTTGGGCTCGATTTGTGTGGCTACTTCCCTTTAACTTCCGATTGAAACTAAAATCGTAAGAGGAATTCAATCAAAAAATTTTGATTACTTCGATCATTTTTTTAGTCGAAATTGAACAATAATCATACTCCCCATGTGGTGTACATCGATTAAATTAAAATAGATTTTCAATTATTTTTATTGAACTACAAAATCTAATCCAACCTCGATTGAACGCTAAATTGAACCATGTGTGGCTAGCTTTAGGAACAATGGGAGAGATCTAAAACAAAGACACTTTGATCTGATTTTATGTTGTTAAGCAGGGTACAGACGTGAAGATATGGGCCAGATTGATGGCTGTTTCAACCGCCGTGCGCGCTCACGGCCCTCTATCTGGCCCATATCATATGTGGCCATGGCTGTTTTCAAGCGATCCCAATCAATTCCGCTCGAAAACAGCCATATCGGACAAGACTGTTAAATACGGCCGATGTCCATTGCTTTGCCTAGAGACCGCGGCCGATGTCTGTTGCTTTGCCTGGAGACCGCAGCCGATGTCCGTTGCTTTGCTGATATCTGACAGCAGCGTGATGATGTCATCACGCTGCTGCAGGGAACATCGGGAACATCAAACGTCGAGCCGTCTGTATCCTGCTTTAGACCACCAAGATCACCATTGCTGGCCATTTTGAATGTGCAGGTGCATTTGATATTGTTTATGTATGTTGTGTACTTTTAGTTGTGTTTTTAAGCCAAAGTCTCTAAGAAAAATTCAGCAAATCCATTTGCTTTGACATTTGATTGCAGATATCCCATGAACGATAAGAATAAACACCATCATCACCATCATAAACATAGGCACCAGATGCCCTTGCAGCAGGATAACTATAGTAGGTTAAACAACGGTAAAGGTTTACATTGAAACTACACATTTACATATACATAAATGCCTCTAACCGACTTCAATTTCATGTAAAACTTTTATAGAAAGTTTGGAGATCAATTGATACCATTTATTGGCTAACTGAAGTATTTGCAAAATAAGGCTTTCGGGATGTCTCAGAAGGGGTCTGAGAAACCCAGAAAGCTTACTTTTTTAATGACTTCTGTCATCAGTCATTTTAATTGATGGCTAAAACGGTACAACAATCTACTAATATAACATTTTAAATCATCGGTGGAAGGCAGAACTTGACTGCCTTGACTAAATTGCAACAACTCTTAGTTTCTTCAATATTTTCTTCAAAATCTCCTTTTGGAACTCCTTGCAGCAGTCTGGTCCCTGGCATCATTTTCCATCATGGCATTTTCATAGCCCTGCTTTGCAAGAAAGGATGAGGGGTGCGTGTTTAAGTTGCATGTAGGTGTGCAGCTCTCAAAATGGAGGAGTGTGGCCCCCTGTAACAGACAAATAGGAACAAGGACACGATGCGCACAACCTAGTACAACAAAGTACTGTAAATGGTTAAATTATATGAAATAAAATAAAACAAAAGACAAGATACTCACATTAAAGGAGGTTTTCAAGGATTGATCTCTCAGGTCCCTGTGCTTTCCAAGATGACATCACTTCCAGGTTAGGGAGGAGATCACTTCCTGCTTATAGATGTTGGAGGGCTCAACGGGAACAATGGGACACTTTTCGAGCGGAGGCTCTTTTTCAACCATGGATGAAGACCACCTCCACTGGACCATCTGTCGTCTCCGCTATTCTGGGTAAGAGAGCCATTAGCCTACACTCTCTCTCTCTGCTCTCAGCAGCTTGTAGTGACTGTTTGCAACATAAACCCTATGCTTGAACCCCATACCTACCTTATGGGTGATGGTAAATCTGAACTGTATATATCCCTTTAGTAAAACGTTAACCCCTAACCAGCTGTGTAGACAATCGCTTACTGTGTGAAAGCCGATTTTAGCATAGGCATCCTAAAAATTTTAAAAGAACCTGGTTGCTCTGGCACTGTTAACCCTGGCAACGTTACAATATGATCGATGTTTTTTGCTCTACAACCTGGCATCAATTTGTTCAATCATCTGATTTGTTAGAGATTTTTTTTAACTTTAAAATGTATAGTTTAAAGCATTAAAAATTTAAGCACAGTATTAAATTGCTTCTATATTGACAGTAGTTAGTCAACCTTGATATTTATAAAAAATAAAGATGATCGGAATCATATAGACTTTCTATTAATAATTAGATAATACTCTTCAAAATGAGACGTCAACCTAAAAAAGTATATTCAAGCAGTTATATCAGCTACTGTCAGCTTGGAAATGATTTTCTTTTTCTCTGCTGCCAATTGCTTTGCCCTCACAACTAAGGGCACAAACAACATTTTGCGAGACTATAATTTTCAGTGTAATCCATGCCAGATTCCTGACACATGCCTGAACTCTTTGAGTTTACAGAACACCTCTCATCCGCACCCATAGCATGAAATATCACAGTGTCAGAGCTGCTGTTAATGGAACACTTAGGTTGACTGAATATTTTAATATATGTAATCTTTTTTCTGTCCTTTTTGTCATTTTATCAGTGAATACATGTTTTCCTCTTTGCAACCCCATTATTGTACTCATGATGACTGGATTGTGTAATTATATTAGGGGACTTTACGCTAAGGGAAAAGGTTTCAGGTTCGCTGCTGTGGTGGGTTCTGGGCCAACACTTACCATGTCCAAGCTCATATAGAACTTGAAATGATACATAATGTAATGGCTGACTTTTGAACTGTAGGTGGCAAGCATAGAATTGTCAACTGCTGTTATTATATTCCAGTCCTGTCCCTTAAAAGTCTGTGGTTCTTGGCTGCCATTACATTTTCAATCTTTTATAACATGCTTCTATATTTTTTCAGTGGCAAATTCCAAGCACTACACACACTTTTAAAATATTTGGGGGATTTTCTTGGTTTGTGTGTCAAGTGCTAAAAAGTCATCAGTTGTTGTCTGTACTTGGCATCACCTAACATATCATTTTCACTTATTAAGGCTTTTCTTAAAATAAAAGTAAGGCAAGCACCAGTGTTCTTACTTCAAAGTGACCTGCAGTTCACAGCTGTATCTTCTGCAATTTTGTCCTGGCCAATTTCACACTTTTGTTGGGTCTTTTTGGTATTTAAACTCTTGTCAATAATGTGCTTTCTCTATTGCACTATATTTCTTTCTCCTTTCTCGTTTTACAGTGTTGCATCATCTGCAGTTAGATAAAAGTGTTATTAAATGTTTATTATGCAACAACTGTTCTAACCTACTAGCAGTACTTAATAGATAAACAGCTTTTCATCCCTAATTACAGCTGACAAATAAACTAAAGCTAGCCATATGTAGCAATATGTAGTATTACAGTTTAGCCACTAGGTGTCTCACTACTATTATTAATG
>CM070033.1:117012251-117042964 GCA_036250615.1 Ptychadena robeensis
GTATTTGTCGCCTCAGCTGAATGACAGTGGTTTTCCAAATGTTTTACAGTTCAGTCCTGACAATCCATTCCCTTCACTTATACAAGCGTCTCTAGTCCGACAACAAACATTTACTTCATTATCAGCGAGAGTTAAGGCTGCCATACACGCACCGAGCGGCGGCCGATTTTGCTGCCGACCGATGGGCGTGTGTATGCCGATCGGGGGTGCCCACATGCGGTGACAGATCGCTGTCGCCCCACAGCTTGGCTGGCAAGAGAACGGACATGTCCGATAATCCCTGGCCGATGCTGTTAGTCTCAATGAAGACCGGCGTCTTGCTGTCAGCTCTGGAGAGCAGCGTGATGACGTCATCACTCTGCACTCTAAAGCTCATCTGAGCTGGCGGCCCCCACTCGGTACGTGTGTGGGGGCTTTTAGGCTAGGGTCACAGTGGGCGCTGTAATGTTACCCACTGCATGCATTTATTCTTATAGCAGAGAAGTCATTATGTTCGTTATGACTGTTTGTTAATTGCGACATTTGAAGTAATTAAAAAAAAAAAAAATGTAATTCCCATTTAAATTTTGTAGGAGTCGGAGTCGGCCGACTCCGACTCCAGGGACCCAAAAATGTCTCCGACTCCGACTCCTCGACTCCGACTCCACAGCCCTGCTTCCTCATGCATATATATCGCAACTATAATTTACATAATTTAAATTGTGATTGAATTTCACTGAGGGAATCACCCTGATAGACAAGGCCCTGTTGGGACTTTATAGGCACTCTAGTAGTCAGTCTTGATAAGGTCAATGTATTTAAAAGGTCTTTATTAAAACAATTAGTAGGACCATGCATAAAATCGAATAAATACAAAGCCTTGTATTCACACAATGTCTGGTAATATGGTATTGTTACTAGTCAGGTACAATACATACAATCTTATACTGTCTCCAGTTAGTTACAACACATATTCAGAAACATTAAAAGATTTTACATAGCCAACTTTACGTGTATTGCGTGTGCTGCTGTATCCCAGCATAGCCTTTAGCAGATGGTTGCCTCCAACATGTTTCGCCTGTTATGGCTTCGTCAAGGAGGAATTTTTAGGCTGGCGTAGTTATACACATGCATGTATGGATCGGCGTCCCAGCGGGTTTGGGCCCCCACACAGCCCCACCGGTATCCGCCCCCAGTGGACTCCCCGGGATGCAGCCCTGCTTACCTGCGCACCACAACTAGTCTGGATGGAAACGTGAAGCATCAATCCACCTAATGGAGATGTGGGCAGCAGAGATAGAGGTAGGGCCTAAGCTCCACACAAGGGCACCGCCAGGAATGGCCGTATAATTTACATATACAACTTAACCATCGTCTCTTGTTTTAAGCTTCTTCATGTCATCATGCAATATGGTTCAACATTTTCCAACTTCAAAACCTCTAAAGGTACCCTTTAGAGCCCTAAAGCCAACAAAAGGATTTTTGTTTTATTTTTTCTTACATTGCTAAGAATTTTAATTTTATGTTGTAAATGCAAGAAATTCTTCCAGTAGTAATACTTTTTTGTGTTTTTATGGTAGAAATTCTTAATCTGCTTAAACAATTAGAAAATATCCAAAATGGTTCACAGACACCAAACCAAATGAATAAAAACTAATTTCTGCCATACTTTTTTTTCACTTTTTTTTTTTTATACTTTTTCCCTCCTAATAAATGTCTGCGCAGTTGCTTCATAGGAAACTAACACATTTTTATTTCTAACCCTTATCTATCAAGAATGTGATCTCATATGAGCTGGGCTCTCTCTCCGCTGTATCATGTTTTTGTTGTATCCGTTTAGCTAGACAACTGTAAATGATTTATGTTTTCCTATTATCTGATTTACCCAGTCTTTCTAGCATCACTTACTTTGTATAGCACCATAAGAGGTGACAGTGCTCTAGAGCATAAATTATTAAGAATGATTGTAAATATAACAAAAATGATTTACATTAAAAATAAGAATGTGTGTTTGTTTTCAATGCACTCTTACAGAAAAATGATTACTTGAAAGGTAAAGCACAGCATTTTTACAAACATGTTCATACATCTGAATCAGGGCCATTTCAAACCTTTTGGGGGCCCCCAACAAGATCTCGCATAGGGCCCCCAAAATGTTTGAAATGGCCCTGTGCAAATGGATTCAGATGTCTGAATGTTTGATGATCTTTGCCTCACTTTGTTATACTTTCAAGAAAAAAAGAACACGCTAGGTTCAATAACAAAGATATCAAGTTGTTCTAAGCCAGTGGTTCTCAAACTGGGAGGGGGGGGGGGCGAAGGTATTCCAGGGAGGCACGGTCCCTCATTCATAACCTGTGTTTGAATGGGGAGGGGGGAGGGGCTTGATAATGTCCTAAATAGAAAAGAGGGGCCCTGCAAGGAAAGTTTAGGAACCACTGATCTAAGCAACATAAGACTAGGTAATAATAAAGACAAAAAAATTATATATGTAATTTTTTTTTACAAAAATGTGCATTAGAAATTTGACACCAAATTTCAGATTAGGCTGCATCTACACTACAGAAATCTGCACAGTTTTCCTGCATGTAGACCATGGGGAAAACCACGCAGTGCAGCCGGGCATGGATTCACAACGGCCGCACCACAAACATGTACCGCGGTTATTGTTAAACAATGGGTGTGAGGTGTCACACACAGTTGTCTAAAGGGTATTGACGACACTGTGAATGCCACATCCTAAACAGCGCCCAAACAGCGGGCGCTGTGGACACGCACATGATGATGTGCCCATAACGCTCCCCACGGTTGCTGGTTTGGTATAGTGTAGACCCACCCAAAAATACTTTACCCTTCCACCTGTCACTAAAAATAACATAAAAGAAATAACAGTAATAACTAATTAATTGGGTAATTGTGGAAATGAACACCACAATGACAGACACCACTTCAATATCACCAACATCCAAAAGTCTGTATAATATATGCATATACCAGCCAGAGGTGTATCCAGAACTATACACAGAATAGCGCCTTTTATATATATATAAATATACCAGCCAGAGGTGTATCCGACACTATACACAGAATAAAGTCTGTAAAATATATATATATATATATACAGTGCTGCTTGAAAGTATGTGAACCCTCCAGACATGTACTGTTTGTGCAAACAACATTTAAAGAAACTATTAGGACTACATCTAAATCGCCAATTTGTAAAGCACACCTTCCAAACTAGTAGACAAGGCACACACAAAAAGAAGATATATTTTCATTATTTAAGGATAAACCAAAGGAGGTTTATGTCCCAACCAACTGAAACATCTTACATGTGCCAAATAGTATGGAAACCCTTGTATATCGTAAGCTTGTGGCTCCTCCCCTTTGCAGCCATTACTCCAAAACTAAACGTCCTCCTCGCCTTAACTCACTAACCAGTCTCTCAACATCTGCTCATGGGGATTTTTGCCCACTCCTCCTTGCAAGAACTCAGCCAGTTGGAGAGACGTTGGAGGGACATCGCTGGCATGTACACCAACTTTTTCAGGTCTCTCCACAACATTTCAATGGGTTAAGGTCCGGACTTTGACTGGGCCAATCCAGAGTGCGAATCCTCTTTCTTTGAAGCCATTCCTTTGTACTCTTGCTGGAAGCTTTGGGTCATTGTCTTGTTGCATAATCCATCTTTGTCCCAGCTTCAACTCCCTGACTGATGGCAGGAGATTACTGGTCGAGAATATGTGATAACAGGCGAAGAAGAAATCATGATTCCTTGCGACCAATATGGAAGTCGTACCAAGGCCCAAGCCAGCACGAAAGAGCACAGCAGCACCAGCGACTTTCAGCAATCCCACCGACAAACTTCACGGTTGGGAGGCAGGTTCCTTATCTTAACAGATGCCGTTTGAATTTTCTCACAAACATGTACAGTTTTGATTGTGACCAAATAATTTATTTTAGACTCGGTCTGTCCAGAGAATGGACTTCCCAGAAGGCCCTCTGCGTTTGTCCCAAGTGCTCTTGGCCCAAAGTTGAAACCGGGCAGAGCAGTTTTGTGGCTTTTTTGAGGAGCAGAGGGCCTTCTTGTCTAGCAACCCTCCCCAGGAATGTCATGGCTTTTCAATTTTTGTTGAATGGTAGACGCAGCACATTGGTCCCAGATGGCTGCCAGAGAGGCCTGCAAACTCTCTAGACGGGGGATGGGGATGGGTGGGGCGGGCCTTACCTGGTTTACTTATTTTTCTGGTGACTTCTGGAGTGATATATTTATTGCGTGGGCAGTCCCACTCTAGGCAAAGGTGCTGTCATGTTGATAGGGCCCTCCATTTGTAAATTATCTGGTGCGTACAGTGGACTAGAGGATGAGAGCTGGAAAGCTCTATTGGAGATGGTCTGATAGGCCTTCCAGACTGATGGGCTGGTCACTACCCTCTTCTGCAGTCCTCGGATACTCCTTTGCTCTGGCATGTTGATTGTATGGGACCACAGGGGTTCAGTGGTTTCCTCCTCTCTTGTAATTAGTGCAGGACCAAACACATTTCCAAAGGATGTCTCATTCATTGGTCGATGGGCTTAACGTGATTGATAAGCACACCCAAAATGGGTGTTCACCTGCAGGTGCTTTGACCGTGGTCGCACGTAACCCAATGCCAGCTGGCGGGTTCACCTTACTTTTGCACAATACACTAAGTCCATGCTTCATGTAGTTTTGGGCACTTAAACAAAACCTACAAACAAAGTAACAGGCAATTGCATGACAACATATATCTGACATTCATGAAAAAACCACTGGTGATGAATAGAATGAGGGGAAAATCAGGGCTTAAACCACAGACAGAAACAATCGAACACCCACGTGAGGGGTTTCACATACTTTCAAGCAGCACTGTATATATATATACTATATATATAATATATACCGGACAGAGGGTATCCAGCACTATGAAGTACTGTAAGAATAAAATTTACTTAACCAAGACAGAGGTGTATCCAGCACTATGAAAGTCTGTAGAAGAACTAAAATTTAAAATACCAGACAGAGGTGATCCAGCACTATGAAGTCTGTAGAATAAAATGCTAGGATACCAGACAGAGGTGTATCCGACACTATACCACCAAAATTAATCGTATTAATATATATATATTATACCAGCCAGAGGTGTATCCAGCACTATGAAGTCTGTATGATATATGTATATGTTATGAACCAGTGGGTGTGCCACGAGTTTGATCTTTTTTCACAGCTGCATATAGAAATTGCCTAAAAGGATTTGTACATTTTTGCATATAGATACATGCATACAATAATCGCACACTGAACCGCTGCTCTTGCAGCCATTACCCCATAATCACACAGTGTTAATCCTAAACACATTACACTGCAATGTTTGTTGAACGCGGTCCTAATTAATCTGTTTATTAGGCGATTAACATGCTCCTCCGAGAAGCTTGAACACGTCTCCAGACGGGAAATATTTATCCAAGAAGCAGCGACAGGAGGGAAAAGGAGACTAGCTTTGCCCTCTATACTTAACCCGTTCTTCAGAAGAACATGCTTTATTTTCTTTATACATGCAATACACAAAATTCAGCTTTTGAAACCATTACACTAATGCGGAGCACTTAGATCTTTTTACAATACCTTGTTATGATCAAGATGTTTGTCATGTTTGTGTTATTTGTTACTATTTTAATGCAATAGACATTATCCCACATAAAAGTGTAGTATAATACAAGTGATTTTCATGTGAGCTTTCTCATTAAATAATGGTTGAAAATGAACAAACTTGATGCATATTAACACGTGTTGCCAATTTTGTGTTAAAGATTATGTTCTAAAAGTTTTTAGAAGAAGGCCAGCAATAGTAGGTTGGTATTGCTTACACTATAGGTTTACTTTAGTGTTCAAGATTTCCCTCTTAATTTAGTTGGCATTTAGTTGGCTCTGTCGACACCACCCATGGTATGACTGTAGTCCAACACAACCTGTGGCCTTTGAATGTCTTGTCCACTCTTGGTTCTGGCTGGAACCATGGCGGCGTTGTGGAGTGTACTCATGACACACATGTCCTTTTTGTTGCTCCATCTGAGGGTCAACATCTTGCCAGGGAACCATCTCCCCAGGCTTCAGCTTTCTGGCATTGAAATTAACTGGCAATTCACACTTATTAACCCTTACAGTTCCATATGCACCTGGAAGCATCCGGAAGTGTATTTGGGCTGTTGCTAGGCAGAGCAGATGTGCGTGGGGAATGTCTGAATATTCTGGAACCTGTATGTGATGTAACCATGGTGAGCCATTTGGGAGGGGTCAGCCAGGGAACAAAGATTACTTAAGGCCAAACAGTGGAAGAAGCCAGGGTCTTCAGCAGCAGGAAGGGTGCATTGAGAGAGTTCTGGTGGATCTGATGGTAAGTAGGTCATCCTGGTCTGCAGATCCGAAGACCTGGAGATTGCAAAGCTTTAACTAAAGTCCTCACCCTTGTCCCCCAGCTGAGTGCAAGGGAATCCCTAGCCAGAAGTGTCACCTTGGGAGAGAAGGCTAGGGTATGGATTGGTGCAGCGGCTGTCTCCAGATATCTCCCATGGAGGGATATGGGCTGTAACCAGCACTGTGATAATAAAGGGCACTGTATCTACACCAAGCCAACATGTACTGGACCTTTATTGTGGCATGTGAGCAAGTACCTGATGTGGAAAGGCTGCCCCCTCTGCTGTTGGTGAGAGACTGTGAAGCTGAACCACTATAGGCCTGGCTGCAAAGCAAAAGTTCGGCTGTTCCTAGCTGCCCCTTTGATGGATGGGGATGTATGCTGTGATGGAGGACTGAGGTCTAGCTGCAAGGCAACAGTAAGTAACTATTGCTAGTGGCCTCCCTGGCCACTAGAAGCGATAGTCTGCAGTAGCCAGGATGAGGTCATAGGTGTCTCCTGTTTCACCTGTGTACATGCGCTGCACTTGGTTCTGGCACCGACAGATGTCCTTCTGGGTCACAGCTTCCCACTTCTTGGTTCTGAAAATCTTCCATATGGAGCAGCCAACTGGTGTTGTGTACCAGTTGGACTCAACCACTATTTCCTGAATGACAGCCTCATTCAGAAATAGTTCCAGGTAGGCCAGGGGGTTGTCCGCGCATTGCACCTTGATGCCAGGTTCCCCAGTTCATGGAAACCTAGGGGGAGCAGTCAAGTGAACACCAGGTGCGCACCACATTACTGACCTCCATAGAGTTGCTGTGACTTGCAATTTTGCTCTCAGAATCCCTGACTGGGCTCCATCAGTGACTTCTGATTGTTGTCACTGTCCGAGAGCTGTTCCAACACATCTTGGGCAGACACATACTTTCCAGGGTATGTAGCCATTTAAAATATCAGGCAGGCAGAGATGTCAGAGTTCAGGTAGTGTTCAGGGCAGGCGGCAGGCTAAATTGGTAGTCAGTATCCAAGCTGAAGGCTGCAGGCAAAATCAAATTCTATATTCAGGCAAAGGTCATGTAGGTAGTAAATAATCAGCAATGGCAATAGCACAGTATTAAACCATGGCACAGTGGGGTTTTTAAATTAAATTTTAAAATGTGTTTTTTTACCTTGAATTGTATTGGATTCAGTATTCAGTACAATTCTCTTTTAAATTTGTCTCTCCTGCCCCCATTGTGATGTCAGCACGAGAGAGGATCAAAACAGTACAACGGGGGCACCAGGACCTTTAACCTTCCTAGCGCACCGCCCGTATACAACGGCGCGATACGGGCGATCGAGGCAGCCGCCCCCCCCCCCCCCCCCCCCCCCCCCCCCCCCCCCCCCCCCCGCCCCCTTCCGTGTCACCGTGACGCGATCGGGGCGGTGCCGCCAACACGGAAATGCTGCAGCGATGAAGACAATCGCTGCAGCTTTCCGGGGAGGCATAGGGTCTCCCCGCCGCCGGCTTCCCCGGCGGTTGAGAGGACCCTGTTCACCGAACGAACAGGGTTCGTCTCAACCACTAGGGAGGTTAATCAGGTATGTATTTTACATTAAATCAGAGAAAGCTGTATTCAGTATAGTTTGAGTCTGAAAATCCTCCCTGTGACATGTTATTACGTTGGTGACACTGGGGGTGGGATCCTCTACTGTATAGGAAGCATAAGTGAAGCAGCAGTGGGGGGGGGGGACTTGTGGGTGTAGGGATCCACTTCCTTGCAGGAAGTATGGAAGTATCTGAAAAGTAATCATAGCCACTGCGGATGCTGTAGAAGGTAAGATGGCAATGCAGGGCTCCGATCAGCGCCAAACGAGCCAAGTTCCATCACTGCACTTTTTGCACATCAGGATCTAACAAACTCACCGCTAGGGAGGTTAAAGGAAAACCCCAATTTAAAGTCCTGTTTCAACATACACCTACGGGGTGTATACAGCATGGGGCAATAATATGGTGTTGCTGGAACATTAGTCAAAACAGCAGTTTTACTGCATTATAATCCAAATCATCCTACCAAGTACAATATTGTGGGTACAAGTTAATAGACCAAAACTGCAGCGGAAAAATATATGAGTCAACAGTGAGGACATTTAAACATAGAACTACACTAAGATATATTTTGTGAAAGAATTGGTTGCTCTCTGAAACCTAGTGAATTGCAGCATAGTGTTATTGGACGCCACCTGTAGTCCTTGGTCAAATTATAATGTTATTATAACAAAATGGAAGCATATGAGACAAACAGCAATTTAGCCACCAATTGGTAGGTCATGTAAAGTCACATCACGGGGTCAGCACATACAATACTAACGTGCACATTGTGCAAAAGTCGAGTTCAGAGCTACTGACCTCCAAATTCATACAGTCTTTAGATTAGCTCAAGATCAGTGTGTAGAGAGCCTCATGGAATTGATTTCCATTCCCCAACGGCAACATCCAAGCCTTAGATTTCCATGCTGCCACTGGATGGATGGATAAGTTTGGATTTGATGGATGCCAGAAGAACGGTACTTGTTTCATATTTCCAAGTATAAAGTTTGGTGGAAGTATGTGGGTTTGGCTGCTTTGTTTCAAGTACAAAACATCTGAATATTTCAGGATTCCAAGATGTTTTTCGGCCAATTTCTAGCTTAAGCTGTTAAAGCCTGAGTAAGAAGTCGATACCATTAAAGCTCAAGTCTGTATAAACATCCCAATACTCTCTGCAGTATAGTTGCTCCAACTATCATGCACACATCCTCATTTACATCCTGTACACAATTTTATTTTGGTGCTGTAACACAACGTTCTAGAAGAGGGGAGCGGTAGACGTAAACAGCTGCTGTGCCCTCTCCCTTAGAAGACTATGCATGTAGGGTAGGATGCCTATACACATGTAAAATATTTGACCCAGGTGATCAAGATAGATCACTTATGGCCAACTTATGTGACGTGTGTGCAGGCCTTTAGACTAACAAATTATTGCCGTACCTACAAGTGGTTTAGTAATCTGATGAAAAGGCACCGGTCTCTCCTCTAGGAGTGTATATTAGGTTGCAAAAAAAAATCCAATTATCCTACTACATTTACCATTAAAAGATTATAATTGAATTTCAATACATTTACCACAGCATTAGGAGGTAAAGGAATCCTCTGAAAGGAAGAAATGTATGGGGGTTTGGGCTTTAAGGGGCATACAGATTTTTTTATTAAGTCATAGAGTGTGAATCCATAGCCAATCAACCATTACCTTAATTGCCATGTACTCAGATACAATTGTACAGCATTGTGTCTCTTTGCACTGCCTTATTAACTAAGTCTGTTAGTTATTTCCACTTAGGCCACTTCATTTATTTATTGTTTCCAACTTATCTGCACCAGAGGCATCATAATGATAATCAATTTTTTTAAATAAACTAATGCCTGGTACCTTGGGCTGCAGTATATCCCTAGTGAGAAATCTTTAGTAATAGATGAGATCATGGATTAAAGTAGTTGGGGTCTAAAGAGATTATGTGCCTTCAGTATATATTTTTATACAAATAGCTGCAAGCTACCTTGACAATATTATGGTGACTTTTATTTAGTTCAAATTTCATAACATTACCCTGCTTGTATCCTTTTTGAATAGCCTGATGTCATGCAAGATTATTTTTATGTTTTGATTGTTTTTAATAAAGTTCAGGGTTGTTTTTTTATTTATTTTTGTTGCATAGACCATAAGCAATTTGTCTTGTCTCAAAGCTGTGAAGCCCATTTATTTTGAATGTTACAAGATATATGTGATCTTGTGAAAGAACATTCCCAAAATCTCTTTACTGTTTTCTTTACCCTAGAATGTTTCTGGCTTTACAATAAATAAAAGAAATTTCATAGTCCTCTCAAGCTAACCCTTTTCTCTGATTTCTAACACCCATAGAGACACCAAGCATGAACTTTTGTATATCGAAATTTCTGCCTCTTACCCATGACAACCAATTAGCTTCTGACCTTGTTCTCTTCACCATTACCTATCCAGCTACACAACTGAAATATGTCTGCTTTAGAAGAGTAACCGCCTCGGTTACTAGTTTAACACAAACCTACACCTATATATAACTACCTGAATATATAATAATCTACTTTAAAAGGAACGTGTGCTTCTTTTCAGATTTGTCAAAGAAAAAATTATGTTGTTATCAATATTATCTGGAATTTTTTAACATCCTGATTAGAATTAGATTTTAGTTTTCAGTGTATGTTATTTATTAAGAACAAATTATAAATTTATAAAGAACAATTACTCTACTACAAAGATCTATAAACTTGAGTAAGAGCAATAAAAACAATAACAAACAAAGACCCACATGGGGATAGTGTTGGAAAGTCGGGCAAGGCAACCCTGGCATTAACCGCCTCTGGTGGGTGCAGGGCTGAGGACGGTTCCACTCTCTGGATGCCCAGTTTGGTTTCTGGCAGCCTTCCACTTGCACATTCTGGCTTGAATACCTAGAGTTCCTAGAGCGTGCATCTGGGTATGTATGACATCTAAACCAATGTAAATGGGCCATTATCCTGACAAAAGCATTATGTGTATATATGATTGTTGTGATGTATTTTTCTAAACATAGTGTTGTCCCTGAAGAAGCCTGAACAGGCAAATGCATTGGATCCCTTGGGACATGCCAATTTATTTGTATACTGTAACAGACAAAATGTGTTGACATTTTGAATTGAATACTGTATAATGTCAGATTTTTAATGAATGGTCGAAGATATAGGAATAAAGACCTTTTAACGATACTAATGCTGTGTAAGTCTATATAGTGCCTTTAAAGCAAATTTTTTTCTCATATTGGCTGGTTGATTTTTGGCTCTATACACCACCACAATGGATTTGGAATGAAACAAACACAATAAGCTTTAACTGCAGACAATCAGCTTTAGTTTGATGTAAAGGTATTTACATCCATCAGGTGAACTGTGTAGGAATAACAACAGTTTGCATATGTGCCTCCCACTTGTTAAGGGACCATAAAAAATGGGACAGAATAATAATCATGAATCAAACTTTCCCATAAACCAGACACTGGGTTTCATCACATCACAGTGATGTAGGAGAGTCCACAATATTCAAGACAATATTCTCCTGGAAGAACTGAGAGATAGGGGTCTCTAAGGCCTGTGCTAGATCAGCATAAGAGAGCAGGGAATCATTCAGATGCTAATGCTTTATTTGTAATAGAACGTAGATGACAGATCAAACTTTTAATCTAAGCTGAGTAAATGTATCATTTTAAAGGAAAAATATGTTGATTCAAAATTTCACGGTGTCAACAAATCCCCAAAAAATTGAGACAAGTAGCAATAAGAGGCTGGAAAAAAGTACATTTGAGTATAACGAAGAGCTGGAAGACCAAATAACACTAATTAGGTCAATTGGCAACATGATTTGGGTATAAAAAGAGCTTCTCAGAGTGGCAGTGTCTCTCAGAAGCCAAGATGGGTAGAGGATCACCAATTCCCACAATGTTGCGCAGAAAGATAGTGGAGCAATATGAGAAAGGTGTTACCCAGCAAAAAATACTGGATGCCCGGGCCCTTAAACGGCACTGCACCACAAACAGGAATGCTACTGTAAAAGGAAATCACAGAATGGGCTCAGGAATACTTCCAAAAACCATTGTCAATTAACACAATCCACCGTGCCATCCGCCGTTGCCAGCTGAAACTCTACAGTGCAAAGAAGAAGCCATTTCTAAGCAAGATCCACAAGCTCAGGCGTTTTCACTGGGCCAGGGAACATTCAAAATGGAGTGTGGCAAAATGGAAGACTGTTCTGTGGTCAGACGAGTCATGATTCAAAGTTCTTTTTGGAAATCTGGGACGCCATGTTATCCGGACTGAAGAGGACAAGGACAACCCAAGTTGTTATAAACGCTTAGTTCAGAAGCCTGCATCTCTGATTGTATGGGGTTGCATGAGTGCCTGTGGCATGGGCAGCTTGCATGTCTGGAAAGGCACCATCAATGCAGAAAAATATATTCAGGTTCTAGAACAACATATGCTCCCATCAAGACGTCATCTCTTTCAGGGAATACCCTGCATTTTTCAACAAGATAATGCCAGACCACATTCTGCATCAATCACAACATCATGGCTGCGTAGAAGAAGGATCAGGGTACTGAGATGGCCAGTCTGCAGTCCAGATCTTTCACCTATAAAGAACATTTGGTGCATCATAAAGAGGAAGGTGCGACAAAGAAGGCCCAAGACGATTGAACAGTTAGAGGCCTGTATTAGACAAAAATGGGAGAGCATTCCTATTTCTAAACTTGAGAAACTGGTCTCTTTTGTTCCGTGATTTATGTTCTATTCTGAATGAAATATTAGAAGTTGGCACCTCCACAGCATTGCATTCAGTTTTTATTCACGATTTGTATAGTGCCCCAACTTGTTTTGGAATCTGGTTTGTACAAGAATCTAAGAAGATCCCTGAAGGCTGCAGAGTGCAGGGAGACGTAGCCTGAGCAGGACTGGAAGAGGGGCGGTAAATATCACGGTCAGGCACTAGATTGGAGTCCCCCAGCAATAAAAGGGTTCCTTTAACATTAGATGAGACCACTTGCAGGAGGGGGATAAAAAGGCCACTTGGTGCAAGTTGGGGGTGTAACAGCGGGCAGTGTGAGTGGGTGTACTACCATGACCAGGTTCTTTTGGAAGCTCGATGTACCCCTGTCTATATGGATCAAGACTTCGATTGGAGGGTGAGTTTGGTCACTGTTCCCATCCCTAAAATATACACTCCAATACAGCAAACAAGTTCCCTCCTGGGACTTTGATTGGAGCAGTGACCCGATAGAAGACTAATCAATGTAATTTCAACAACTGATGTATATTAAGACTATTTATTATGTGAACCCTGTCACAGCAGATAATAACATATATATAAAATCAATGGTATTGACAATACATGGGGTGCTCACTATCCTATAACACACATGAGGTATAGCGGCCAAAACAAACATAAAATCGATGTTAATATGGATGAGATGTATACATTTGGCACGGTACTTGAGAGGCTACATGTTTTGCCGAATGCGGCTTCTTCAGGCCAAAGGCACCTTATGTTGTACAGGTCTGTGTGGAGGAAGAGAGACGCACCGTATAAGTGTCAGGTAATAAGGGAAGATAGTAACCCTCCTAATGAATCAAAACATACCTTGAGCAGTTAAAATAAGCCTCTTCTGAGTCAAAGAGGATATCAGGGGAGGTTAAGCGGCGACGTCGTGGGCAGGTATGGGCGTCTCAACAAGTTGGCGGCAGCACAGTCAGGGACTCACTTGGGGTCCCCCCCAAACAGTTCGAGGGGGTGAAGAGGTTTGAGTTCAACTACATTGTAAAAAATTTTTAATTAGTCTTTGTGTGTATATATCAGCTGTCTGAGCAATAGAAGTCTGATCACAGAATAAGGTAACGGTTCAGATTTTTTCAAAATAAGGTGTTGTAGTGGAGATAGTAGTGGATAGAAGCGATCTCCTAAGTGGAGGAGCCCCCTAATACATATATATAGTTTTAGTGTCCAATCATCCCAAAAATAATAATATTTATCCCGACTAGCCATCTATCTGGCTTAAATCCTGTATCAATTACGCTGTTAAAGTGCGTGAAAGATAGTCAGACCACAATGATATATGTGCCTGATGCAAATTAGATTAATGGGATGTCTATATGTCTTCACACTAGATGCGTTCCTCATTCACTCCCAATAAACGATTGTCAACTTGTCCACATAGGGGATATTTACAATGTTTACTAGCAGGGCAGATTATAAAGAGCCATTCTCCATCACCCAAATGGTAGGGATGGGGCATACACCTTAGAGTCTATGTTGAAAACACGTGCCTAACCGCCCTGCTGGGAGTGGACCGGGATAGCTGCAGCTTTCACCCAAGATGTGTCAGTCCAGACGGGGATGCTTGATCCAGAAAAAAGGCCTCAACTCCGCTCTGGAGATGCACAGCGATCCACACAGGATGCAGGAAACAACAGAATGGCCCAGAATATTCTATGAGACACCATTTTATAGACTAGGGCAAAGGAGTGGTCAGTATCAGTAGCTGGGCAGATCAAGTTAGATACATTGAGAACTGGGAGGGCTTTTGCGGAACCTCGGGTAAGCAGCAGGTGCTTGACACATTACCATATTTTACAGACAATAACCATGTCATGGCCAGACCTATGTATTTACACATTTAAGTGAATTTCCACGTCACTACAGGGGCATAGTAACATACCTGTGTTACCTCAGTCAAATATTGTACCCTGCAGCAAGAGGTATCCAAAGAACACTGGGAAGGTAGGGTAAGCAGCAGGTGCTTGATACATTACCATATTTTACAGACAATAACCATGTCATGGCCAGACCTATGTATTTACACATTTAAGTGAATTTCCACGTCACTACAGGGGCATAGTAACATACCTGTGTTACCTCAGTCAAATATTGTGCCCTGCAGCAAGAGGTATCCAAAGAACTTTTTCTCGCGTTGGACATATAAACTCAATGCAGCCTGCCCTTTAACCTCCCTAGCACTCTTGCAAGGTCCAGATTTCTGTGCCAAAAGCACACCATAGACTCTAATGGAATTTTTTTATGTTGTAGGCCTGTACCTTCCCAAAATATGTCCGTACAAGGGTGTAGTAGACATTCTGAATATAATTATGTTTGAAACACACAATTATGTTTAAAAAACATTACATAAAAAAATGTATAAAAGGTATCATTTGAATGATAAAATCTCTTAAATACGTATTTGGTAGGAATGAGTTCAAAACAGTGTGTATTCATATTTATGTTTTGTTTATAATAAAATTTTTATTACATTTGGAAATGTGTTTTGTTTTTGTTTCACTTTGAATTGTATAGGATGCACTTATCACTGTATCCAATACAATGCCCTTGTATTGGAAAGGGTCCAGATGTGCTCTTTGAAGTTAACCCAATTTACATTTGGATGTAAGCGCCCCCCCCCCCCTGTCATCACGTCACTGTGGCGGATGGGTGACATCGGCTTCAGTGAAGAAGCCAGCTGAGAGGATCGGAGCCACCGGGACAGCACAGAACAGTGAGTACGCGCTGCCCGGGCTCTGATCTTCACCTGACGGCTCCATCTCGTCCACTGCAATACTGATGGGAAAGCGCTGGACGAGATGGAGCATCAGAAGAACTAGGGGGGTTAATGGACATGTCTGTGGGACACACAAAAGCAGGTGAACAGCATTATTGCAGGGGCAAAGCACCCTGATTCGTGGGCAATCTGCTTGTAAATCTTGGACAATCTGCTCACAAATTGGCCGATGTGCAGTAGACACATGGACTTAGATTTGTTGCCTAAAAAATAAAAAAGAATACACAATCATTCATCATTAACTGCAGTTCTTTTTTTCTCTATATACATGTGAGTGCCTTTTCTTCTAGTGCCTAACAAATATAACATCATAAAGTTTTAGTAAGCAACCAATGCCATGCCCATTTAAAAAAAAAAACATTAAAGACACCACCACACTATGTTTTAAAAATGTGTCTGTCACACTAGTGGTTAAACAGGCAGCATCCCCTATCC
The DNA here is from genome assembly GCA_036250615.1 of Ptychadena robeensis. Classification (NCBI taxonomy): domain Eukaryota; kingdom Metazoa; phylum Chordata; class Amphibia; order Anura; family Ptychadenidae; genus Ptychadena; species Ptychadena robeensis. The sequence continues at coordinate 117,028,274 of CM070033.1, forward strand.
ATGGTGATATGTATTGTACGTGTCCCAGTTAATGTGCACAATTTACAGCTTTGGCTGTGATGTATGAGCTGGATGCTGATCACTTACTCACTGCAGGTACCAGCAATCAATGAGTTGTATGTATCTGTAAACACCATTACACACAGCTCAGCTCTGATCCATTACATCCTGTTACACCTGCCTCTGCTTCTGTCACATTCTCTATCTTTATCTCTGCTCTACAAAATATGGGTGTTCATTCTACACCTTTTATTAGTCATAGTCTCATTCCTGAACAAATGTGTACAAGTGTGTGTGTGCCATTTAACACCTGTGTTTCTTTGAGTGATGTGGTTATCTCTCTGCTTGTGTGTTTTGTCTATTTACTGTGCTTTGTGGCCTGCGGTATACAGAATGGAATGAAAACAACATAAAACAGAATAATATTCCTTCCCACCCCATGTCTAATGTTCCTTACTTTCCCCATTTAATCCTTATTCCGTGTTAGTGGATTCTCTATTAGTTGATATTGCATAATTGATAATGTTAATATTAAGAAAAATTTTTGCTCACTTTTCATGCTCTTCCTTGTTTTGGGCTTTGTTTGTTTGTACTTTAAAAACAAAAATTCTATGAAATATATTGGGGGAAAAAAACGAAATAAAATGTCAACCGATGTACAGTTATTGATTAATGTAATTCTAAAGCTGGGCATAGAAGTCTCGATTTTCCGTACGATTTCTGTAAGATCGACCACCGTGATTGATTACAAATCGATGCATTCCCAAAGTGATCAATCGATAAATTTGACCCAAAATTTTAAAATTTATCAAGCAGGAATCTGACCTGTCAGATCGTTTCCGGTGATCAATCCATGAACGTCACAACCCACTTCCCTTCTCTGTGGTGTCCAACCCACATTTCCCATTAGAAAAGCTGCGAGCTGGAGATTGCACAATCCATAAATGATCGACCCTAGGAATGAATCGGCCAGGAATCAAAGACGTAATATGGTGTGACTGATGCTGTAATTTGAATTGATTCTGGAATCACATGACATGATTGTTTAAAAGATTGATCACAGGGAAATCTAAACGTCTTTGCCCAGCTTTTGCTATATTGCCATGGCCAACTGGCTAGGGCTTTAATCTTAAAGGGAGATCTTCTGTGTATGCAAATGATCTGTAATTGTTTAGAGGACATTACTTAAAGAAAAATATGCACAATATCCTTGATCCTTGTGAACAAGCTCTAATTCCATTATGATTGAAAATTATATCCTAGCTGTAAATTGGTTTCAACAATATAGGCTGGGGGTCCCATCACTGTTAGAAATCATATTCATTCAGTGTGTTTCTTTATCATTTTGAAGACAGAAAGCAATATGGTGATGATTGGGGCCCTAACATAGAAATGTATATCACTACTGAACGGATAGTTTTTTTTGTTCGATTCCTGAATGATGGTTCGCTGTGCACGTTCGCGGCGATCCTTTGGGAATCGAATGCTACCAACCTGGATTGAACAGTAATGCAACAGATTGGTAAATTCCTGTTCGATTGGCATTTTCTAGGGATGAGGTATATCCTCATCCAAAGTATTGGCCAGGGAAAGTGGTGCACATTGTTTCTCTGCACAACTGATGAACGATCGGCAACTCTTTGCTTTACCACCCCACAATTGTGTATCGACCCGTGTATGGGTACCTTAACTATAACTAATCGTCTTTATTTCTGATGCTTTATGTTTATACCGTGCCATGAAACAAATATTGGTATATCTGAGCCATTGCCTGATTAGCTGAAGTGTGAAGCAAATTAAATTAGGCTTGATTTACTAAAGTGAGGCGGAAGTAAGCCTCTGTCTACTTCAGATGTCCATTGGGAATATGAAAAAAACAAAGCTTTGTCTTTACATGATCAGCTGTTTGAAATGAAACAGATTAAATTCACCTCACTTTAGACTTTAGTAAATGAGATCCACTTTTCTTTACCCTACATTACCCTATTTCAGCTCACTGCACACTTCAGTAAATTAAGCCTTTGTTATTAGCTGTATTTCTGCTTTGCATGTAAGCCTAAAGAAAGTTAATATAAACATATGATAATGCTTTCAGAACTAATTTGCTGATAACTTAATCTTATGAGAAAAGAGCTCCCATGACCAATGGATAATTCAGTTAGCTGTTCTTGTGTATATACCCTGTTTCTCCGAAAATAAGGCATTTTCCGAAAATAAGGCACCCTTAAATTTTTGCCTCACGCTGAAATATAAGGCATCCCCCGAAAATAAGGCACCCCCGAAGATACGGTACTGTAACTCTGGACAGAGGGGATCAGAGGAAGCAATCAAAATGACACAAAACATCACTAAAATGGTAATCCCTGCCCTCTGAGTCTCCTGTGCCATTTTGATTCCCCCCTCTGATCCCCCGTGTGTCATTTTAAGTGATTCTGCCACCCTGATACCCCAGTATTCTTCTTCATGGAAAAATAAGACATCCCCTGAAAATAAGACGTAGGGCATCTTTGGGAGCAAAAATTTATATAAGACACTGTCTTATTTTCAGGGAAACACAGTAGTTCTGAATGCACAAAACTGCAGCGGGATTTGTAAGGTGACCAAAAAAAGGCATATTGCTGTAGAAACTTTTAGCTTCTAGTGTGACTGCTGTTCTTAACACTTTGATTGAGGAGAACTTGTAAACAAACTATTGACAACATGCAGACCCGAGACTGCTGCTGGGTACCACCATCTTGGATGTGTTATCAACAGCCCCATGCAGACCCCCAATTGGCTCTACAATACCATTGACACTTCCAAGAATTGTACTAAAAGGGTTCTGACCCATTTTTACTTCCCTAACAGATTCCCTGATATATGGAAGAGAAAGTTTAAGGGATAGTTAGGTCCTCCTGTCTATGACATGGGGACCCACATTTCCCAATGTGGAGACTAGGGGCTCCGGCGGGGACTTTAGCGGCACTGGAGGTAAACTATAAGCAGTCTAAAGTAAAAATTGAACATATTTTATTGATGAAAAAGCCAGATGGTCATTCTAGCAGTCATATCATTAATACAGTCATTACAGTGGATGCAGTGTTCATAGAGCGTAACATCATCAAAGTAGTAACAATTTAAAATACATAGAAGTCCAATCCACATAATTGATGTATGTAAACAACAAATGGGTACAGAAAATGGGATAACATCTTCTCGACGCGTTTCGTCGTTAGGCTTCTTCAGGAGAATGTTTTGGTGTTACCCAGTACTACATATTAAAGAATCAAACAAAGATCAGAGGTTAGTAAAGGTGAAATAGAGACACTGCCAATCCACTGTAGGATATATCTGAGTTTGTGTGTACTTACAGGTTGTAAACGTAGTATGGATGCACACATCTGAGACATTCATGTGGTGGGATAGGGCCCCGAGGGCCATGAAGGTCCACCATCCGCCCCCCCCCCCCAACACAGGGCGGGGGAGAGAGGAGCGCAGGGTCACGCAATAACGGGGGACCAGAAATCGGCACATAGCGTCGAACAACGACCGTCTGTGGAAGGAGATGTTTAAGAAAGAAGGGAGTTAGGCATATGCGACCCCAGGGCTGCAGCAAGTAGACACCCCCCCAGTGAGGCCATCATCATGGGAGTATAAATCAAAGTGTATGGGTGATTTAACTATACACCAAGTAAGGTGGATTGGCAGTGTCTCTATTTCACCTTTACTAACCTCTGATCTTTGTTTGATCCTTTAATATGTAGTACTGGGTAACACCAAAACATTCTCCTGAAGAAGCCTAACGGCGAAACGCGTCGAAAGATGTTATCCCATTTTCTGTACCCATTTGTTGTTTACATACATCAATTATGTGGATAGGACTTCTATGTATTTTAAATTGTTACTACTTTGATGATGTTACGCTCTATGAACACTGCATCCACTGTAATGTCTGTATTTATGATATGACTGCTAGAATGACCATCTGGCTTTTTCATCAATAAAATATGTTAAATTTTTACTTTAGACTGCTTATAGTTTACCTCCAGTGCTGCTAAAGTCCCCGCCGGAGCCCCTAGTCTCCACATTGGGAAATGTGGGTCCCCATGTCATAGACAGGAGGACCTAACTATCCCTTAAACTTTCTCTTCTATATATTTATGGGATGAGGCACTAACCTACACAAATTTAAGGGAACTTTGGGAACTAGACTTTTGCTACAAACTATATTCCCTGATATATGTGAAGCACAAAATGTAAAGAGTGGGTACTCTCCAACCCTCAGAACCATGTAAGAGAAATATGAAAGACTACATCATTCATTTTAAATGTATTTTATCTTCATTTACAACAACATATATAACATTCCTACAACAATAATTGTATTAATAATTTTCCACATCATTCTTAAACACTATAAACATAGCTTTGTGTTTGCATTTTGCCCCCATGAATTTTATAACTGTAGAAATGCAACCTTGATATATCATACAAGACAGTCCGTTTTTAAGGTCATCTCTCTTATATGATTAAAAGAAAATGGTAACCCTCAGGGCCTTAAAGAAAAAAATTCTTGTTTAATGTTCTAAAATATACTATACAGTAGTGATGGCCAAACTACAAGGCTAGAAGAAGTTTATTATTCTTCCACCGGCCAGATCAGGTGCAGAAAGACTGGACTGGATAATCAATTATATACAATATATACTACACTTTATATACGATTATTTCTTCTTCCCTGCCAATCCTAGTTGTAATAATTTGTTGATGGACTAGTGTCTGAAACTGATCTTGCAGTGTATATGACTATGTAGAAGTGGAATAAACTTAGGACAGGAAATTTTTCTGGAAAAAACTAAACTAATAGTCTTTACCTACCCAAGTTTAAGCCAGAATACACCCAGTTTGTATAGGATTTATGACCCCCTTGATGAGTTTCCTTTACCCTTTCAGGTGGAAAAGATCTTCTCCACTTTTAACCTATTAATAACTCTCAAATTATGTTATATAAAACACTCACCAGGCTACAGCTATAATGATAAATGAACAGCAGTTTCCACTAGAACTGCTTCTAAGGGATTGCTGACAGGTCATATATTCCACACCTCCACAAAAGAGCAAAGGTGAGTTGACTATCACTGTAACTGAAGAATATATATAATATATTACTAAATATATACTCATCTACATATAATACCTTTCATGTAAAAAGATCTGGAAAACATGACTTATTATTGGTCTCACAGTACCACAAAAAATGTCCTGTTTTTTACCCAATGAGAACTATGGATTTAATAAGCAGCATATGCACAGAAATCTAATGATGCTCAGAGCCCATCATTCTGCCCACAATGGTTTCACTTGTAATTATCTGTGAGTCTGTATATTAAATAAGACATCCCAAATTACTTTCCCCTGTTACTTATACACAGCAGAGACCATAGTAAATGCCGGTAAATGAAAAACATTTATTAAGAGTCTGAATTAATATTTGTTTGTAGGTGGGTAATTAATTGCTTCTGTTGTAATGTTATAAATTGTTTTTGGGTTTCTACAAAAATCACTAATTACCGTATAAGCAGTGCATTAAAACACTAACACATATTAATGGACTGAATTTCTCAGCTTCATATGTTCCCACAAATCTTTTCCGAGCACTCGCAGTAGTCTCTTTTTCCTCAGAGAAGCTTTAATGGAGCGGGTCTAAATGCAGCAATCCATTGCAACAACCAGTTATCAGTTTACTTTAGTCATAGGATAAAAAGACAAGTTAGTATAAATAATACTAATGCTGTAGTAAGGTACCACAAGGCTCATTACTGTGTTTATGAACACAGGGAGATGTACTAAAACTAAAACTAATTTCATAAATGAATACGATAAAAATGGACAGACATGATAGACCACCACATTCCTTTTCTGACAGCACTATATTATATATTTCTTTCTTTCTTTTTGGACGTTGTACAGCTTATTTCAGTAGTTATTTTATTTACCTCCTGAGCGTTCTCCCCAAGTTATCTCGGGTTGAGTTTCAGCGATCATGAAACGTACCTGTCCCCCGGCAATTATGTGCATATACTCGCTGATGCTTCCAGGTCCGCCCCTGATCACACCACTGGTGATGTGAAAGGGGGGGGGGGTAGACGGCACCATAGACCTTCATATTAATGGAGGGGCGTCGCTTTTTCCCAGCACGGTGACACTGGAATCGTGCAGGGTATCTCCAAATAAGCTAGAAATCAAGGCGGCATTTTATATGCTCCGCCGCGATCACCCGTGGCATGCTTTTTTTAAAAAGCGCACCACTTAAGCAACGCTCAGGAGGTTAAGTCTTTTAACTTATTTCAGCAGTTATGAATTTTTTTATGGAATTACTGCAGAGGGTGAAAAAAAATTATACCAGAACAGAGCAGTATACCTCTATATTGGGAGACACAATATGGACAAAAAATATTGGCACACATCTCCCCATTGAATTTAAACTTGTCACCCATTGCAGCAAATATATGTATAAAATCCAGCATTTAGCCATGAAGGCTTCATTTACAAACATTTGTGGAAAAAGGGCTCTTGTGAACATCTCATTAAAGCTCATTATGTAAGGTATTGTCATATGAAGCTACCTTTTCCACAACAGATAATTCAATGATCTAAGTGGTACTATTTTATGTTTGTCATATATTGAGAATGCGCAAATTCTTGCCATCACATTTCCCCACATAGCTAAGCATTGAATTTAGCCAAAGCGGGGAAGCTGTCAGATCAGTGTATATAATCTAATGCAGCCGCTCACATACACTTGCTCTGTAGACAGATGATCCATCCATGGACAGATTATCCATCAGCAGATCTCTGTATGTGAGTGGCATATGGGCTCTGATAAGCACAGCTCTGCGGACACATAATCCATCCATGGACGGATCGTCTCTGCAGAGCAGTGCATGTGCTGGTGGAAGCTCACATACAGAGATCTGCAGAGTGTGACCATTCTCACAGCTTCTCTGCCTCCTTTATCTCCCACTTGGAGCTCTGTCTGACAGAGCAGCAGTCCACGTTTGTTTTTTTACCAGGATAAGACGCTCCACTGTACAGGGGTTGTCCTATATAGTGTAGCATTTTATAGCATTTAAAAAAGTGAGAGCATTTAGGAACAACGATAACTTACATGACAGACCAGGTAAAGTCACAGAGCAAGCTTATTAAATGCCAAAAAGCATAGTGCAGAAAAGGTCCTACTGTTTAAATAACTGTCCAATCTTAGTCTTAGCACCAAAAATTAAATAGGTTTCTTTGACTGAGCAGTATTTGTAGTATTAGTAGTGTGTAAGCAGCACATGCTTCAGCACAATTACAAGCGTTAGATGGAGTGTGTAAAAGATAGCTACCTCTGAACTCTGAGGCATAAAGAAGATGCTTTGAGCCGCTGCATGTAAACTGTAAACATGTTCCCCATCTGGTACTCTGATAAAAGAGTTTAGGTTTGAATACACTGTGCCTAATGTAAAATTTGTTGGGGGAGGGATAATGGTAATGGATTGTTTTTCATTGGTTGGACTAAGCCCCTTTGTTCCAGTAAAGGAATTTATATTATTTACCATATCAAATAATTGTGGAATATGTTATGCTTACAGCTCTGTAGAAACAGTGCTATTGTACAAATAAAGATCCATAAAAACTTGAGTGAGTTTGGTGTGGGGGAACATGACTGGCTGCATACCACCTGATCTAAACCTCATGGAACACCTTTAGGGATAAGTAGGATATTTTGAGCTTGACCTTCTCATTTAACATCAGTGTCAGACTTTCCTGGATACATTCTCATAGAACCATAACAAACTTTTGTGTAAATCCTTCCCTCATACGTCAAAGCTGTTTAGGGGTGGGGGGTCAACTTAATTATGATATGGATGCTGAATGGAATGTTATGTTGCTGAAGGTGCGAATGTTCCTACCACCCTTCCCTAATATCTCCAGCAATTTTGGTCAGGGTAATATGTTTAGGGACATTGCAATTAACAAACAATTTAAGTTGTGCTGTGTCTTTCTGTGCCTTAGCTGCTGCATTCCCCACCCTAGGCTTATACTGGAGTCATTCAGTTATTATTTTTTTAAATTAGGTGCCTCTGCATATATTAAGATTAGCTTATACTCGTGTTTATATGGTATATTGATTGGGACTCGAGTAATTTAATTGGAATATCAAACTTGTTCTATTAGCAGACAGAACATTTGCATATTAAGTAAAAAAAATATTAAGTAAAAAAAAGAACATTTGCAAACCCTATACTACAATTAACAGATACATTTGGTTAAATTTACCTGCAATCCATAAATATTAAGAAGAGAGTTCTGAATTAACATATTCTGGCAAATCTTCCATACATGTGTAAAAATACACATACATACATAAATAGATACATAGATTGGCCAGGTGAAAAAAATTGAAATCACAGTATCATTCTGGTTTTATTGTTTTTGTGTTACTATAAACCAGGTACTCCGGCTCTCAACACCCACACAAACAATATCTAGTTTAATGTAAAAAATGAAGATGTTAGACTTGACTCATTAAACAGAGGTAAATTCCCTGGCATTCCAGCCAATAAATCCCATACTAATACACTTTGCATATTGAGTGATTATAATAATGCCAATGTGCATGTATACAATCTGCCCTCTGTCTGCAAATTCTGAAATATGACAGGAGTTTGAAAAGATGTAATTTCCAGCACAGGAGACATTACAGCTTGACACAGTTTAATTAATACATTTTAAACAATTGAAGGCAAATCTGTTCTGTCAGGTTTTATAGATGGGCACATTTTTAATAACTTTATTAATGTATTTGTCTTATTAAACATTCTCACATTCTCAACACAGCATGAAACAAGTGTGTCCCTGTTTATCGATAAACATGGTGAACATTCATTGTCATATATGTGAAGGGAAATGTAGTTTTAGAAACAGTGTTTCCAACTACAGTCTTTAAGGCCCAGGTGTGCACACTGTTGGTGTCTACAAATGGCTGGTGGTTGGCAGGGAAGTTTCTCTTTCTATTCAATATTTTGTGGTTGAGTCTCCCTAAGTGTGGAGGCCAACATCCCAAATAGAATTTCAAAATAGGATTAAGGATTTTCAAAAGAGTTGGCACCCCCTATTTGTATTCCCCCTTTTGAATCAAGGGCGTTGGGACTTTTAAGGGCCACAACTAGACTCGTAATGCTTACAATAATTCTGAATAAAATGTTCCTATATTTTATTGAGCCTCAGCATGAAGCCCACAGACATAAAGTGACATAAACATATTGGTATGCATTCCATAAAATCACAGTGCAGATACAGTATATGTATACACATATCAAGCATAATATTTTTGTACAAAAAAAAATATACAGAAATAATTAGAAGGAATCCCTTGTCCTAATTATTTCTTTATATCTAATGCGGCCATCCCTGTTTTTGAGCAGGACCATCAATCCTGATCGAAAACAGGTATGTCAGACATGACCAGTCGATGTCTATTGCTTTGCATGGATACCGTGAAGGCTAAATGCAAAGCATCGGCTGAGCTGGAGACACAGCAGTGCTGTGTCTCCAGCTCCTCCGATATCGGGCAGCAGCGCAATAATGTCACGCTGCTGCCGGGAACCTCGGATCGCTCTCATATCCAGCCATGTGTTCCCAGCGTAACACTTACACAGTTGTTTACTGTCATACTTGACTTTGTGCTATTTTTAGCACAATGCCCAATGTTTCTCTTGATGAGGCGACGAGAATGTACATTGGACAATTAAATTGAAGTGTGTGTTTCTTCTTTGATTAAATAACTGAAGGAAAAAGTCTTGTCTTATGTATTTTTTTTGCCAAATGACAGTTCCTTATAGTCAGTAATGTGTGTATACCTCTGCAGACTAGGAGTAACTTCCTGTATCTTTGTTTGTATATGTTTGGTATGATGATGGATTCATTTTTTGAAACCTAAAGAATTAAGGCAATTTTGATATTGTAGTTTTACAAGGGTAAATTACTTTCACATGGGAATATAATAATAATAATAATAATAGGAAATAAACTGTTTGTCTCTGCAGTTTGTGTGTTATGGCTTTATCATTTTGGTGCATGAATGAAGATCATGAATGAGTATGCACTGGTTCTGAAGGTTTGGGACGGTTCTTTAATAGGCATGAACCTATAAAAATGGATTTGTAAGTGGTGAAAAAAGGACAATAAGCAATGATCTCAAGGGAAGGGGATAAAGAAATAAAATAAATAGATTGACAAGATAAGGGGAATGTGGTGTGTTGGTAGTACATAGCTAGCTTTACAAGAAGCATCAATATTGGGGAATTAGGTCAGGAAGAATTGTAGGTTAGGGGATGATTTTAATAATGTCTAGGTTGCTCCGGTTTATAAGAAGAGATCAAAATTGTTGGTCGCTGGATCCCTATGTATTTTGTTCTATTATTTTTGGTGACCTATTTTTCTGTCTTGTACATTGTTATCTTTTTACAATTGATAAATAAAAAGTAATATAAAAAGAAAACTGATGGCCAACCAGCACTTCATTTTGATTAGTTCGTGTATCCATATGGCTATTTTGTATTTGTTTTTCTTGTTGTAGTTCTATATGCTATGAAATGACTGAGCTAATGAAGTTAGGTATCATAAGAGCAGGGCAATGCAGGGTTTGATGGGGCATTACATGCATTGTGGCACTCCATCTGCTATGTACGAGAAAGGATTGTGAGTCACATGATATACAGCTTGGTTGTCTATCAGTTCTCTTTAAACCCAGAACAGTTCCTGATCAGAACAAAAGAAGTGCACTAAACCTGTTTAGCTTCAAAGTACAAAAGTACAAAAGTCTGATTCTGAATGGCATTTCAACAGTTTTGCTGAATGATTTCAGATGCTTCCTGGAATTGCTTTTTAAATATATAGATTTATTATTTTTACAGTGTTTCAAAAAATAGAGCTGTTGTTTTGGGATTTGAAAATGATCTTTTCAGTACCATAAAATATTGCTTTGTTCCATTAACATTGATCAAAATGTTTACAGGTCGTTTCCATTCCTATCACAGGTATTTCTCTTTGCAATTCTTGACAGATCGATTAGACAACTTCACTGATATGGGAACCTGGAATAAAACTCCTGCACTGTATAAAATATGAAGTCAGTTCATAATTTCCTTATTTTATGTGTCAGCATCCTTTAAATAGAGTTCTTCTTTCCTAGCAAGTAGTGCCCTGCAGCCCCATAAAAAGCAAGCACAGATTTTTTAACGTGTATGCTATTTATAGGATTCCCATAGGATTGGTTGCTTTTAAATGCTAAAAGATATAAGAAATAAAAGTTTTCATCTTTGTTCCTTCCAATATTTCTTTGTTTGACACAATTGTATTTTCAGTATAGCAGATAATATAGGATGGACCTGATTGTTTACCTGCAGCGATTGTATGGTGAATGTCATATTTACTGATGTGAACCTGAAATGGAATTGTATCCTTTTAAAAGAGAAGTAGAGGATATATCAAGTAAAGGTAGGCATACACGGGTAGATTTTTCCCAGATTTCTGCCGAGCACCGTGCACATTTACGGCACTGAGCTGTGCAGAAATCTGGGAAATATCTACCCATGTATTCATACCTTTACTTGATATATCCTCTACTTCTCTTTAAAAAGGATACCTTGAGTTAAAAGCTATTAATATTAAACAATTCTATTTCAGGTTCACATCAGTAAATTTGAATGTAAATGTGATCAGTAAATGTGATGTTCACCATACAATAGCTGCAGGTAAACAATCAGGTCCATTCTATATTGTCTGCTATACTGAAAAATACAATTGTGTCAACCAAACGCGTCCCATTGTTCCTGTTGAGCCCTCCAGCATCTGTAAACAGGAAGTGATCACATCCCTAACCAGGAAGTGAGGTCATCCTGGAAAACACATGGCCCTGAGAGATCAATACGTGTAAACCTCCTTTAATGTGAGTATCTTGTCTTTTGTTTTATTTTATTCTATTATTATTATTTTATTCTATTCCATATTATTTAACCATTTACAGTACCTTACTTTGTTGTACTAGGTTGTGCGCCTTGTGTCCTTGTTCCTATTTGTCTGTCACAGAGGGGCCACACTCCTCCATTTTGAGAGCTGCACACCTACACGCAACTCAAACACGTTATACTGACCAAATTTTACTCTGTTATCTTTGCCCGGGCCCAATACACCCACTGTCCGGCCACTGACATCACTGTAACTGTGTAATCACTGCTGATGGTTCTGCGCAACTATTTATTATCTTTCTTAGTTAAGTGTTACTTGTGCAGATCATTATTGTAAAGCTTAAGAGAAGACACTTCTCTTCAAGAAAAGGCTGATATTCTGCAAAAAAAAAGACTGCTTAGGATTGGTGGGGGTGGGGGTGAAGTAATTTTCTCTGATAAAATGCCTTTCCAAATTTTTGGGGCATCTTTAAAAATTATTGTCTGGAGAAATAAAGAGGAGTAATACCTCAGTCCTATTAATGCCAATAGTAAAGCATCCTGAAACCATTCATGTGCGGGCTGCTTCTGATCTAAGGTACGCGGGCTCAGTTACAATTTTGCCTAAGAATACATCCATGAATAAAGAATTCTCAGACAGCAACTTCCTCCAACCTTTCAAGAAACAGTTTGGTAAAGAACAATGTCATTTTCAGCATGCTGGAGCACTGTGCCATAAGGCCTAAGTGATAACCAAGTGGCTCGGGAAAAAAACTCCCCAGATGTTAATACAATTGAGAACTTGTGGTCAATATTCACGAGGCTAGTGCACAAGCAAAAACTGACAAATTCCTCCAAACACTGTTAAAGAATGGGTTGGCATCAGTCAGGATTTGGCCCAAAAGTTGATTAACAGCATGCCAGTGCGAATTACAAAGGTCTTTAAAATGAAGGACTGACACTGCAGACATTGACTTTTTACATAAATGTAATTGTCAATAAAGGCCTTTGTGTAACCTATGAAATTATTGTAATTATACTTTACAACACAACAAAAAAAACAACTAACACAAAGACCACACTGGAACAGCAAACTTTGAATTTTGCAATTATCAAAACTTTTGGCCACAACTGTACTATTGCAAATATTCTGATATTGGATTTATAAAATAAATGATATAGTGATGGATTGCTTATAGTTTCACATAATAAAGGAAATAAGGGAATAAGGGAAATAAATAAGTGACAATGGGAAATAAGTTGTTTTTATTATTATCATAGTGGCGTTTAAATTGCATTCAGACTGCAACTGAGCCAATCAGTCTTGGCAGCTCCACAATTATATTGACTCAGTTGCAGTCTACATGTTATTTGCATGCTTATTGTGAACTCTGTTTATGATTTCAGACATATACATACCATATGTTGCTACATTTCAGTGTTGTAATCAGAAACAAGTGTTTCCATTTACACAGTAATAATGCATGTAGAATGGTAAGCATGTTGAGTTTCCAAAAGTGTACAACTCCTTTTCCTATCGCCTACCTCCAATGCAAATATAGAACAGCTAATATTTATCACCTGGAATTAACAACTCTTTCGTTTATTGACACATACGTGAGCTGTTCATTATTTTTAGTAAGCATTTATTTTAACAACTAGTGTTGCTGTAGAAAAAATACATTTAATTTTATAATTGTCACATTTAGATTTACACCAAATGTTTTTTCTAATACAAGGCATAGGAAAGATTTTTACATTAGGTATCAATTTAGTTAAGATAAAAAAAAATTGTATTTCTGGATATTTTAAAAATAAAAATATGAGAAGGAACTAAAAGAAAAAAGAAAACAGCAAAAAAAATCCAATTCCTCTACCTATCATATACGCTGTTCCCCAGCTTCTTAGATTGTAAGCCTCCCAAATCATAGTCTGTACGTGTGGTATCTACACTGTTTAACCTCCTGGGCGTTATGCAGAAGTCGCTACGGGTGCAGTTTGATCGTGAATGCTGGGATCGGGCGCAACTGCCGACTCTTCATGTGCCTGCAGCATTTCTACAAAGCTGCAGGCACATAGAGCCTTTCCGGCCCCGTGTCTCCGGCGTCATCAGTGACGCCGAAGGGGGTGAGGGGGGGCGGCGCATAGACCTCCATGTTGATGCAGGTGGCGGCACTTTTCTCCCCACACACCGCCGGCATCTAATTGACACCCACGGTGTGTAGAGGGCTGGGGGGACATTGGGTTTCATCCCTGGTGATGCTCTGCCAGGCCTCTATTGCAACTGTCTTCAGTTCCTGCTTGTTCTTGGGGCATTTTACCTTGAGCTTTGTCTTCAGCCAGTGAAATGCATGCTCAATAGGATTCCTGTGAGGTGATTGACTTGGCCATTGCATAACATTTCACTTCTTTCCCTTAAAAAACTATTTGAATGCTTTTGCAGTATGTTTTGGGTCATTGTCCATCTGCGCTGTGAAGTGCCGCCCAATGAGTTCTGAAGCATTTAGCTAAATATGAGAATCAGATAATATTCCCCAAAACACTTCAAAATTCATCCAGCTGCTTTTGTCAGCAGTCACATTATCAATAAATACAAGAGAACAAAACCTCCTTCAATGGCTCCTCTTCTTCACACACCCCCCTCCCTGTTGGCGTCCCGCAAGGCTCCGTCCTTGGCCCGGTCCTTTTCTCCCTCTACACGTCCTCCCTTGGCAAACTC
>CM070033.1:117045414-117068983 GCA_036250615.1 Ptychadena robeensis
CTTTGCCATCAAAGCATTCCAACTAAAAGTCCCACCCGAGGGGAATACCTTTTTGTTCCTTTGTTTTATCTTATTCAATTCCACATTATTTAACCATTTGTTGAACTAGGTTGTGCGCCTCTGTCCTTGTTCTTATTTGTCTGTTACAGGGGGCCACACTCCTCCATTTTGAGAGCTGCACACCTTACACAACTTAAACACCCACCCCTCATACTGACCCTATTTTACTCTGCAATCTTTGCTCAGGCCCCATACACCCACTGAGGGCCTTTCTGGGCACTGACATCACTGTAGCTGTGTAATCACTGCTGAAGGTTGTGTGCAACTACCCATTATCTTTCTTAACTTGTTTGGGTTGTCAGGGATCAGGATAGAGGGGTGACCAGATTAGGCAGCATACCTGAGTTAATGCAGACAGGGGGCAGTACAATGTGATTTAATGCAAAATGAGAAGGCTTACAGGATACAAGGTTCAGGTTTAGGTACGGGTTCAGGTTTAAGAATAGAGATGGTAATTTTTTTCGAATATCTGACTTTGTGAGTTGATTGCAAAGTTCCTGAACATGGCATCATCACCGAAATTGCTAGAGATGTAGAGAAGGGATGTGGGAACATTCAAAAAAAATTATTGCTGTAGCATATGTAGTTTTTGTAATTAACATTAATTAATAATTTTAATTAAAAATGTTGACTTAACTTTAAACTTAATTTATGCAAAAACTTTCTTTTTTCTAAAATATATCCTGACCACTTATCTACTGCAAATTTGGTGATGATATCATGGTTACGGTCTTTGCAATTAACTTGCAATTAAATTAAAACTAGTTGATCTAAAAAAAGAAAATCGACCATCTCTAAACTGCTGTAAGTGGTCGAGGGATGATGTGCAGCGTGTCAGGGACCCTCAAGCAGTACTTGACTCAGACACCAGTTGCAATTAACCCTTTGTGTTCTTGGCATGCTTATTTCCTCTTCTAAATGAAAAGCCATCTTTGTTGATGGGTGATGTGAAGGATAGGGGTACTATATCGTGGCATGGTGGGAAGCACCTTACATGACAGGCGATCAGCGGTTACCCATTAAAATAAAAAAACGATGTTGGTGGAGGGTTTTAAACCCTTCCTGTTCGACGTTCCCATATTTCCCTATAGTAGCTCCCTCTCCTGCAACCATATCCCATACCGAATATGTATTTTTCAGTAATCATAAAATAAATGATTACAGATAATTTACTTACTTTACTCTTTGCAAAGCCAATAACCCCAGCGCAGCAATAAGCACTAAACACTGAAATACACACCTGTCAAATAAAGTGAAAACCTGATATCTGTGATAAATACATTAATTTTCACAGATAAAAGCAAAACCCAACATTAAAAAAAATCCGCCATCCAAAAAAAAGAAAATAAATTCAGAAAGCGGCGCCCAAACATCTTCTACAAGTTGAAAAAAGTCTTCACACCTCTTCCGCTGGACGCGTCCATCTGCACATGTCTGTGACATCACGGGGAGCCTTTGTTCATCAACAGTGGCACCACGTGATGTCTCTAAGGATCACGTTCTACGACTTACGTGGGGCCAATGTTGATAAACAAAGGCTCAGTGGGACGTCATGGGCGAAATTTTTCCCTACTTACTGTGCATGTCCCAGGAAAGATTGGATTTTGTAATTTTGTTGGATCTTATCATTATTCGAATGGAGGAGGGAATTCATTTTTTGATAGCTTTTCATTTTTATGACTTTAAATTTTTTTGGAATATCGAACAGAAGCTGGATTAATTTAATTTTTTAAGGGATTTTTTTCTTGTTTTTTTTTAAATCAAGAATGGAGTACAGACTTCTGTACAGCCAGTACAAACGCTATTGCCTTGGGGTTGCACCAGGGAGGTTGCCTTGGGGAGCCCAGATATATAAGCATACATAGGGTTGTGCGCAAGGACCCTATAGGTGTCTAGGAATTTCCCTATGTGCTGAGGACAATCAGTGCATTTTCAGTGCATCATGGCCCCAAAAAAGATAGGACCGATGGAGGTCTTGGCTTCCCACCAGCTCTAGCGGCACGGAGATTAGCCGGGGAGCTGGAAGAGCTGTTAGTTGAGAGATGCCGGCCAGTGTCTGG
Source organism: Ptychadena robeensis (assembly GCA_036250615.1). Lineage (NCBI taxonomy): Eukaryota > Metazoa > Chordata > Amphibia > Anura > Ptychadenidae > Ptychadena > Ptychadena robeensis. The sequence goes on from CM070033.1 coordinate 117,047,535, forward strand.
ATTTCCCATCTGAACTGAATAATTGCTTATGCCAACAGAGCCCAGAGCCCTGCTGGCATAAGCAATGAAGAGAGGCATAGATGATCTGGCATCTATACCTCTCTCCTGTCCGTGGAAACTGCAATCACTCTGCAGCTCCCATGGACACAAAAACAGCAAAATCGGCAGAGGAAGAACAGAAGACTGGGCAGCTTCCTGCCCCCCTCTTTAGTGAAGAGGTGAGGTCATGTGCTGTGTGTGTACTGCTGCTAGTGACATCTACTGGCTGAATTGAATATTGCATTTATGAAATCCATTGCATTAACCCAATTGATGAATTCCGGTGCGTCTCATAGTCCGAAAAATATGGTATTTGGGAGGTCTGGAACGGATTATTGCCATTTTTATTATTTCCTATTGGAAAAATTGTTTTGACGTACAACCAACCCTTTGGAACAAATTAATTTCGTAAGTCAAGGGTCCACAGTATATGGAGTATCAACCTTGCTCAACTAGAGAAACCTGCCTACATATATCTGGCCTACACAGTTTGTGGCTCTGGGTCTCTATAGTCATACTAGAGTAGGAAATGGTCATCCTTGCATTTCCACAGCTGGGATGATTCCACTAAACCACCAACATTCAGCACATGAATTTGGCTGATGTGCAAGTCTAGTGCTCCAATCAATTGTATATCGAAAAGTATACTGACTCATAAACTGATAGCTAATTAATTATTTACAATTCTGTAAGAACTACAGTTATCAACAAAGAAAAAAATAGAAAAGTGTTGCAACGTTTGCACATAAAATGGAACAATAAAAACATGAAATATGTACTTTCAAAATATAAACCATGGTATAAATTTAATGAAATATTCAGCTTTTTATCTTCCATTTGAACAGTTAGGACAGAAGGGAATAATAGCACAAGGAAATAGAAGCTGCTGTAAAATCACTTGTAAAATCATCTTATATGGGGCATGCAGCAATAACAGCTTTTTCAAAGATTCACATCCTATAATAACTTTATATAATGTAGAATATTTTAGATTTTTGGTGTTCATGTACTTTACTAGAAGAATATGGGAATATTTATGTGGTAACTACATCTTTCACTTGGCTTATTTTCCACATTTCAGCCAACTCCACCAATGTAATTTTATTGAACCCAATTGTGGGATTTTTATTTTCAGGTGGAACATGGTAGTAAAATGGTACCTGTTTTGTTCAGGGGAAGGGGGTTTGATGTGTTTATGTATTTTCATAACATTTACAGACAAGTCACAATATACAGATACTGGCAACCTCACTGCCAAGATGGTAAATCTCTGATCGATTTGAAATTGAGGTGTCAGTGTCGCACAGCGTGATTCCCGATTGTTTTGCCTGCGACCGCAAGCAGCATGATGACCTCACTGCAATTGACTGTTGTCCAACAGTTTCTACATTCCTCATCTATAGATACACTTGGTGCAGCCAGCCTAAAGCAAGATGTTGAATTCAGGTGCTTTACACTATAAGTTATTGACTTCAGTGTATTGAGCCTCTGTGAAAAGGGAACTTCTCTACAGCTACATGTGCAATAACAAAGTAATTAGCTAGATTCCATCAAATTCCACACACAGAATATAATATCTTTGTGTCCAAAGATGACATTTTGTGTTTAAGCTACTGACATGTAACATGTAAGGACTTTATTCATGAAAAAGTGATGTTTTTAAGATTTTCTTTATTGGAGTTGAGATTGCATAAACTGATATTTTATTCAATAAATGATCCTTCTAGTTTCATATTTAACATTCTTTGCTGCCCACTGATTTATGCAATCATATTTTACCAGGCTTCTGGACTAGTGCAGCTGTGCATTCCAAAAGTGTATATTTATCCTAAAAGTCCATCTAAAATATTCCAATCAAAATTGATTTACTATCTGGGCATCAGAAGCGTTGTAAGCAAGAAAGATAATTTGGTGTTGAGAAAAAAGGTGTTTACTGGCACACTGAATTAGATGAGAATTGATTTGTTTTGTGCAATCTCATTGTATTAAACTCAGACAAATAATTGTGATATATGAATTGTGACCATGAACAGAATTTAAACTTTACTTTCCACTGAGGCAGACCCAAAAAAGGGCCTATTTAACAGGGCCTGGAATCACTTGGTACAAAGTACACATTGATTTGCTTGCTTGTTTTCATATGTGTGCTGTCATAAGTTTGTCTGGAATGGTTTCTTCTTTGCTTTTACAACAACACAACAAATAAACAGGTATAACAAATAAACACACTGCAAATTATTTAACAATATTATCATCAAAGAAGAGATTCACCCCTAGGGGTAAGAATACCGGAGGTGGCTAGCCTCAGGAGATTTAGTGTGGGCAGAAACCACACATGTGAGGAAAAAAATAGAATTAGGATAGGCAAAAACTTTATTACACGTTAAAAAGGCCAACCCGAATTGGATACACCATAGACAATCCAGATTATATTGCATTTCAATCAAATCATTGTACATACATCATAAACATGGAGTCCTTCATTTTGGTTACATGTAAAAATCAAGATCGAGTTAGGACATAGGGAGAAAAAACAAGTCCTATCATATAGGTACCCCTTAGACCATGGGTCCCCTCGATGAGTTTCGGCTCTTTAAGGTCGGCCTCCTCAGGAGGGGATGGAGATGAAGTTAGTAATGCGAACATAGAGTCCAGTAAGTTACCATCTGGATGGATATAAATGTAGACAATATGTAAGTTATTGTACTCTTAACCATTGGGTAATATTGTCACATATCAGTACAGTTTCAATATCATCCACAGTAATATCCTCCTCAGTGATTAGATATCATGTAGCAGATAACAAAAACAAAATAAGTATTGCTGTACCTGCCAGAGGGTCCGAGCCATCATTTCAATGCCCTGGACCCCATTAAGTCCTTCACCTATGTAATATAAACCTTATGATCCCAGAAAGGGATACAGGTGAATGCTATTAAGTAAGAACGTGGTAAAAGTAAATAAACAAGTTGAGCTGTCTCCCTGAACAGTAAGGAGCACATTGGCCATTACAGCGGGTGGTTCACCCAAAATATATCATTAAAGTGAGTAGTCAGAGGGTTATATGTTCAAACAGTTAGCCAATATAGATAGAGGGTCCACATATCAGCATCAAAATGGCACCATTAGTCCCCAATATAAGTAGTCCTCATTTCGAGGTGCAATTCTACTCAGCCCCTTTTATTGAAAGGGACAAGGGGCATGGCTAGCCAACCCAGCAGTGTATCCATGGTAACTAATACAAGCACAACAAGCTGGTCTGCTTGTGATCAGGTGATGTCAGGACCCTGGGTCTTCCCGTCTGGCCGGGTTGCCCCCACCAGAGCCGGTCACCTCCTCACCTGTGCATCATGCCTCTTCTGGGGACTCTTCCGTTGGGGCTGCTTCTGGGGGCACTCGGGGTTCATCGGGGGCCTCTCCTGGTTCATCCGCTGTGGAGCCGCGGGAGGGTGGCGTGCGCGCGCGCCCGAGTTTTAAAGGACTGGTAGGGGGAGTGCTCCAGGTGTCAGTCCCTCCCTCCTGGGCGGCCCTAGGAGGGCCTGCCAGTCCTTCCACCCAGTGCTGGTGTATTACAGCTTCCTGTGTCTTGTTAATGGTAGCGTTTGTTTTCCTTGGCTTGATCTCCCGGTATCCGACCCTGCTTCGTCCCCGACTACTTCTTGACCTCCGGCTCCCTGACCTCCGCTTGTTCCTGACTCTCCGTATTGTCTGCCGCCTGCCACAACCAACGCTTGTCTCACGTTTAACGCCTTGAACGCCGCCAGCCCCGACCAACGCTCCGGACTCTGATTACTCTCTGTGCATACCTCCTACCTGTTCCTATTTACTCGCAAACCTTCCCCCTAAAAGGGACACTCTCTGGGGCACCTGCCCACACCTTCCTGGGGGGGTTCACCAGGGAAGCAGGACCTAGCCATCTGAGTGCGGGAAAAGACAACAGGGTCCCCTCAAGGGATTCCTGCCTATCTCCCGCTAGGGGGGCTCTGGGTGAAGACCCTCGGGTGGCTTAGACTCCCTGCTCCTGGTACCCCCGCTTCAACTCGGGATCTGCGGTGGTGACGAACCTAACAGGTGATTAGGTTAGGAGACACACAAGGTGCCCCAGTCAAGTGCTGACACCCCCCCTCCCCCCCTCTAAACAGCGGTGGGTAGTGTAACACCATGGGAAGACAGAGCTCCAAAACCATCAGTCTCCCCCATGATAAAGGGTCAGCCCAAAACCAAACCCTAGAAAAACACCATAAAAATAAAACACAGGTGAAGAAGTTAAAGGGTACATGAAACAATCATATGTGTAGAATAGATATTACCCAATGGTTAAAAGTGCAACACGTTGTCTACATTTATACTCACCCAGATGATAACTTAATGGACTCTCTATGTTCGCATCACTAACATTATTATATAACATTATAACATTGGATCTCTATCCCCTCCTGAGGAGGCCGAGCTTAAAGGGGCAAAACGCATTGATTTTTACATGTAACCACAATGAGGACTCCATACCTTGTTTATGATCAGCTTGGTTATTGGTGTATATCATTATATGTAGTGAACACATGTTGTCAGTAGTGATGGACCGAACTGTTCGCCGGCGAACTATTCGCGGCGAACTTCGCTTGTTCGCGTTCGTCTCATGTTCGCGAACATATGGCGAGTTCGACCCACCCCCTATCTTTTTACATTGCACAAACTTTGACCCTGTGAGTCACAGTCAGCAGACATAATCCAGCCAATCAGCACCCCCACCTCACAGACCATCCCACCCCTATAACATAGCAAGTACAGGACGCCATTTCACATGTTGCTGGAGAGAGTGGAGGGAGTTAGAACATAGAGCTGCTGCTGCGCTGCATAGGCAACCATTAGCTAGGCAGTGTTCTTCTACAGTGTACTCTTCTTCATTGCTCTTAGTCTGCTGTCAGGACAGAGTCCTGAAAAGACCCCCAAAGCCCTTTTTAGGGCTATTTTTTGCTACCCTGTTGCCTGCTGGCTGGCATGCCAGGCTGCTGCCAGTGATCCTGCAAGCCACATATTGCACAGTGCCTAGTGCCAGTGCTCATATCTGGTGGCACATCTGTTACCCCAGGGGATTTTTTTTCACCCTATTGTAGGGTATTAATAAATATTGCACAGCTTTCCATCCATCACAGCCTTGTGCCAACTGTGTGTGCCCAGTGCTCAGCCACAGTTATCTGGTGGCAGGGTAATACCCAGCAATTTTCTTTCACCCTATTAATAAAGGGTATTACTACATAGTGCACGCCTTTCCATCCATTACAGCCTTGTGCCAACTGTCCATCTCCACGAGTGTCTGCCATACTGACCATCACCACCAGTGTCCTCCAAACTGACCATCACCACCACATACGACCATACCCACAGTCTCCAACTGACCATCACCACCAGGGTGTCCTCCTAAACGGACTATCACAGCCAGTGTCCTCCATACTACCATCACACCAGTTGTCCCAACTGACCATCAACCACACACCCCCATGTCCTCCAAACTGACCATCACCAACCATGTCCTCCAAACTGACCATCACCACCAGTGTCCTCGCAAACTGACCATCACACCAGTGTCCCATACTGACCATCACTGACCAGTGCCTCCTACTGACCATGTCCCCCAGGGTCTCGACACAATGTCCCTCTCCCAAGTGTCTGGCCACACGACCATTCTCCCCCAGTGGTCCTGCCACACTGAACCATCTCCCCCAGTGTCCTGCCACAATGCCATCTCCCCCATGTCCTCACACTGCCATCCTCCCCCAGTGTCTGCCCACTGTACCATCTGCCCCGTGTCCCTCCATACTGACCCATCTCCCCCAGTGTCCTCCATACTAACCATCTCCCCGTGTCCTCCATATGACCATCTCCCCCAGTGGTCCTTCACACGGCCATCATCACCAGTGTCTGCCATACTGACCATCAACCACCAGGTGTCCCTCCAAACTGAACACAACCACACACCAGTGGTCCTCCATCCTGACCCTCACCCACCGGGTCTCCAAACTTGACCATCTCCCCCAGTTGTCCTCCACACTGACTTCGTCCCTCTCGAACAATCTCCCCAAACGAGAGGCCTCCAAACCATGGTCCTCCACACTGCCCACTAGACCAGTGCCCCCATAAAATAAAAATTCCACCTTTTAAGCTGTAGTCAACTGTGGAAAGCACATCTTCTTCACATGTTTGTTTTCAGGTGAATTCAAACAGGCATTTACCAACCATGGTGTTATGCATCTCCGCCTTAAATCCCATTGACTATCATTGTAAAATCCTTCATGTCAGATTATAATTGCGTGAAAAAAATTTCTATGGGATTTTGCCATGGATCCCCCTCTGTCTGTCATTGTCCATGGATCCCCACCCCCCCTCGTCATGTCATTGTCCATGATCCCCCTCTGTCATGTCATTCTCTCAGGCGTTTTATAGACCCCATGGATTCCCCTCTGTCCATGTACATTGACCATTGTGTTAAGACCACCTTGAAACACTTTCCCAACACTATTTTGGCCAGAAAGGGTCCCTTTTTTTTTAAAAAAAAATGTAAAATTCGCCTCCCATTGAAGTCAATGGCGAGTTCGCCGGTTCGCCGGGTTCGCGAACATTTGCGGAAGTTCGCGTTCTCCGTTTGCGAACATCAATTTCCGGGTTCGCGCCATCGCTAGTTGTCAGGCATGTAAATCACCATAGGCTGTGAGCATCTTAGTCAGCCATGTGAATCATAATATATATTGTGGGTACCTTGATCAGAGAGGATATAAATCATTATATTTTGTCAGAACTTTGGTCAACAATGTAAACCAATAAATGTTGTGATCACCTTGGTCAGGGATTAGATACATCATTTGCTGGGAGCACCTTAGTCAACAATTGTAACTATCTAGGGTCCAGTAGCTGAAACAGGAGAGCAAGCAAGCAGACGAAATGGACGAGATGTAGAATAGAGTAGTTGGGTGATCACCAGCATGGTCAGTACACAGGTAATAATTATGAAAGCACAAGAAGTAAAAATGCAGGAAGAGCAAAATATTGTCAGGAGCACAACTAAGAAGTGATGAAACATGGCTTATATAAGGGCCTGAAGTTCAGGGTTCAACGAGAAACTGGGTAAAAAGGAATCTTTGTACATGGGACCCAAAAAGGTACAAAATCAGACATTCAGGTAGCTCACCAGACACCAAAGCATCCCTGGGTTCATATCCTGACAATGTTACAAATCAGTATATAACGGGAGCACCTTGGTCATTGATGTGAATTATGTAACATATGTTTTGAGCAGTTTGGTCAACTATGTGAACCATAAAATGTTGTGAGCAGCTTGGCAATTGGTGTGAATCATGGTGTGAAGGGAGCACATGTTGTCAGAGATACGAATCTTCATATGTTATGAGTATCTTGGTCAGGGATGTGGCCAAGGCACCACTCTACATATTGAGTACTTAAAGCCAGAGGTTTTTGCACCAAACACTATACCCACTATGTAAATGTAATAAATCATGATCTTTATGTAAAGGTATTTTATAATAGAAAATTGTTAATAAATGTGTCAGGTATTAATGGCAGATGTCATCCGCTTTACACTAAACAATGGATGTAAATCCTGTAGACAGACATGTTGATATATTGCGCATTGTCTGTATTGTGTCAGTCTTCGACAGACTTCATGCAGTGTGACTACAATAAAGCATTCAGTTCAATGCACATAATTATCATTCAGGGAAACTGCTACTACTCTGTATGTTATCATATTATGTAGAATGTATCGAACAAAAATCCAGATCTGCGCTGAGATGTGTAGGATGTTCATAGTGTCTTTACCCTTATTCTTGGTTCCCCTCTCACAGTCATGTTCTCTGTCATTTTCTCAGTCCCCACTATCCTTCCTCTATTTCGCGCTCTTGCTTTCACTTTGTTCTTCAGCTGTGTAATTTGTGTCATTCTGAATAGTGTTAATTGCGACAGCAACATGTCTCAGTGCCCTAAGATAGAAGGGGGATATAAGGAGGGAGCTACAGCTGAGTCAACAATCACTCCTGTAGACACACACAGAAATTGCGCATTTCATTTACATATTCATCCTCTGCATGGGCATTCCATAGTTTTGCGTTACATTTACTTGTATCAATTTGTCATCGCTGGACAGCAAAGAAATAACATCATTCAAATATAATATGTATGAACTTTGTAAGTTTAGCTGCCCCTCTTTGTAAGGGAGTTAGGAGAAAAAGTGAAGTTGCCTGCATATAATGCAGGGCAATAGCACTGACGCTCCCCGCCTCTTTGGCTTCATCGATGATGTCAAAGAGGCGGTGAAGAATGTGCAGGGACACTGACATGGAGGGGTGCCGCGAGCTCTTTGCAGACAAGTAAACCAGAGTGTAAACAATATTACTCTAAGCTACACTCGGGTTTAACGTCCAAGAGGTTAAAGATTTGCAGAAACATTAAATCTGTAACAAGCAAAGTTACCATAACACATGTGAGTTCAAATGTAAAATAAAAGACACATCTTTGGCATAATTTTTTTCAATAAAATGTAAAACACTGGCGGGCAAAATATAATTACACTGTGGGCTAGATTTGACAACCCTATTGTAGATGTTCTTTTTTGTTTGTATTACCACCCTCTCTACACAAGAACCCATACCAACTTAAAAATCTGAGCACAAAAAACTAACCAGACCACCAGCTGGATTGACATTGATAAATCAAATGAAAACCCCTAGCATAAACAAAGCCAAAAATTTGATTTTAAAGAAGAGAAGAGAGATTTTCATGCCTTATTGGGCATGTTTGAATATTAATTTCTCCATAATGCATTTCAGCTACAGAGGTCAGTGATTGCTGTAAATACTCTAACTGTTTGTTCCCAATTTGGTAAAACTGTGTATTAATAATATAATATAAAAAGGTGCACGTTAAAAACAGCAAGCTTCTGCCTGACAATGACTGAACATTTTTCATGAACATTGGGGTGAAGAAAATAAACAGCTAATATTACTTTTATAATGAATACATTTCAACTGCAGTCCTGTGGGTATATTGGGTTACAAAAGACAAAAAAATACTAAACTGTAAGTGATTTTATTTCTTAAGAATGATCATAATGAGTTATTTTAGGTAGAATATTTGGTAGAAAATCTAAGATTAGTGTAGCTGGCCTCAGAATTTGATTCTTTTGTGCAAAGGTTAGGCACTGACAATGAGTATTGCATGCTATAAAACCGATCCCATAGAACTCCTCCTGATCTTTTTTCCCTTACAACACTTGTTCATTCACTGCTAATTATCATGAACAGTTGTTTTTTGCAGTGACCAAAATTCAAACATGTGTACTAAATTTATCAATCTAACAACATATGGTCTCTTGAGTGTGTATGTTTTGCCTATAAGAAACCAAAGGGCATCTGAAGCAGCAATTATCAATGGAAATTTACTTATGGTAGAGCCATCCAGAAACAACCAATACTGACCTTAAAAAACAGCTTTAAGAACTTGTTTACCAAATACAATCCTACTTTCCATCAAATATGTATCTTATCTTTCACAGTGAGATATGAGATGCTGGGATTGCCCAAGGTTATTTTCTTTTCATTTATCTTGTGCATGAATGATGTTACTACAACCTAGAGCCATCAATTACATCTAAATAATTTGACGTATTCAATTAAACCATTTGACGCCTTCAACGTGGACTTTATTAGTGAAAATGTAATGATATTTCATGAAAAGACACAACACAATTCAAGTGCCAAAGTATAAAACATTAAAATGATTCAAGCCTATTTGTTCAAGACACAAACCAATTTTGCATAAAAGATAAGCTTGAAACGTAAATGGTTTCTCTGAAGTGTAATTCGTTACATTTCTGACTTAATCATTTGAGTATTGGATTATTGTTTACCCACACACATTATCATTCATTTTTAAGGACATGTTTATATATACCAAGACTAGGTATTAGGACTTTACATATTTTGCAGGAAAGACATAGTGTGTATATAGGCTTTATATTCACAGTACAATTTTAACATTTAATTACAGGTGAAATGAAAGCTGAAGTGTCTTTTAAAAAAAATATTGTGCTTCTCAATCCGTGTTATACCTCCTTTAAGCCCCCCATACACCTTAAGATCGATCCATACAATCTCCATTAGCTCTACCAACAACTGTGTAGTATAGTGGCCTCCCTGATAGAATACACAGTGATTGGAAGGTTTAGAAAGGTCCTCATATTATGTGGTTTTGGTAGAACAAAATTTGATTGTACAGAAATTGTATGGAAAGATTGTAAGGTGTATGGGTGGCTTAACACAGGCAGATCTGCATTGCCATTTTTAAAGTTAACTTAAAGCAGACCTAACCAGAAAATAATGATCTACACATGAATGGCACTAGAAGTGCCGATAATAGGGAGGAATGCATAAAAAAAACTTACCTGTTATGAGTGATTTCCGGTGATGAGAAGATCCCCCGCAGCCCTCCCTCACTTCCTGGCCCTGCTTACGTATAGCACGAGAACAAAGTGTTGCTGGGTGATTCTGTGATCTCTGCACTTCAATGAAAGTACATTGAGAAAAATTTCCATAAAAAAAACATTGAATGTCCCCAGTGGCCACCCGCAATTTTGCACATAGTGTTAACCCTTGGAAGCCTAGCGAAACAAGATAGAATCGCTCATAGGAAGATTTTTTTTTCTAAAATTGGGTACCTCGGCTTATGCTCGGGTCGGCTTATATTCAAGTATATACAGTAATTTTTCCAGAACTGAATTCTTTTATTACTCTTGAATCGATCTAAACACTGGTTTCAGGAACCCAGGTGCCTTTCCAAGATTCTTACAATGACTATAATCTGTAGATGTTGTTTTGGCACACAAGATGGCCCTGAAGCCACCTTGGCACACCAGAACCCCTGCACATTTGCAAAATATATGACTTCTGGCAGCTATTAAATTGAGTCGATTAACTTTTTAGGGTATCTAATGTATGACTCAAATTTCTCTCTTTCCACCTGCGTCACTCAACCATCTAACCCAACCACATTTATGAGACCCCTACCCAACTCTATAATAATGATGACAGATGCTTACAATGTGTTACCTTCTATGACATTGTTAATAAATAACTGCTACAAGAACACTTGTGTTCTCTTTTAGTTCTACTTGATTTTCCTTTTTCAAAGTTGAAGCGGATGTATACTCAGTATGTAAAAATTATGTTTGTAAAATTAAAGTTTGACTTACCTCTGAGCTGGTATGATGATGGCTTTGGGCTCCACGATCCTAAAAGCATATACTCACCTGCTGTTCCCTTGCATCTTTATTTGCCAGACTTCTGGGGGTTAACTCATGGAGCAATATCACAAATGAAAATTTGTCTGTGTACATTGCCATGCAGAGCTAAGATCAGGGACTTACCCAGCTGTCACTGCGCTCAGATATGTTGGGCTCTTCCGGGGGTGCCGCAGCACGCCAGGAAGAGAGGAGGGCCTGTGAGGGACCGTTTTAAATTACTCCTTACATTTGTTTATGTCATCCTCCCTAATATCAGCACTTTTAGTGTCATTCATGCAAACTTGAACTTCGGGTGAATTATGTGCTGTCAAAAAAATCAGCTAAACCTGTCCACATATCTATCCTAGCTTCATCACAATTACACGTACCGTGTTTAAATTTGCTCTGCATTTTTAATCCAACGCTGGTTACTTTCCTGACTTTGAGGTTCGAAAAGAGAGATAAAGTGTTTTTTGAAATGTATTTGTTTGCATCTGTGATCATTTAATTTGGTGCTCTCTGCCGAGACAAAAAAAAACCTATTCTCTTTATGCTATACTATGTGTTGTTAAAAGATCCTAGCAAAATGACTTTCAAAAGAATATATAGATTATTCTTATCTCTACAGCAAAATGACTTTAAAATGTGGAATACACAGCCGTATTAAAGATTCCAATTGCCTTGAAGTTGTCAACAACCTAAATTGTAATCAATGTCTTTTCATTCAGAAATCATAATCAAATGTAATCCACATACTAAAAGATGACATATTTACATGTAACGATTTAATGTTCCCCATTCTATCACAAGTGTTACACTTTGACTGTGCTACAATCAGCTGATGATTAAATAATAATAATTATATGTTTTGTGATTGAAAACCTATCACTATTTATATTTAACTGCCAAGTAAAAAGAATAAATTGCCATTTTTACTTACACTTTTTTTTACTACTTTAAAATAATTATGCTTCCACAGAGCTCTATCAAATCATGAATATGTATGTAAATTTTATAACAAAGTAGCTTGCTTACACATAGATATAACACACCTTTATTATCTCTAGGAACAATTCTGAATGACAGAAGCAGGTCACTAACGATTAATGAGGACCAGAAGTATGTCCCTATTGTCAGCTCCATCCACATTCAACTTGGAGAAAATACATTTACTGATTAGTTAGTTGAGCAGCAGTCTAAAAGAATAGCAACATACATATCAGAAAAGAAAAAAAAAGAGAAATAACAGCAATATTTCCATTGTTATGTATGGTTCATTTGCACAACATAAATTAAACTGGGAACATGAAAATGATTCAGATAGCAACACCTCAATAGGTTTCAGGTTAGAAGCAATAAATAAATTATTTGGTGCAGTTTCTGAGCCAATAATTTGAGATAATATATGCATTTTTTCCTTTTATGTGCAGATGATAGTCTGCAGACTGAAATGACCAAATGAAAGCTCAAAGTCCTACTCCCTGACCTATCCTAACATATCATTAGTGACATTAGTGATCATATGCTTTACAATGGCTTATTGAATCACCCCAAAAAGGTCAAAAGCAAAGTTCAGGAAAGAAATACATTTTAAAGCACAAGCTCCACTATATAGAACCCTGCTGTCATAAAGAATGAACAGCTTTTAGAGTCACTGGTCCAAAACAACTATGTCGATTGATCCCCCCATCTCAAGTACCCAAAAGAACAGCAATTGACAAAAGACAAGGCGCCCACAAACAAATAAGGCCGGGTGGTTGCTAACAGCACCACAGTATATCCAGGAGAGGCAGATAGAGGAATGGTCAAGTACAAGACCACACCTAGCATTATTAATATTCAGTTCATACAGGACAGACATGCATCATTTAGGCTTACATAGGTTGTTAGGAAGCTAGTTTATCACCTGTTAAGGCACTCCAGATCTACCTAAGCCTGCAGGAGGTGGACATACAATTTTGGCATGGATTAGGATTCAGAAGGTGCGGTGATAAATGTTGATGAAGCCCACCTTGTCGGGCAACTATATGTCTATGGGAAATGTGTTATGTATTTTGCAGCTTCTGTATTGTGCTCAGAAGGAGTGCCCCAGCAGTATAGCATAACAAAATGCTTTCACATTGTGTAAATTTTCATGATCAGCACTTCTGAGCACCAGCATCTATCTTTACATAAGATGTAACTCATTCAATAATTTATTAGAATGAATGTCAAATAAAAAAAAGTGCTGACAGGCAGGTATTTTCTTAAAGGAAAGAAAAGACATCATCTTCAATCATAAATAGTTCTGCACGCCTGTAACCACAATTTTATTATAGATAATCCATAAGAAAAAGAGAGCTAAAGACCCCCATACACCACATACAATTACCATGCAACTTCTGTACAACCAACTTTTCTTCTACCAAAACCATGTAATATGACCTTTCTACACCTTGCAATCACTATGTATTCTATCAGGGAGGACACTATACTACATAGTTGTTGGTAGGTCTCATGAAAGTTGTATGGAGGAATCTGAAGGTGTATGGGGGGCTTAAGACTGTGGTGTAAGATGGTCCATTTTCATGAGACATGGTCAATGAGCAGCCAGCTGAAAGTTCACCTAATTTCAATAAATTTACTTTGTTATGCAGACGGAAACTGAGTGCAGCAGGGTTTTTCCAAACGTAATCTGCTAAGGGATCAAATACTTATTTCCTTCCTTGCAATTAACATCAATCTCTGACTTTTGTTCACTGAGTTTGTAATGGGGATTTGTATTGTTATGCTATCTCTCACAGCTACAATAAACCTATGATAACAGTTATAGACTGTTCAAAATTATTTCCCTCACTGTACATTATGTTTAAAATAATGCAAATATAGCAACAAGGGATGCTAAAACATGTTAACATTGCATTAAGAAGTTGTGTGTTACTTTACATATGATATTGAAGTTTGACATTCTAGTGCTCTCAGTTACAAGCAACAATGAAAGCAATATGTCAATTGTATTGCATACATTTGTGTGTGCAATATTAGCAATTAGCAATATTTTTATTTGACAACCTTATAGATTTGAAACCACAGGATTTTTGTCTGTTTCTTGTCAAATTCAGGCTGCCATCAGGTAATTTTTGGGACACCCTACCACTAGCACCCACTGGTCTGAGGACTCCAGAGGATGCCTACCTAGGGGTGCACATACCTTTTTTAGTGAGCTACTCAGATGAGTACCTGTCGATGTGTTTGGTATGCACCCCATATATAGCGTGGTTTTAATAAGTGCAGTCTAACTCACCATCCCCCCTCACGGTCCTCTGCATCAGCCTCCTGCATGGTAGATTCTGCTGCAGATGGACTTCCCTGTTCTTGATTTATCCTTCGATTTCCTCTCTCCATCCATAGGTCACCAGCTGGCACAGTTCAAAACAATTTGAACTCCCAAATCTCATACCTCAGTAGTCAAACAGTGGTTTTCTCTTGTCAGATTTTACACTTATGAACCACATGAGCACATCGATTCCCATTCAATGGGCCCCCAGGGGACCCATTCTCCCCAGCTCGCAGCATGCGTGAATCACAACATAGGCTGCAAGCTGGAGAGAAAGGCAGCCAGCCTTACAGCTTCAGAGAGAGAAGTGCTGGCTCTGCCCCCTTCACACTGACAGCACTCCAGGTTGCAGCAGCTGCTCCAATACTTTGCATAAAAGTAATGGAGATTGAACGCGGTTCTCCAACATGTTGGAACCCTGTTCAATCAAGTTTCTTCAAGCGGGCTCTATTTATCCTGCTTGAAGGAAGGAACACATGGGTAGATTTGTAAACAGATTAGAGTACAATCAAG
The DNA here is from genome assembly GCA_036250615.1 of Ptychadena robeensis. Lineage (NCBI taxonomy): Eukaryota > Metazoa > Chordata > Amphibia > Anura > Ptychadenidae > Ptychadena > Ptychadena robeensis. The sequence goes on from CM070033.1 coordinate 117,062,690, forward strand.
CACCATGACCACGCATGTTGATTGATTGTACTCAAATCTTTTTACAGATCTACCTGTGTGTGCCTAGATTTAACCCTAACTACAAGTCCACAATTGGATCCGCTGGGTTCCATCAAGCCTCCATTGCATTCCTATAGATGCGGATAGCAGCATCAACATAAACGCTAAGCTTGGACCAGAGGACCCAGGGCTCTGATGGGCTGTGAAGACAGCCTTGTCATAGCACCATTGCCATCAGTGGGTGGCTTGAGCATTGCATTAAAATTGCTGTGTTCAACACAGGTATTTTAGCAGACACAGAGCTAGAGTCTTACATATGCCTACTTCTTTACTTTTATCCCCCAGATCTCCAACACCCTTAAGCTAGCCATACACAGTCGGATTCCATGGCCGATCGATCACCTATCCGATCGATTCCGGCGATGTCAGCGGGAATCGGAGGTCTGATCGATCGGCCAATTAAGTGTGTCCGATCGCTACATACCACCTTGTCCCACGGATTCCTGGACGATTCCGTGTCCGATCGCTTACTCCACAAATGACAACTCCCCCTGATGTGTGCAGAATCGGATCAGAAAGACCAACATGTTGGTTCTCTGTCCAATCCGATTATGGGCCCCCGAACGATCGGACATGATCGGACGGACAAGGTGGGCTTCACGTGATTTCGGGACAATCGTTTCGCGTGTACGCGCCCGGAATCGATCGTCCCGGAATCCGATGGGAAACGGACCCGTGTATGGGGGCCTTAAGAAGTCCAATCTTTTTTATTAATAATTTACATTTCCAAATTTGACACCCCTAACTGCAACCTTTCATAGTTATTAATGTTTCCTGGCAGTTGTCTAAGTGACATACATTTTATACATTTAACAATAAAAACTGAAATAAAGTTGGCAATCTAAAAAAAAATAACTTTTACAGTAGTGTGTACATGATGAAGTGACGTTTTTTGTATAGCTACAGTGAGGCAAAAAAGTATTTAATCAGCCACCAATTGTGAAAGTTCTCCCACTTAAAAATATGAGAGAGGCCTGTATACTTCAATTATGAGAGAAAGAATGGGGGGAAAGAATCCAGAAAATCACATTGTCTGAATTTAAAGAATTTATTTGCAAATTATGGAGCAAAATAAGTATTTGGTCACTATGGAAAGTTCATCTCAATTCTTTGTTATATCCCCTTTGTTGGCAATGACAGAGGTCAGACATTTTCTGTAATTCTTCACAAGGTTTTCACACACTGTTGCTGTGAAGAAATAAACTGTGGGAGCAATAATTAGAAAGTGGAAGACATACAAGACCACTGATTATCTCCCTCGATCTGGGGCTCCAGGCAAGATCTCACCACGTGGGGTTAAAATGATCACAAGAACAGTGAGCAAAAATCCCTGAACCACACAGGGGGACCTAGTGTATGACCTGCTGGGAGCTGGGACCAAAGTAACAAAGGCTAGCATAAGAAACACACTAAGCTGCCAGGGACTCAAATCCTGTACATGTTAAGCCAGTACATGTCTGGGCCCATCTGAAGTTTGCTAGAGAGCAGTTGGATGATCCATAAGAGGATTGGGAGAATGTCATATGGTCAGATGAAACCAAAGTAGAAAACTCAACTTGTAATGTTTGGAGGAGAAAGAATAGTAAGTTGCGTCCAAGGTACCCCATACCTACTGTGAATGCATGGGGGTGGAAACAACTTTAGGGCTGTTGTTATGCAGAGGGACCAGGACGACTGATCCGTGTAAAGGAAAAAATTAATGGGGCCATATATCGTGAGATTTTGAGTGAAAACCTTCTTCCATCAGCAAGGTAATTGAAGAAGAAATGTGGCTGGGTCTTTCAGCCTTAAAATGATGCCAAACACACCGCCCGGGCAACAAAGGAGTGGCTTCATAGGAATCATAGGAAGCCAGTCTCCACATCGCCACCCCATAGAAAACCTTTGAAGGTAGTTGAAAGTCTGTGTTGCCCGGCGACAGCCCCAAAACATCACTGCTCTTAAGGAGATCTGCATAGAGGAATTGGCCAAAATACCAGCAACAGTGTGTGAAAACCTTGTGAAGACTTAAGCCCCCCATAGACAGGCAGACTTCTCCATACAACTTTCATGAGACTTACCAACAACTATGTAGTATAGTGACCTCCCTGATAGAATACATAGTGGTTGGAAGGTGTAGAAAGGTCCTCCTATTACATGGTTTTGGTAGAAGAAAAGTTGGTTGTACAGAAATTGCATGGAGGAGTCTGCCTGTCTATGGGGGGCTTTACAGAAAACGTCTGACCTGCCATTGCCAACAAAGGGTATATAACAAAGTATTGAGATTAACTTTTCATAGTGACCAAATACTTCTTTTCCACAAGAATTTTCAAATAAATTCTTGTGTGGGAGAACGTGCACAATTGGTGGCTGACTAAATACTTGTTTCCCCCATTGTATTCAATGTGTTTGAGCTTTAATCTCAATCTCAATAGATGGTTGGGCCTGGAATGGGAGTGCCCCCTGTCCCAACCTGACTATTGTCCTGGTTATATTGGTGGTCTGAGTACATACAAATAAAATCTGCATTATCACATCAAGCCTGAATTTTTTTTTCTGGCCTTTTCTGGCATTTGAAATCAGTACACATAATTGTAACTGCTAAAACAGCTACACAGAAAATGCTAATATATACAGTGCAATGTTGCCAAATGGGCAGGGTATAGACAACCTCATCTCGTGCCAGTCCTTGATCAGTACCTAGACATCAATGTGTATACACATACAGCAGAGGTATGCCAAAGTGCAAAACTAATTGCAGGAATTATGTGAAAGCTTCTGTAACTGTATGGGAATCTGGGATGTAATTTAGGTCAAGAATAGCTAATGGTCCAAATACAGAAATCAATGGACAGTTCAATGCTAGGTCATAAGACAGTTAGGCTTTGACTCCACTATGCCTTAAGCATGCAATTCAATGCAATCCAATGCATGCGTTAGGCATGCCGTAGGGATGCGTTTGTGACATGTCCGTTTTTTAAGCCATACTTGCGTTGGCTTAAGTTGTGTTGTTCTAGAACTGGTAATCTTAGTGTTTAATATCTCAAGAGACCCATGTTAACCAATATTTTCACATATTTCACATGAGTATCTATCTGATCATCTTAAGACAAACATTATTTGATAATGGGGGCTCCTGTGCTTGCAATTGTGCAGGTCTATGGCCTCAATTGCTGCACCTTGGAAAAAAAAGGGTATATATGTTGTTTTTGGCTAATATTTTGAGGTTGGTCTCATATTAAAGGTTATTATGGCAAAAGAAAGCTGATAAATCATTTATCTGTCTTCTTGCAAATGACTGACTTGAATATTTCAGGATGTTGAGTGTCCTAAAGATTATTTATGTAATACCTTGAAATTCAAAGACAAAACAAAGTACCTACTACCATAAACAAAATTAAATAAATGTATGGCCTGATGAGATCTGAATGTGACAGCATATTTACCTCTAGTTAGTATATTCCCTGGAGAAACACAACGTTTTTCAGGAACTGTTTTTAAAAACTAGGAACCTAAATGTCCCATTTTGTAATTAGAGTTTTTTTTCTGGATACAATTTTCATTAGGAGCTTGAGGTTGAAGGCTGCTATCAGTACACCAAAAAGCAATATAAATTATCCTGCTTATTTATTAAGGCATTGTAAATAGCAATAAAGATGTGCAAATGACAACAGCAGACTTCATCAATCATATTTTATCATTTAAGTGCAATTAGATCATTAAACATTATAGCTATTCTGTTGCCATTTGGTCTATTACACTGAGCTCCTTGCCTTAAAAAATAACTGAAAAGTAAAACAATTTGGTTTAAAAACAACACTAATTGATTGGGATTACTGGTATTGAATCCAGCACACCAAAGAGTTTGTAGGATTGTGTTCTCATTGACAACTGTAGATATTTTCCCACAGCCACTAACAATATGAATTGCACATTGTAACCCAAATAGAAGATACTGGTTCTTTTTAAGAATTTTCAAATGGAGGTCAGCAATGACATCCTCCACATCCTCCGCAATATCTTAGTAAAGGTTTCCTTCAGGATTTCTAAAACCTACTATAAATAACAACTACCTAACTGTCAGGTAAGAGCAGAACAATGTTTTTTGCTTTTCACTACTAAAGAAAATATGCTTTGGAATAAAACAATTATCTATAACTATTCGTTTTCCTGTAAATTGTCATTATCACATGCTTTCATGTATCAATATACATATACTTTCCATGTCCATGTTATTAAAAGACTCGTAATTTATATTCTATATAATGTCCAGGTTCTTTTTGATTTCATTTGTATTTATGTCCCTTCATGCTGAGTGATAACTCAGAAAGTAAGCGAAAGATTCTGGCTAAGATGAAATATAATGGCATTTAATCAATGTCAGCTAACTAGAATCTGATGATACAGCAACAATGTTATGTTTCCTTAAGTGTCTCAAATTTAATATTGAGATTTTATTTTAGTTGACACTTGGGCATGCTGTAATGTTCCATAACTAATTGACAAAATGCCATCTTCCCTTACATTTACTAATCAACTTCATGACAACTCCACAATAATTTGCTTTTACTAGCAGTTTAAAAAGGTTGGTATGCAAATAAAATAAAATGCCCTTGTTTTATAGTATCAAAAAATTAGGGTGCGAGGGTTGACAAAATCAGACATTTGTCAGAATAAAACATATGCCTATTTATTGATGTAGCCCCTATTTCCGGATCAACTAACTAAAAATTCTGGATCTACCCACACTGTCATATCTTGTAACATGTAACTCTTACTTCTTTGTTTCTCTCATCAAGAAATAAGTTTTCTTATTAACCAACAGTGGTTCTAACCCTTTAATGCTGTGTCCAAATTTAAAATAAAAGTTATAAAAGTGTAAAGCCGGCCATAGACATCCCGATCTATGGGCGACTTTTAGTAGACTCCTTACAGCGTGGTGACGTCACCACGCTGTGAGGAGTCGGCTACAGAACGGACAGGAATCCCGTGTGTTCACGCACGATTCCTGTCAGACTGTAGCCAATTAATTCGGAGGGGGAGGAGACTTCCCCTCCGAGTTAACAGCCTGCAGCACAGGATCGGAGGATCGGGCAGAAAAAGAACCAGCAGGATGGATACGTGTGCGATCCGACCTGCCTGGCTCTTTTTGTCAGATCCTCCCTTATAGTTGCGGTCGACCAACCTTTATGTGCTCGGCGGGAGCGAGCACGGTGGTTGGTCGGCCGCAACTATGGCCAGGAATCGGCCCGTCTATGGGGGGCTTTAGTCCTTTAGTGATGCTTTAGGTATGAATAACCAAATAAGCGTAGGGAAAAAGACACAGTGGAAACACTCGATCCCTTCCCATACAACTGGCAGTGAATTACCTAATAACCCAATTACCTATACCGCTCCCTTTCCTGGATCCATCTCCTCTACCATATATAAATGTATGTGTAACCATAAAAATAAATGTTTATAGATAAAAACATGGAAGGAATACTAGGTCATATTAACCCCTTACTCCTTCCAAAGCCATTATTCTCTGTGCGGCACCAAGCGCTAAGCACATAAACACTCACTTTCTAAATACGATAAGAACTTGGTATGTGTAATAATCACATTAATTATTACAGATACCAGATTAATCTGCCAAAAATCACCTTCACTCACTCAATTACCAACAAACACCTAGAAAGTTTTATATTTAATCCTATGATCAATTATAAGATATAAAACCGCAATCCCAACAATTCAACATTTCCTTCAAAGCAATACGCTACAAACCGCACATAAGACCACCTAGAGCTATTATTAGAATGAGCACTACCAAAACCACCAGCACACCAGCAAAACCCTTAAACACACAACATGAAATAAATGTGTCCAATAAATACATACAGTAAATGCATCACACAATACATATTGCCCTAAAAATTTAAGAAAAAAGCAAAACATATAAGATGCAACACCACACAACCAACAACATATAAGATACATCACAAGCAAACCCGACAATTGATAACAATTAAACAGGTATATACATTTCCATACCAGTTACATGTAATAATACCATGAATTATTACATGTAGCTGATATACATATGACATATATGTTTTGCAGAAGTGTTGGCGAGGTTCCACTACAAAGGCAAAACATATAAGAAATATACAACCCCCCAAATTACTTTTTTTCTGGCGTATAAGACTACTATTGAACCCAGGAAAATCTTCTCAAAAGTCGGGGGTTGTCTTATACGCCAAGTGCGGAAAC
>CM070033.1:117077928-117097479 GCA_036250615.1 Ptychadena robeensis
TGGGCGACCCATTTAAAATTCTGTCCTTCAATGTGAAAGGACTCAATAGCCCACAAAAACGATCTCAGCTCCTAGGTAAATTAAAAAAGCTTAAACCATCGGTTGCCATGCTCCAAGAAACCCACTTTAAAACAAATAGTATGCCAAAACTCTCCTCCAACCTCTACCCTTTAAGCTATCACGCCACCTCCCCCTCCAACAAGTCGAAGGGGGTATCGATCCGTGACTAACACTCTGCTTGACTTTGCTGAAGGCATCCTGATTGTAGGTGGGGACTTCAATCTTACGCTAAACCCAATCCTTGACAATTCGGATAGAAGGTCCTCTATCCCGTGCCGCACCCTTAAATTTATTAAGCAAAAACTGATTGATCTGGGCCTATGTGACGCTTGGAGAACGTTATTCCCTGACACCAGGGATTACACATTTTATTCCTCGGTACACTCCAAATACTCCAGATTGGATTATGTTTTCATTTCTCAACGGGACATCCCTAGGCTTGCCTCTAGCTCCATTGGTTCCATTTCCCTCTCAGACCACGCTCCAGTAAGCGTTAGTCTTGACCTGTTTTACAAAGACAAAACTCAATTTCAATGGAAATTGAATTCTGAATTGCTGTCTGACAAATCTAGAGAAAAGGAGATTACCTCACTTTTGAAGGAATATTTCTCTGTGAACGCTGGAGGTGACACTTCACCTACTATGGTCTGGGAGGCGCATAAATGTGTGGCTCAGGGCAAACTAATAGCCATGGCCTCTGCTTTGCGAAAAGAGAGACAAGCTCATGTTCTCCACCTCACGCAGCGTATTGCAGTGTTAGAGGCGCAACATAAACTCTCAATGTGTGTCCACACACTTCAAGAGTTAATAACGACGCGGAAAGATTTATTAACCGCTATTAACTATAAAATTAGACGAGCTCACACACTACGCACTAGTATGTATTATGATGAGGGAGATAAGTGTATCAGACTGACTGCCAGGGCAACTAAAGTTAAACGAGCTAGAGCAGCCATCCTGAAGATGAGAAACAGACAAGGCAATACGGTAGTATCTTCCCCAGACATTGCGAGGTGTTTCCAGGAGTACTACATGTCCCTGTATGATATTGGCTCAGAACACACAAACTCCCAGAGCTCTCACTCTAGGTTAAGTAAGCTGAGGGAATACATAACGCTCTCAGGCATGCCCAAATTACCTGAATCAGCAGCTCCAGACTTGTCATCCCCACTCTCTGACGCTGAATTTTCCCTGGCGCTCAAACAGATGAAGCCAGGTAAATGCCCGGGTCCTGATGGTTTCAACACCCAATACTACAAAATGTTCCAGAGTACACTGCAGCCTCATTTTTTGAATGTGTTTAATTCCTTATCGGTAGAAGAGGGTATCCCACCTCAAGCCCTAATGGCGGAGATCACGGTTATACCCAAAGCTGATAAAGACCCCTCCTTACCTGCGAGTTACAGACCTATATCGCTTCTGAATGTGGATCTCAAAATATTCACTAAAATTCTCTCCAACAGACTACTGAAATACTTACCTGATCTGATTTCCCCTGCACAGGTAGGATTTGTCCCAGGCAGGGAAGCAAGGGACAATACCTCCCTGGCTATTGATGCAATTTGGGAAGCCCAGCACTCTTCGGCAAAACTAATGATATTGTCTACCGATGCTGAGAAGGCATTCGACCGACTAGCCTGGGACTATATGTTGGAGGTATTACCGTATACAGGACTCCCAGACTGCATGCTCACCTGGATCAGGGTCCTATGGGGAGGGATCTCAAAGTGGCAGCGTTTGCAGATGACCTGCTTTTTTTCATCTCCGACCCGCTGGACTCCTTAACAGAACTGTTTAACCTTTTTGCAGAATTTCAGGAACTCTCTTTTTTTTAAATTAATCCCTCCAAGTCGGTAGCCCTGAATGTCTCCCTTCCCCAGGAAGAGGTCCACCACCTTCGGCGGAGACTTCCGTTTCACTGGCATGACGCCTACTTCAAATATCTGGGGATCCTGATCCCTAGAGATTTGACGCAGCTTTTCCAACTGAACTTTAAACCCCAGCTAAAGTCCATCGAAAAAGATTTAGATTCCTGGAGGGCTATATCCTTCTCCTGGCTGGGGAGGATAGCGGTGACCAAGATGATGGTCCTGCCTCGTTTATTATACTTAATGCAGACTACACCCATTCGTTTGGAATCCTCTTTCCTTCATGCCCTTGACAAGATGATTTCCAACTTCATTTGGGGACAGAAGAGGCCGCGCCTCAGTTGGAAGATGCTAAAGCAATCCAGAAACAGAGGTGGCCTAGGAGCACCAGATTTACATAGATATCAGCAGGCGATTCACCTAAATAGGATTAAAGACTGGTGTGCCCATGAGTCATCCAAGGTGTGGGTCCAATTGGAATCCTACCGTTCCCCAGTACCGCTGTCTAGCTTGATCTGGTTACAAACGGTGACCCCCCCTAAAGAGTTGGAATCCCACCCGCTGATTAGTGCTACCCTCAGGGTGTTCCGCTATATCCGAAAACGTGCCGCTCTCACTTCATCCCCAGGGCCCTTATCTCCTGTGTGCGGCAACCCTTGGTTCCCCCCTGGGAATTCCTGGAAAGCCCCTTTCCAATTCCGAATCAGAGACCTCTTTCCTAAGGGCAACTTTGTCCAGTGCTCGGACCTAACGGGTTTGACCTCCTCGGGTTCGGTCCCTTGGTGGTCATACTTCCAACTGCGTCATTGGCTGGACCATAAGCCGCATAATAGTATGTACACTAGAGACCTTACCAGTTTTGAATCTATATGTTTAGACAAGGGCCAGACTAGACACCTCATCTCCACTTTTTACAAAATGCTGGAACCTGCTTCAAATCCCAGAATTGCCATACTTCAGGCTAGATGAATACATAACCTGGGTGATAGGATTTCGCCTGTTCAGTGGGAATCAATATGGTTGTCAGCCCATAAAAGCTCCTTCAGTGTTCGCCAGCAGGAGACTAATTATAAACTCCTATCATATTGGTACCGCACTCCAGTTCTCTTGCATAAAGTGTTCCCGACACTATCTCCCGCTTGCTGGAGATGTGCAGACCCCGCTTGTACACTTTTTCATATCTTTTGGTCATGTGCTAAGATTTCAGCTTTTTGGGAGGAGATACACAGGTGGATGTCACACATCCTGGGCAGGGATCTCCCATTCACCCCCGCATTTTTCCTGCTTCACTGTAGAAAGCAGCAGGTTGCACACAAATTCAAGTCACTTGAGCGTCACATGGTTAACGCCGCCAGAACCCTGATCCCCCGTAAATGGGCAACCCCCGTGACACCGACCATAGGTGAATGGGTCAAACAGCTGCAGTTTGTACGTGAAATTGAACTTTTGATCTATAGCAAATGAGATAGGTTGAAGGCCTTTAACAAAATGTGGCTCCGCTGGCACCTCTTTGAGGACTCGGTTGAATTCCAACACTGTATTAAATCTATCTGAGCATACAGTATAGGCCTTTATTCATCGGGTATGTACGAGATTGATACTGCTATACATTCACTGACATGGGTTTTCATTATTGTCCATTTGGTTGGTTCAAAACCACTCTTCTTTCTATATTATTGCAAGGTACAATGTGAAACATGCCTACTACTGTATTGTTTGAGTTATATATTTTCAATTCCTCATTGTCCAATATGATTTACTCATTACCATTCCCTCCTCCCCCATTATCCCCTTGTACACTGTGTTACATGCTTATTCATGCAATGTATGTGAAAATTTTTTTCTTCAATAAAGTTGTAAAAAAACAAACAAAAGATAAAACAAAATGAAACAAAACAACAGACAAGATACGGTACTCACATTAAGAGAGGTTTACAAGGGTGGATCTCTCAGGGCCATGTGTTTTCCAGGAGGATCTCACTTCCTGGTTGGGGATGAGATCACTTCCTGCATACAGATGCTGGGGGGCTCAATAGGAACAATGGGACGCGTTTCGAGCGGACGCTGTTTTTCAATTCATTAATAATATATTATTAATATAATATAATAATAATTTTGAGAGCTGCACACCTACACACAACTTAAACACCCACCCCTCATACTGACTCAATTTTACTCTGCCACATTTGCTCAGGTCCCATACACCTACTGAGGGGCTTTCTGTCCACTTATATCACTATAGCTGTGTAATCACTCCTGAAGGCTGTGCGCAACTACCTATTATTATTCTTAGACAAAGTGTTGGCTTGATCTCGGAAATCAAAGACTCAGACCGAGATAGCGGCCGAGTAGTCTCCGCCACTAAGGATTCTCTATCCTTCCATGGTTTAAGCAAATTCACATGATAAATTTGCTGTGGTTTACGTCTTCCTGGCTGACTGATCCTGTAATTTACTTCACCTATTTTCTCCAGGACTTCATAGGGACCCTCCTACTTGGCTAAGAATTTACTCTCAACTGTGGGGACCAGTACCAACACCCTATCCCAAGGAGAAATATTACGGATATGGGCTGCTTGGTTGTAAATTCTCTGTTGAGCCAACTGGGCCTGGGCCATATGTTCCTTAACCATGGGCATGACCTTTGCAATTCTATCTTGCATTTGGGCCACATGCTCAATAACGCTTCTGTGAGGGGAACTCTCACTTTTTTCACATTTCTCTAGCAATGTCCAACAACCCTCTTGGGTGCCTCCCATATAGCAACTCAAAGGGAGAGAACCCAGTGGGAGACTGTGGGACTTCTCTGATGGCAAACATCAAATACGGTATCAGGCAGTCCCAATTCTTCCCATCTTTATCCATCACCTTCTGCAACATCTGTTTTAACGTTTTATTAAACCTTTTGACTAACCCATCGGTTTGGGGATGGTACACGGAAGTGTATGTGAATGGGTTACGATTACAAATTGCACAGCTCTTTAGTTACCCGAGACATAAAGGGGGTACCTTGATCTGTATGGATCTCTTTAGGGAGGCCCACCCGTCTGAACACCTGAAAAAGCTTCTTAGCTACGGTTTTGGAGGAGGTGTTTCGTGGAGGAATTACTTCTGGATAGCGGGTTGCGTAATCCATTATCACTAGGATATGTTGATGTCACCTGGCTGACTTCAACAAAGGGCCGACAAAATCCATAGCAATCCTCTCAAAAGGGACCTCCATGATGGGCAGGGGAACCAAAGGGCTTCGGAAATGTGGCATGGGTGCAGAGATCTGACACACTGGGCAGGAAGAACTATACATCTCCACTTCCTTAGCCACAACAGGCCAATAGAACCGATGAACTATTCTCTCCAGGGTTTTCTCTGCCCCCCAAATGCCCTCCTAGAATGTGACCATGGGCTAGTTCCAACACAGTTTTCCGGTATGGATAATAAATTTCTTATATAAGCAAACCCCAGTTGGTGCATCTCTATAAATTAATTCTAGATAATCCCCCCTGAGCCAGCCACAGTCGGCAAAAGGGTGCCTGACTTAGTGGGGAGTGAGGGAAGTTTGTGGTGTTACACCAGACCTGAAATGCTGTAACCGGATGTACGGAAGTGACAGTGGTCTCTTGATTTGAATACGCTCTGCGGTAGAGACATGGACACAACGCTGGAGCAGCTTCACAAATAGCAGGAAGTGGGTCCACAGGCAGTTGGACAAAACTCCTGCACTGGCCAGAGAACAGCATGCCCCTCCATGTTGGCTGGGATCTACCTCTCAGGCTGTGCAGCATCAGAGTCACTACACCAGCCCAACCCCTCACCCACCCCCACAGTTCCACCTTCTTTGTGATCATGCACATCTGCTACACAGAGGGAAGTCAGGGTTCCAGCAGGCCCATTACAGGAGCTAGGACAAGATAGACCCGCTAGGGATCCCACCCCACAGGCAGTGGGTAGCTCTGGTAGCAATGATAATTGCACAGTGAGCAGCATCAGTCTGAATGTCGTGGTGCTACCTGGTGATATTGAATTGCCGTCAAGCTTTCCATCAGGCGAGTTTCAGAGAGCATGTTATGTCTTTATCGCCGTCACAAGACATGGGAAGATTGATTTCCAGGGATGAGGTTGGATGTGGACGTTGCATTTGGAAAACAGGGTGGCGAGTTCTTCCCCTGGTCCTGAGGTGTTTTGGGGGTGTTTACAGTGTATACAGTTTAACTAGACACAGTGGGGTCTGTTGATGGCTGCAGTCTCTTCGCTTTGTTACTTGGACAGTATCTTGGATGCTGCTGCTTAAGGTGGTACAGCTTGATTGAGCTTTGAAGAACAATAGTGTCAATGCATGTCTGTGAGAGCGGCATTGGGCTGGGATCAGAAGGACATAGGATACCTCCTAAAGCCCCTTCTTTGTATTTATATTCTTGCGGGGGGGGGGGACGATTTCAAGCCCAGGCGTGGCAGCCTTGCAAAAGGCATTTGCTGGCTGTTTAATCACTCTGCATGCTAATAGGGAGCTACCTGTCGGTTTAGGCTTGCATGCTCTAATAGCTAGTTTTCGGCGGCCAGAACCTCAGATGATCTTGGCAAAAGGGAGTAGTTTGCGTTGACATGATGCTCAGTGAGTATCCAAGTAGATTGCAGGTGAATTTGTTATACTATGGGGTTTCTTCTAGTTTTAAAATCCCCTATGACACTGACAGACCTGTGTTCTAATTTGGTTTCTGCATACCAGCATAGGGATATTATTATGCAAGAAATTTGAAAGAGAAATTTCTTTGAGCAGGATGGCTGGTCCCATTACTGCACCTCCTTGTCCAATCTGATAGCATCTCCGTTGGGTCTGGTTCCCGAAGAAGAGTTGGGGAAATGTCTGGGGTATTTCATTTTCTTTTTTTTTAATCTTTAGTTCTTTCCTTGAATGGGCAGTAAAACAGGTGTTAGGAGAATAAAATCAGTATAAATTCAATACTACACTATTTGGATGATTTCCTGTGTGTCAGCTTGGCAGATTCAAAAGATTGCCTCTCGGAGGTAGTTCTTCGGAATCAAGCTCAATTCTGTCTCCATGTCTTATTAATTGGAGGATTTGAGAGTGCTAGTTTCGCTATAGGCTGCTAAAAAGATTACACTTCAGCAGTTGGCATTGGACTGAAGGATTCATGCATTAACTACAGATGGCTGAAATGTCAGCACAGTGGACAGTTTGCGGTGAACATGTTCGCATGTTCCCTTTTCTTCTCGCCAGCGAACTGTACGGGTGTTCAACCCGCTGGCCGATCCAGGCATGGAAAGATCCGTCCAGAGAAAGAATGTTCCGCACAAACAGGTGGACATCCGACTTTTCTAAATGTCCAGTCTGCCTGTTCACGAACAGATGCGGCCGATAATCAGCCATCACTAGCAATAACCTGTGATTGTCATCACTGCATATGGTCCGTAAATCTTAGAATAAATCAGTCCAACTCAAGTTGCTGAGGATCTTTATCTATGTGATGAAACTTGATTTTTTCAACATTTAAGTCAACATAAGAAAATAATTCACACAACAATAAGGTAGTCAACAGGTCCTGAATAAAAGTTAAGGCAGTCTCCAAATTTGTACAGGGTCTGAGGGAAGTTCTGGTTTATCATTGGTTGCTTGAATCACCTTAAGGCCACTTCAAGGAGGGTGGTATTCATTTGAATGATGTAGGCCTTTTAATTTTGCTTTGGAGGTGTGGCAGGAGCATTCAGGGTCAAGTCAACCACTGAATGCTGTGGCAGGGCCTTTGCAGTGCCTATAAATGAAGTGGTAAAATATGGAGATTGGTAATGTGTTGATGAAGGGTTAGTCACTCGTGCTTAGTAACTTTGAGCTCTTAAGAGGATCAATGACCCGGTTGTTGACTTCCCTTACGCAAGTCATATCCCCATGGAGGACTTGGCAGTGCCCATAAAGGAAGTGTCAGAATGTGGACAGTGGTGACATGCTGGTAAAAGAGGTATTCACTTGTGGTAAGTAACTTTGAGCGCTAAAAAGAGGATTAATGACCAGTTGGTATCTGGTTAAAAATGCCTAGTTATGAATTACTGTTTATTTATTTAATATGATGTGTACAGATTTCCAGAAACTGTGGCTGAAATATATATTCCAATTCTTTTCGGAAAAACATGTGGTGGTATCTTTATTTCATGAAGTAAACAGTATTAAGAAATAGGTATTATGCTGACTTCCTGCATGGCAAGTCACCTGCATGTCATGTATGTGTGTATGGGCTATTTTATATGGCTATCTATCCATTAGAAAAAGTCCATAAAAAAAAGGTGTTCTTACACCATATGTAAGCATATAATATACATTGTACAGCACTCTGGGCATATATTAACACTACTCCCCCAACCTCACCTTCCAAACCATCCTGCAAGAGTTATATTTCCTTCCCTTGTGTAGCAATACATCATCATCAATTCCCACTACCAAGGTTCCTTGACAACACACTTTTCAGGTTCTTGATACTATTGATCCAGCAGGCCACTTGCACTGATGTCACTGCTCTAGATGTCAAACATGTCGTGGAGGCAGTGACATGGACTCTTGGAAAAAAGATCATATTTTCTTGTAATAAAGACTCTAGATTGGTCATGTAACAACAATTTTTGGGAAGTAGAAATGGGATTTAGATTTAAGTGGCATTTGTGTGTGAAGGTTGTATTACTAATGCACTAGAGCTTATTTTCGGGTCTTTTTTTAATAAATAATTATAAGTAATTTAACTTCCCTAGCATTACATAGAGGACTGAATTTCTGCACTATATCAGTATAGTGTGTTTCACATAAAATGTGTTTGATGTAATATGGCCACAAGATGTCTCTGCCATCTAAGACTTTTTTTTTAAATATACGCCGATCAGCTGCTCAGCTCGGGCAAGAAAAAAAAAGCCAGGGCTCCACGATCAATTAAGGATACCATTGGAACAGTTGTAAATATTTGGATATTTGACCTGCACACTAAGCAACCATTGCAGGTGATTTCAGTGCATGCGGGGATATAGACTTATTGATTTTTTTTCCTAGACTCTTTTCATAGGCTTGAAACACTGTACACGCATGCATATATGATTTTCTGCTTGTCCAATCAGTTTACCCAATCAGAAACTTATAAGAGTTCTGACTGGATATATCATATATTTTGTCTACACTAAATAACTTGAGAAACTAGACTGGATTTGAAAACTGACCTATGTGCATCCAGGCTATAGAATCTTTGGAAGAGTAAAGCAGGGAACACACATAGATATGGGCTAGATCGATGGCCACTCAATGTCAGCTATCTGGCTAATATCTAATGCGGACATGACTGTAAATCACGGTTGATGTCCATTGCATTACATGGGGATCATGGGTCCCCATGCAAAGCACCGTCGGAGCTGGATGGCACAGCAGTGCTGCACCTCCAGCTCCTTTGGTGTTGGTGCGCAGCTGCCTGGAATCTCGAATGGCTCATATATTAAGCCATGTGTTTCCTGCTTAATACATGCAGCTCATGATAAATAAATGGTGCTTAGAAAGCACTGTAAAATTTTAATTTATCCAGCCTATAAACTGCCTATATATAAGAAAAAACACTTACAAATTTACTAAATGCAACTGAACAGGTATTAACCCCTTTATTTTCGACATGTTTAGCTTTACATTTTCTTAACTGCCTGCTGGAAGTCTTGAAGTTGGTAAATGGGATGCCTGTAGATCTTGATATCACAACTACATCATTAAACTCACCACAGTATATCTTTATTGCCCAACCATGTGGTATAACTAAACATATACACTGAAGGCTTCAAAACCTTAAGATCAGTAGGCTTATAGTGAAACCAGCATGCAGCAGAGATATCTGTAAACCTCTGCGAGTATATTGATTATAGACTCTAAAGGTGGGTTTGCACGTCAAGATTTTTTTGGCCGACAGATGGACGACAAACAATTTTTTGGTTCGTTGTACAAAAATCGGAAACGGGCATTTGCTCTGATGGATTTTTTTTTTCCGATATCTGACTAAAAATCGTCCACAAGGTGATCGGACATGTTGGTAAACTTTCATCTGTCGTTTATATTTCGTGTAAAAAACGAACGCTCCTTATTTCACTCTATATTTTTTGACTCGATTTTTAACCAGTAGCATGACGTATTTCCTGCGCAATGAATGTTGGGATTTTTACAATGTATGATTTTGATTCGTCCATGATATTGTTTATATTTTCTTTCCGAGTAGAACTTTGCGAACGAAACAATTGCATTGTGGACGAACGTAACAACGTGGTGTCAATAGAAAAATACATATATTTCAATATTAAATGTTCGTTGTTAATAGCGATATGTATGTTTGATTGTGAATACACAGCGAATATATTTAAAGTATGAATTAATGTATGCTGCAGTGAGTATACAGGGGTGTGTGTACAGTGTGCTGCAGTGACAACGCCCACATAACACATCACTTCCGTGTTTCCGACGATTATTTTGATTCGATATTTGCCCACCTCCTTTAATGCCTGCTCTGCCAGTGTGAGCATGGAGCTTTATATTTTTTCCCCCAAGTAAGATGCTCTGGTTGGTGGTGTATGTTTTAGAGCGAAAAAAGGTAAGTTCAAAGTCAAGTCCAAATTTTTGGAGTTGCAATTTCAACTAATTATTATGAAAAAAAAATGATGTTTTAAAACAATACTTTTTTTTTGTAATGTTACCTCAACCATTAGTTGATGATAATATGGTGATGAAATTATGTTCAGGAGCTTTGCATTCAACTCACAAAGTCAGCTAGACATAACATTTCTCTATACAACAGTGTATCTCTGGCAACGTAAGCCTATTACAGAAATATGTATCTTATATCTCAATATATTTTGTGTGTTAGTAATAATCAGACTACAACATGTTTTCAATTTTTATTAGAAACACTCAGGTAAAAAAAAAAGAAAAGACATTTTTTTCAAGACTCTCAGTGATTTTCATGCACACATCATTTTGCATAAAGGCAGGCACCGCGCAAGGTTTGCATGGAGTGATGGGTGGAGGGGAATTTTTTAGACTCTCATAACAGACACATTGCAAACTGATCATGGGAGGGGAAAATTTCCGGGAGAGACACCAACCACAAATTTAATGAATTTTCAGTTTTCATTTTTTATGAATGTATATAGGGTGCATTATACTACAAAGGCACAAATTGAAAGTAGTATATTTGTGATGCCCCTTTAAAGAGTCCAAATGCATGTGCAACAGTAATACTGAGAGGGGAGATTTGTCTCTTGCTCAGGGAAATTACTTGGAACCTTACTGTTAAAAGAAAGCAGTTTTTGGCACAAAAGAATCAACAGGAAAATTTGCAAAGTCACTTAAATTACAGACGAAATAGCAAGTCCTGTATTCTACCGAGCATATCTCCTGAATAATTCTGTTTATGTACTCAGCACCCTGCCAAGGGAAAACTTGGCCCCTTCAAAAAAAAATTAAACGTTACTATTTCACAAGCATTCGGTCTCTGTATATAAACATTTTATGTAAGATGGTCCTAATTGGTCCCTGGTGATTAAAGAGAGTATCAAACATTGGATTAACCCTTTTTGGAACATTCTTTTACCTTTTCATAAACAGTTAGAATTAAACCTTTTTAAATTTTTTAGGATTTTTTACTTTATTCCTTTAAACATTTTTTTTATTTTACATCACATACAGTGTAAACCAAGCTTTAAATTGTAATAAAATTGGTACTTTGTATAAAATTATCTGATGTAAGTTAGTCATAAATACTCTTTAATAAATCCTCTGTTCAAGAAAAATTGGAGAAAAAAGGACATAAACTAAAAAAAAAATTTAAGTAACATGACAGCAGAATATATACACAAGACACATTAAATGGTTACAGACATGGGGTTGACATGGTAAATTTCAATGTTGGCCTTGTCTAGTTCATTTTATTTGTGATCGTTTTAAATTAGGTAATGCTGACAAATGACAGACCATTTTGTATTACACATAATATCATGCTGAAGGTGTATATGTGTCCACATGTTATGATAGTAAGGTACTATAATGGAAAAATAAAAATGAATATCCAACTAAATCATGACATGAACATTTTGTGAAAGAGCACGAGCAGTTTCAGGCAATTTTGTTTTGTATCAAAAGGGACTTTTAATAGCATTTTATGGCAATGTGTTAAATGTATTTTGTAAAGATGTATGAGGTAAAAATTTTATTTTTTACAGGGACTCAGGCAAATGATGGGGTAAAGTTTTTTTCATTTTTTTAAAAGCACGAGACTCATTTAAAATAACATATTTGTTGTAAACAATTAGGGCACAACAATACAAATTTTGAATTAAACAGCACAACAGGGAACATCAAAATAACTTGTTTTGAATTCAGCAGTAATAAATTTTTAACAAAAATACTGAAATGCAATAAGAATGACTCACTTATATATATAACAAATGTGTGCTTGAGGAATGAAAACATAATTTGCAAAACCAGGTGTGAAAAATAATTTTTAGAAAATTTTGAAAATTTTAGCTGGACAACAGTAACAAGTTATAATGTGTTTCCTGATCCTTTTGAGAGAATTTAGTGTGCCTAGGTGTGTGGCTTGCCTGTCATCTTTTTACTCCCGTCTGCGCCAGACGCGCTTCTCCACCCCATGACGGGTTAACTAGTCATCCTGACTGATCCCGATTTTCGGTAGGGAGCAGCCTCTGGTGTGACCATTTGTTTGGTCCCTCCCAATGTTCAACGGCATTTTCAAACAGTGTTGCCTATATAGCATGGTTACTGTAGCTGACGTATGTGGGTTTGCTGGCCAGAGCTGAAAAATTAATCACAATATATTCATCATTATTACTGAATATTATTATTAATGAAGCACCAACATATAACACAACTAAATAATAATATTCAGAATGTTTTCCACCTTTTAGGTGGAGGAAAGAAAAAATATAAAATAATATAGTTGCAAGTGTGCAACTAAATTAATACTTTGTTGAAGCACCTTTTGTTTTTATTACAACACTCAGTCTTTTTGGATATGAGTCTATCAGCATGGCACATTTTAAATTGGCAAGATTTGCCCATTTCTTGTGCACAGCCCTCTTCAGATCTGTCTGAGCTCTGGCTGGATTCCAAAACGTAAATTTTCTTCTGGTGAAGCCATTCCTTTGTTGACTTGGATGTATGCTTTGGATCGTCACCATGCTTCACTGTGGGTATGGTGTTGTTTTGGTGATGTGCAGTATTGCTTTTGCACCAAACATATCTTTTGGAATTATGGCCAAAACGTTCAACCTTGGTTTTATCATACTATAACACCTTTTCCCACATGCTTTTGGGAGACTTAAGTTTTTGCAAAATGTAGTCTGGTTTGGATGGTTATTTTTTTGTTAGTAAAGGTTTTCATCTTGCCACTATACTATATAATATTGTACATCATCAAAACAATACCATACCCACAGTGGTGGCGTGGTGGTGGCAGCATCATGCTTTGGGGCTGTTTTCTTCAGCTGGAACTGGGGCTTTAGTTAATATAGAGGGAATTATAAACAGTTCCAAATACCAGTCCATATTGGCACAAAACCTTCAGGCTTCTGCTGGAAAGCTGAACATCTTTAAGCATGACAACAGCCCAAAGCATCCATCCAAATCAATTAAGTTTTGGAATGGCCCAGCCAGAGCCCAGACCTGGATCTGATTGAAAAACTCTGAGGTGAGAAATTTCAGGGCTATGCACAGGGATACCCTTGCAATCTGGCAGATTTGGAGTGATTCTGCAAAGAAGAAAGGACAAATCTTGCCAAGTTAAAATGTACCATGCTGATAGACTCATCCCCAATATATGCCATGCTGATAGACTCAAGGTGATTCAACAAAGTAATGCAATATGGGGCCGTGCATTATCAGGCTGCAACATGAGGTGATGGTCATGGATGAATGGAAATGGGCATGTCTGTAATGTATTAGATCGATTTGTGGGCAGATTTATGGCAACATTTTAAGTTTGAACATTTAAATTTGTGGCCGATTTTTGGCAGATTGATTGCCATGAGCAAGCATGGCAGTCGATTGGCCGCCAAATAGTCCGCAAATTGAAGTGTATATGGTAAATTCAACGTGAAAAAACATTTAAATTACTAAATGGGAAATTTAACTTTAGCCAATCTCCACTGCTTAATCAGAGATTTTGCTAGGGAGAAAATCTAGTCATGGAGAGCAAAACATGTGGATTTTCATGGACGTTGTCTTCCATTAAGTTTTAATTAGTGAGTAATTTATTGAGGAAAATTGGACAACGTGCAGATTGGGGTTGATTTACTATGCACAAACAAGTATAAAATTTGTATGCACACATATAATGTGCAGTAATTCTACAATAGAAATACACGCATTTTATTAACAAGACTTATTGTTTTTTTCTATAGAAAACCACACTTCAGCATGTTAGGGTAAATTGCACTGGTCTTTTAAGCGACAGAAGATGACCTTGCTTTAAGTTTAAAATGGATGTCAATTAGGTCGTTTAAAGAACAGAAAATGTATTGTTGTTAACCAAGCAATAAATTTCCTGTTTTTAATGCCTTCTGTCACATTCAGAGGGTTGTTTGGTTGTTAAATTACCCCATTGACTTCAATGCTGAAGCTTTAAAATCGACTGTAGCACTTTGCAAACCTTTTTTCACTTGTTTTTCAGTCTATAAAAAAATTACCTGGGAGTGTCTATCCCACCTTTCCAGGCACCCTTCAGGGTGAGGTGACCTTTGTAGCCCCTCCTCATAAAATGATCATGATCATAAAAATGATCATAAAAAGTAACGCCCCCTCCCTCCTAAGTTACCCCGATTTAAAATCCCGGGATTTATTGAAATCCAATAGCAGTGATATAAACCTTGGAACATATCATACAACCCACATATTAATATAAGAGAAAAACACAGAATAAAAATGTTTATATATATTTACCCTTTAATACCTTGCATCGTTAGACATTAAGACACAGGTTCAATATATGTATGTGCTGCAGATGGAAGAATTCCTTGTTCAGTAATTAGACACAATACAATCTGTTTCTGTATAGTGATGTATAGTATAGATCTGTTTCTGTATAGTGATGATCACTTATCATACTACACAGCATTAGAAATAATATCTGATAGTTAAATCCCCTACATGCTGCATGTAGTATGTTTGCGATGTGGATATTTTCAGAGCTTACTCAATACATGCATCGCTTGCCCCCAGGTTGCTGTAGGATGTCTAAGGCGGCAGCCTGTGGGAGATGTCACTTGACATTGAACCTTTGAGTGAGAAGATGAAATCTGACAGCGTCATTAGCTGTATGCTGTGTTTTCTAAACATCAGCACCGGGAGAGGTTGTGGGGAGCTATTGATATACAGCTGTTTATTTAAAAGATACGTGACCTACACACCGCAACAAATCAGGGACTTTGTTTTTCCCAGTAGATAGGCTAATCCTTTTTACCCTCTTAGTCACAGGTCTCTGACTTTGGCTTTGTTGATTTAATGCTGATTTAATATTTAATTTTATCTTTCATTCCTTGAATAGAGCTGACACATTGTGATTTGTTGTCATAGATAAGGTAGTGTTTAGATTATATTGTGCATGCAGGTTTTTGTCTTGTATATTTAAAATTGGTGTCATTGGTATATCAGCACTACAGACACTAGAAAATATCTTCTTTTGTATATATATATATACAGGACAGGTCAAAAGTTTAGACACACCTTCTCATACAATGTGTTTTCTTCATTTCATGCCCATTTACATTGGCAGTTTCTCACTGAAGGCATCAAAACTATGAATGAACACATGTGGAGTTATGTACTTAACAAAAAAGGTGAAATAACTGAAAAAATGTTTATATTGTAGTTTCTTCAGAATAGCCAACATTTGCTCAGATTACTGCTTGGCACACTCTTGGCATTCTCTTGATGAACTTCAACAGGTAGTCACCTGAAATGTTCTTGAAGAAGTTCCCAGAGGTGTGTAGCTTTTGTTGGCCCCTTTGCCTTCACTCTGTGTTCCAGCTCAGTCAAAACCAGGTCCGGTGACTGTGGCGGCCAGATCATCTGCCGCAGCACTCCATCACCCTCCTTTTTGGTCAAATAGCCCCTACACAGCATGGAGGTGTCATTGTCCTGTTGAAAAAGAATTATTGTCCAACTAATGGGATGGCATGTCACTGCAGGATGCTGTGGTAGCCATGCTGGTTCAGTGTGCCTTCCATTGTCTCACCAGCAAAACACCTCTACACCATCACACCTCCTCCTCCATGCTTCAGAGTGGGAACCAGGCATGTTGGATTCATCCGTTCACCTTTTCTGCGTCTCACAAAGACACGGCGGTTGGAACCAATGATCTCAAATTTGGACTCATCAGACCAAAACACAGATTTCTACTGGTCCAATGTCCATTCCTTTTGTTTCTTGGCCCAAACAAATGTCTTGTATGTTGCCTCTCCTTAGCAGTGTTTTTTGGCAGCTATTTGACCACGAAGGCATGATTTGCACAGTCTTCTCTTTACAGTTGTTCTAGAGATGTGTCTGCTGCTAGAACTCTGTGTGGCATTTATCTGGTATTTGATCTAAGCTGCTGATAAGTTGCATTGTCTGAGGCTGGTGACTCAGATGAACTTGTCTTAAGAAGCAGAGGTTACTCATGGTCTTCGTTTTCTGGGTCGGTCCTCATGTTTGCCAGTTTCGTTGTAGCACTTGATGGTTTTTGCAACTCCATTTGGGGACACATTTAAAGTTTTTGCAATATTCCGGACTGACTGACCTTCTTTCTTAAAGTAATGATGGCCATTTGTTTTCCTTTAGTTAGATGCTTGGCTCTTACCATAATATGAATTTTAACAGTTGTCCAATAGGGCTGTCGGCTGTGTAGTAACCTGAATTCTGCACAACACAACTGCTGATCCCCACCCCATTTATAAAGCATGAAACTCTACAAAATAACCCTGATAAGGCACCCCTGTGAAGTGAAAACCATTTCATGTGACTACCTGTTCATCAAGAGAATGCCAAGAGTGTGCCAAGCAGTAATCTGAGCAAATGGTGGCTATTTTAAAAAAAACTAGAATATAAAACATGTTTTCAGTACACATACTAGTTAATGATTATAATTACCTTGTGTCTCCATGCTGTCACATAGCTCAGTCTTGGCCTCCCCATTGGGTCTGTAGCCTCCTTTTTGGGTGAACTTGTTGCTCATTGTGGCTGCAGTGACAACTGCCTTTAGACTTCTTTTGCGTTTGGGGACATTCAGTTCTGGATGGAAAAGGATGACGTAGACCTTGGGCATGTAGAGCATACCTAAGGATACTGAGGCACTCAAGCTTACTGAAATCGTCAGTGTTGTGGTCTGAATATGCATCTAAAGAAAAAGGTGGGTGTTAGTACAATAAAGTTAATGCAAAAAAAAAAAACAGAGACATAACAGGTTAAGAGTTGATGATGAGAGAGAGTATTATACTTCCTATATAGCAGGAGAAGAGTATTGTACTTCCTATAAATTATAGGGAGAGTATCGTAATTCCTGTATAGTATTAAAAGAGTATTATACTTCCTACATAGTAGCAAGGAGAGTATTGTACTTTCTGTATAAAAGAAGGAGAGCATTGCACTGTCTTTATAGTAGCAGGAGAGTATTGTAATTCCTGTATAGCATCAGGAGAGTATTGTACTCCCTATGTAAGAGCAGGAGAGTATAGTACTTCCCATATAGTCACCACCAACACAGCAATGTTAACTCATGTAAGTTTATGAATAAGATTTTAAGCTCACCCTAGCAGATAACCAATGTGTGATCATCTATTTAGTACAGATCAGCACAATGTGTTTGAAATTCTTGTTTGCTGAACCAAAAAGTAAAATACTTAGGATAGGTTATATTAAGCTACACACACAGCTCAAGTTAGTAAGTGATTGTTAACTCAGGATAAAGGAGTTAAAGTTAAACTACCTGTTATTCCTTGCTCAATGAGTCCAAGCCAATCCCTTATACACTTTCCATTCAGAAGCAAAATAATTGAATATAATCTAAAGAAACTTGCTAAGAAGCATTTATTCACAAACACGATTTCCTCTGAACTAAAAAGCCTACCTACTAGAATGATCTTAATACATTAATGTTTCAAGACAAATGACAGTGTTGCATTGGACCAGTCCACATAAAACCCTTGTCAACTTTAATTCTAGAAATGGGTACTTGCAGTAAAATGAATGTTATGGCCAAACATAGCTGAATATTACATATATTATATTTAGTTGTAACTACTTTTCTAAGGAACATTTGTTTGGCCCAAGATCTATTATGGTTAGTTCTAGGCTGCCAGTCTACCTATAATAAACATATTATGATTTTGCTAATGCTTTTTGGTTAGGGATTGTTGTAGGAAGGAGGTGGGGGTCACTTTTTCAATGATCCACCAATAGGACCCATCAATCCTTCATCCATATTCTTATTGCAAGCGGAAGAGACAGTTCAGCATGCACCCTGTATTATATACTTTCTATGGAAACAACTAAATACTCTTTTTACCTTATCTATATCTTTATGTATTTTGATTTCTCATGCTTCGTTGGAATTCTAATACGATTCAATCTTTTTAGATAAGATTACATGCTTCTCTGGCCTTTAAAGTCCCCAGGTCCTTAAGGAGGTAGGGAAAAACGTAACCCCTAAGGTGTGGGATTTGGGAACGGGACCTTTGTCCCAAAATCCAAAAACCCACAACTTTTCCATTCATATTTTTCATTTATATTGGGATGTTGGCCAGCTGAACTGATAGGAAGCTATTGATCGCCCTACATTTTACCTATCAGCATGTCTTTGGAGTGTGGGAGGAAACCTACGCAGACAAGGGGAGACCATGCAAACTCCTACAGTCTATATTATTTTGAGTATGGTTATTTTATTACTAAGCAATCAATTAAATTTCACTAAAGAACACATTTTAGTGCTTTAGAGCAGTATTTGAACAAAGGGCAGGAAAAATGGCAAAGATCAACACAGACTAGAACCTCACTATATGCCTTAAACGTTAGTGCGTAATCAGATTTACATGGATTGTATATGCTATGTTTAATGTCATCCATATGTTTATGTATGCCAGCAGTAAAACTTGAACCTTGTTCTTGCTGTTGTTCTTTTGCAGTGATAAAATCAGACCCAATAGCTAAGTAAGCTGACAAATTTATTACGTAGATCAATTACCCTATTTCTTTGCACTATAGAACACTTTGGATCATAGGACGCAACCCTTCGTTTTGGAAAGAAAAAAAGTCAGAGGCATAGCTATCGGAAAGTCATGAAAGTGAATATACAGAGTGTTTCAGCAAAGTAGGCAGTTTTTTACATATTTGGACCATAAGTCGCACATATATTTTCCCTTTCCCTTTGATTTTAATGGGGAAAAAGTGTGTCTAATAGTCTGAAAAAAAGTTTTTTGCATTTCTGAAAATGAGAGAAAATCGGCAAACAGAACAAATGGATGTTTGCTTCATCCAATGATGCATAATTATGCTAGTTTTTGTCAGCCTCCACCTAGCCCTGGGGGGAGTGCGGCGCCGTCAGGGTCCCCAGTATGGT
>CM070033.1:117097579-117113861 GCA_036250615.1 Ptychadena robeensis
AGGGGGGCTCTGGGTTGAAGACCGGGCTCTACGGACACAGACTCCTCCCTCTGTCGTTGGAATATACGTCTACTAACCCCATGTAGGCGTGACAGTTTTGTAGATCTAACTTTGTCAACAAAAGATTTTATAGTCTTGAGCAAGTTTCAGGAGAATTAATTACAAGAGCTCAAGTTTTTTTTGACTGTACAACTGTTAAATCATAAACAAGAGAGGGGAGCTTTATTATGATCAGTATTTTCAGAGAAGTAAAGATTTTGAAGTACTGTGCATGTGGTATATGGAGCTCTGGCACTTTTCAAATTTGCTGTACATAACTAATAAGAACTCTTTTCTACAGGTCTACTTTTTCTATTTTCACATTTTCTTTAAGCTATTCTCATTGAGAGCAAGGATCAGAATGAGAAAGAAACTCCTTTTGCTGACCTATATATGGAGGGGGTTGTCTATATGCTTGCAGTGGCACCTGGGAAAGATATTAAACGAGCCACTTAGAATGTAACCTATGCACTCCTAAGATATATTTTTGCCTATGGTGAAAAGAATTCTACCTTTTTTGCAGATAATTTCATGATGCTAACCCAGGGGTGGGCAAACTAAGGCCCGGGGGCCGGATCAGGCACTTTAGCTTTCTTTTCCAGCCTTTTGTCTTATTGTTAAAACAATGCACCCCTCTGCTTGTTCTCTGCAATGAGGGCACATAATGCCTAGAGGTGTCCAAACATTGCCATGGAAATGATGGTCATGACATGATTTCTTTGTAAGTGCAGGAGATTTAAAAATGTAACCACCCTGTCACACATTGCCTATTACACATCACCACCGTTATAAGTGATGCCAGCGATGCATGGAATTGGTACACATATGATGGGTTGGCCATTACAGGCTCTTGGTCCGGCCCCGTTATCAAATTTAAGAAGCCAATGTGGCCCACAAGTCAAAAAGTTTGCCCGCCCCTGCGCTAACCCCATGCTCATTATATTACATTCATATTATTCCTGGTAAGCAAAATGTTCAGGCTAATCTGAAGTACATTTGACATTTCGTATGTTCTAACTCTTGCCTCCAACACAGTCCTTCCTAGAATCAATCACAATAAGATACGCCTCTGTTTATTTCATCAGGAAGTAAAAATGATCAAAAACGTGACTTGACAAAGATTTTTTAGGCATCAAGAAGTATACTGGGCATAAAGAATTTATTTCAGGTGGTGGCTGAGATGCTCAAAAGGCAATAAGTCAACTCTTAAGGCCCCCATACACGGGTCCGTTTCCCATCAGATTCCGGGACGATCGATTCTGGGCGCGTGCACGCGAAACGATCGTCCCGGAATCGCGTGAAGCCAACCTTGTCCGTCCGATCACGTCCGATCGTTCGGGGGCCCAGAATCGGATCGGACAGAGAACCAACATGTTGGTCTTTCTGATCCGATTCTGCACACATCAGGGGGAGTTGCCATTTGTGGAGTAAGCGATCGGACACGGAATCGTCCAGGAATCCGTGGGACAAGGTGGTATGTAGCGATCGGACACACTTAATTGGCCGATCGATCGGACCTCCGATTCCCGCTGAGATCGCCGGAATCGATCGGATAGGTGATCGATCGGCCATGGAATCCGACTGTGTATGGCTAGCTTTAGATGTGTAGGAAAACCTAGTGGTATTGCTGTTTTCTACAGAGAAAGGATAGAAGCAACTAGCAATAATTCAATCTTGAGCATTCCTCTTGTGGGTTGGATGACAGCTCCTTCCTTCCAGAGACTTCATAGGGGCTTCAGGTCAACACCAGCTTTTCAAATTCTCTATGATATGGTTCTAGAACTGTATGATCTTCACACCTGTCACAACTGTTTTGCCGCACTATTGCAGTGAAAAAGGCAAATCCATACTGCCTAAAATTTTAGTTGTGTTGGACCCTCATTTCTACAGCAATATCATATTATGCAATACTTTACAGAGTCAAACAAATGTATGTCACTAATTCCTCAAGAGTTCCCAAATATTTTGTTTGTGTATTTTCTTTTATAAACTACATGAAAAGTACTGGAAATCAAACCTAGGGATCTATTACTATTAAAAACCACACTGCCTCATAAACACTGGACTGAAATTTACATATTTCTTTTTGTTTTGTGTTAAGGAAGCCTTCCAGCTCAATTACAAGTCAGGGCAGATCTAGCACGAAGTCAGAAGCATACCTTGATCATTTGTCTTGATTATCATTGTCCTTTTAGAAGTTGTGCTCCACATTTCTACTTTAATTCAAGTATCTGACATACGGTAAGTGCATTGAAGCTGCAACTGCAAAACTGATATTTGCATTATTGTGCTGAGGTTGCAACACCAAGGAAATGATCAATAGAGACATTTTTTATTTGACATCTTTGTTTAGACAGTTCAAAATCCCTTAGATTAGCATCATATTTTAACTAATTATATATATATATATATATATATATATATATATATATATATATATATATTGTCATCCATAGTTTTGACATTGTATAGTGGTTTAATGCTTCTTTCTAATTTCCTCAATGATAAAGGGTAATTAACAAATATGATCAATGTAAATGTTGATTCTATGCATTTTCACCTCTTAGACACGTATTTTCTTGAATAATTTAAGTAAAAAGGCTCTTCACCAACTAAAAATACAGAAAATCAGGAAACTCATCTGTAAATTATGTTTTCAGAAAAGCATGCATCAGATTCACAAAACCTCTATAATAAAAGCCGTATTTGGCATATCCCTCAAAGCATGGTCATGATTAATGATCCCAAAAACTATTTTCCTTGTTATAAGCTCTTAGCGTATGCCTTGACATCATAGTTTGTGTTGGTTAATAAGCAAACCTAAAATATAAAAAATGTTAAATGTGATTATAATATATTGCCTCTAGTAAATCAGGCTGATTTCAATCTGGTTTCTATATATAGTTTACAATTGTATGTACAGGGAAGAAAATGCCTCCTGATTAAAGTTTTTGTCTTTTTCATAAAATCTTATATTTTGTAACAAAACATAACCACAAAAATATGTAGATGACAATATGCCCCCCTGAAATTTTTCCCTTCCAACTTTTTTGCTACGTTTTTGAGTAAAGCATGTCAATTCACCTGTCTTCCTCTGATCATTCCTATATAGCAAATAGTCTGGGTTGTTTTATACCTGTAGTCTACAGTATTTATATGCAATATTTCATATTAACGTGATAAACAAATACATTGTGTTGGAAAGGAAAGTATATTGACATCATACTGAGGAAAAATCGCCTAAAACTAAAAGTGGCCATACACGGTTCCAGTTTTCTGTTTGATCATTTATTTAAGTTGATTACTTTAAAATTTATTATTTTTTGGCTAAATCAATTGACCAAAAATTATTCAAATCAAACAAAAATTTATCAAGCATTGATCAGACATATTTCAGTTGATTGTTCAAGTATCTGACAGGTTTTCTTGGTATTCTGTTTGTCGATTTGTAAACAATTGTACTAGGGAGCATGTGCACAGGGCTTTGGAAAGGAATCAGTTGGTTGTTAATCACATTTGTGGTGATAAAAAGGGAATGTTTTTTCAAATGATCTTTTCAAATCGTTTTTTAAGTTGATTGAACATATCAATTGAGCCATGAATGCACAACTTAAGACTAAAGCCCCCCATAGACAGGCAGACTCCTCCATGCAACTTCTGTACAACCAACTTTTCTTCTACCAAAACCATGTAATAGGAGGACATTTCTACACCTTCCAATCACTATGTATTCTATCAGGGAGGTCACTATACTACATAGTTGTTGGTAAGTCTCATGAAAGTTGTATGGAGGAGTCTGCCTGTCTATGGGGGGCTTAAAGACTAAAGATAAGATCACTCCATACAATTTCCATTAGATCTACCAACAACTATGTAGTATAGTGGCCTCCCTAGATTGTAAGGTGTATGGGAGCCTTTAGACTGTGGTTAGTCGAAGTTCTGACTTTGTAGAGGAACCATGAATGGCTAATTAAACATGTTCAGCTGACTATCTCATAATAGTATTACATTTTTTGTTTTCTTTATACATATTCATATAGGATGATGAAAAGTTTGTACATTTGTTTTATCTAGGATGCAAGAACTGTTTCCCAACTTTGTGGCCATAGAGGTGTCAAATTAAAAAAACTCCCTGTGGGGGCATACAATCAAAACTAAACTCATAATATTTTCTAATAGCAGAGATATTTTACTTGAATATTGATATGCTTTGTGTATTTCTTTTAGATCTGTGTCTAGATTGTGCCGTTTTTTTTGTGCAAGAATTTCCAGTTATTAAGTCAATTCACTGCTGCTTCCTCTTCTTGTCTAGGGTGACCTTTCCAGTTATTTGAGGAGCAGCAATGGTCACCAGCAGCTAACATCAAGAGCTTTCCTTACTGAATTAACTTCAAGACAGCTATCATACAGGCTGAGCACCAGAACTATTGCCTCCAACTTTTCAACAAAGAATACTTTTGGGCTCAGAGTCTGAGTGGTCTGCACCCATAACTTGCTTCTGCAATTGTCAACCTGGAATGCTGGAAACCTTTAATGGGTGGATCTGCTTAGCCCAGGGGTAGGCAAACTTTAACCATGTTTTTTTTACAGAAGGGCTAAAGCAAGAGCCCGGCATAGGTATATATTAAACAATATTAGTAAATGAAGGCTTTTGATAGTAAACATAAACATTCTATTGCAGTCAAACTACAGCAAGTAGGAGACCCAAACAATCATGCTCTAGGCATTATCTCCACTAAATCCAGGGAATGAGTGGAGGGAAGTTAAAGTGCCCTTACACCAAGGTGACACAAGGACAAAATGAAAGTCTATAGGGACAGTTCTGCTCTCTCTAAAGCCCCACACACATATAATGAATTACTGTAGTAATAGCTTATGTATACAGCTGATAGGGTGACTTAACCACCTGGGTGTTAGGGACTATTCGCGTCATTTTTTACAGCACAAAACCGCGCCGTATGGGAGGTTGTGGCAGAGTACACAGTCTCTTAGGTGTGACCATTGACGCCTAAGATGCAGAAGAGATATGCGAACCTGAAATGATGCAGAATTGGCGCGGACACAATTTAAAAAATATGGACAAGCTGTGACTGTTCTGGGTGCAGGCATTATTCCCAGATGGTTAATGATCTGAATGGGTGGATGTCCGAAAGACCATCCTGCATAATGCCTGTTGTCTTCGAGGGGGGGGGGGGGCAGCAGGGTGTCCGGAGTTTAGCTATAACACCAAGGCATCATCACACAAGCACTTAACATGCCTGCTACTTTTTTTTTAATTGAAAGCAGCTGCAAAGAAATTCCTCACTGGGCTGATGATTGCTGCAATAACTCAGTGTGCAAATCAAAGGGAAACGTTCTGATCCTTTCACGCTCACAGATTTAATAACAAATTACAAAGCGTTAATGCAGTCTTAAGCGGCTGGTAATGCTTTGTGAATGCCAATAGATCAAAGCAAGATGGATGTTCCCATTGCCTACATCTGACTAATGTCTGTATTCAAATTTAGTGAATATGCCAGCTTGCACTTTGTGTATTCACTCTACTAACAACCAAACCAAAAATTTTGAAAATAAAATCATGCAAAGCATACAGGCAGCAGAGCCTTCCTGCCAGGTAGTATACATTTGCATCCAGGCATTATTGTGGTGCACTACTCTACCCAGTTCTGTAATCTGGTGATCCAGATTACACCTGTTGAAACTCAAGTTTTTTGCCCTCTATGTCAGCAAACACCACACCTCCATTAAGCCACCATACACCCATAGATCCCGGCATGATCCTCGAATGGCCGATTGCAGTGTGATTTTGGAAGACATGGATCAGTCGCTCCAGGCGGGCAACTTTGATCCGCGGGTAATTTTGTGGCCGATCGATTGCCGTGAATGCGCATGGTGATCAATCGTCCGCAAAATTGCCAGCGGATCAAATGCGTTTTTAGGGGACTAAGGGGGGGGGGGGGAGTCACTCTGGACTTAAGCCCCCTATGCATGCATAGATCTGCGGCAGAACATTGTCCCAATTTTCTATATATATACAGATACAATATACAGATGGAGATGTTTAGCCTTGGTGCACACTGACCATTTTAATATACCAACAACTTAGCATATGAAATAGTGGACACATCATTTTACTTAGGCAGGATTATGTTTGAATATGTCTCCATATGTGTTTATATGTGCAAGTCCTGTTTCGTTTGTTCCGCAGACACAAAAAAAAAATTCTAATTGAATCATCAACTAAACCCTCATCTGCCAATTACCACCACAGTTTAAAATGACTACTATCAACTGTATGATCTTCAGCTAAGTATTTTCTGTCTCTAAAATGTAATCGGACAACAGTCTGATTGTATTTTAAGTATGTTAATTGAGAGTTTGTATTATTAATTACATTGGTTTACTTGCAAAAAGCGGTTATCTTCCAGTGTGGACTGCTATTAAAACAAGGCATTTTACAGTCTAAATGCTGTGCGCTTGCATAAAAAATGACTTAATTTACATTTACTGCTGCAGCTCATTTCATTTTCAATCCAGAATGAGATAGATAACCCATACTAGGTAAAAGATCAATATCTTTGTAATATTCAACCAATGTTTTATATTTGTCTAACCAACCTCATAAATACTAGGCAGCACTTACGAAACACAATAATGTATACAGGTTTTTAATATGACACTTAAAATGTTAACATCGGGGTGCAGTTATCGGCCTGTTTGACGCTCCCAACTGTAGCCAACTTTATTATACAACCATAGTTACCTAAAGGAAACAACCTGAATCTTAAGCCCCCCATAGACAGGCAGACTCCTCCATACAACTTTCATGAGACCTACCAACAACTATGTAGTATAGTGACCTCCCTGATAGAATACATAGTGATTGGAAGGTGTAGAAAGGTCCTCCTATTACATGGTTTTGGTAGAAGAAAAGTTGGTTGTACAGAAGTTGCATGGAGGAGTCTGCCTGTCTATGGGGGGCTTTAGATGGATATCCTTTGGATGTCATTTTTCAAAATCTGAGCTGGACCTATTTAATGTCATGTTTAAAAAATCAGATTTAATAAGGTAAATGTCCTTTGATCACTATACTGTTCTTGCATTCCATACCAGATGATCCATTTACTAATTTGTGTTTTTTTTTAACTGAAAAAGTTGTTATATTTACAAAAAATGCCTGTGTAAAGGAACGATCAGTGGCACATTTATGGATACATGTGTAGATAAATGTAAATCAAGGTGTTTAAAACAAATGCTGTTGATCCAGACTTAAGTAGGAAACACTCATAAGCCGATTACTATTTTATAAATAAAGCTAGCCACCTTTTTACTTACTAAAAGTAATCTTCAGAAGCTGGCATTCTTTTCTACTAATAAATTCTTTTTTTTCAAAGACAGCAAGAGACAAATCTCTTCATCACTGTGAGCTATGAATGGGGAGTGATTGACATGAGGTGGGTGCAGAAAGTAATTGCCTAGCTTGTAAATTTATACAAAATCAGAAACAATTTAAGTCTGTGCAGTTCAAGGTAAAGCCCCCCATAGACAGGCAGACTTCTCCATACAACTTTCATGAGACCTACCAACAACTATGTAGTATAGTGACCTCCCTGATAGAATACATAGTGATTGGAAGGTGTAGAAAGGTCCTCCTATTACATGGTTTTGGTAGAAAAAAAGTTGGTTGTACAGAAGTTGCATGGAGGAGTCTGCCTGTCTATGGGGGGCTTTAGAAGCAAATTGTAACATAGTCCTTTAAGTATAGTATAGGATGCAGAGTTGAAAAAAAACATACTGTCCTTGTATTTCCAATAAATTCAATCACAATCAAGCCTTCTTAAAACAGAAGGTATTTACACGGCCCAATCCAGCACAAATCCCAAAACTTTAGGTGGAAGCCTGCGTTTTGGGACAGTGGGCGGAGCCATGCAAATTATTCCTTTTCGCCCCATCAGCCAAATGCACATCCAAAAAATGCTGGTGTACAGTGCAAATATAGCCTTTTTGGTACGGAGCCATTTATTCCAAACTGCATACAGCTGTTTTAGGCTACTTGGCCATCATCAGTGCAGTGCATGGAAACCATGGCTCTATGGTGTGGGGCTTGGAAGCCGAACAAAGAGAAGTACCCATGAAAGTTATGGTGAGAAGGGATGAAAGGAATCAAAAAGCCCTCAACTCGAGCAGTGCAAGCACAATCAAGCCTTCTTAAAACAGAAGGTATTTACACGGCCCAATCCAGCACAAATCCCAAAACTTTAGGTGGAAGCCTGCGTACCCTTCACGGGTACTTCTCAATAAATTCAATGAAATATGCTTTCATGCTAAGAGCTGAACTAAACATACTGTGGCAAATGAGATTCAGTGTAACTTTTTGTAAAGGTATGCATTTGTATGCAGCATGCAGTCTGGGGTAGAGGTTGGGGTCAATTGACTAACTTCATAACGGAAAAGGGAATAAGAAAAAGAACAATTTGAATCCATACAAAATAGTAAGAACAGAGCTCTTGTTTGAGTGACAGGCTGACAGCTTAAAAAGGTATACTTTAAATGTGAATAAATTACTTAAGGCACAAGAATTCTTATCTAGGGGTCTTTCCTATAAAGCATATGATATATGCAGCATACAAACAGCTAGTCATTGCCAGTTTGTTTAAGATCACTAAAATAGCTTGACTGTCTACTGAATTGAAAAAAAAAAGATTCAAGCTGAACTCCAGTTAAAGTGTTGTGTTAACCTTTATGTGGGACCAACCAGTTGCCCTATTGCCTCCTCTGCTCCAGGGCAAGCTTACAGCTCCTGCTCAGGGAGTCTTTAAGGAACATTTGTCTAGGGTTTTCTGCCAACCTTAAACCTAAATGAACAACTAACCTTCAAGGATGGGGCAAGGAACTAGAGTGTATGGCTTTATTCATGTTAAATACCCCATCTCATGCATAGGAGCAAATGTGTTTTGCTAAACTTTTACCCCTTGTTAAGTAAACTGACTGAACATTATTGAACATATGTGAACATTCACTTTTCCTTAAGTAAAAACAACCAAATCAATCTAATAATTTTCAAAATAAATCCATCTGTTCATTGGAAAATTTGGCCAATCGTAATAATAATAAAAAAACGTAAAGCAAATT
Source organism: Ptychadena robeensis (assembly GCA_036250615.1). Lineage (NCBI taxonomy): Eukaryota > Metazoa > Chordata > Amphibia > Anura > Ptychadenidae > Ptychadena > Ptychadena robeensis. The sequence goes on from CM070033.1 coordinate 117,106,751, forward strand.
CAATAAAAATTTCTTAGTAGAGAGTACTTAAAAATATAGTTGATTCCTTTTTTACAACATTTAAAAATGCAAAAATGTAAAGGTCCCCACACACGTATCGAATGGGGACCAACAGATGAGCTGTGGAGAGCAGCGTGATGACATCATCACGCTGCTCTCTATCGATCACAGCATTGGCAGGGCACCTTTTGTGTGCCAGCCGTTAGTCAGAGATTTACAGACATGTCGTCCCATGTGGGCACTAGCGATCGCCCGCCGCTCGTTGCGTGTGTGGGGACCTTAAGAGTATTGAAAGGCAAAAGTTTACAGGTGTGCATCTTCAACTGAAGAGCAACCTTTTATGCAGTGCAGAGATATTCTATTTTCTATAATATAATAAATAAACTGATGATTGGAATGCAAAGAGAATAGTGATTTGTTATCATAGTAACTCCAAGATCAAGTGGCAATTAACAAACTTCCAGATTACTGTGCTGATATTTTCAAAATTTAAGACACACTTCTGCAGTGACAAGCCATCCCACCAAGATTTTAAGGGATTTGGTTATTTTTTTTAGCAGGACAATGAATTTACCCAAATCTGGACCAATAAAGATGGTGGGGCGATTAACCTGACCTCTATAATCACCCAAACTAAACCTAAATGAGATGGGGCCATAAAATAAAAGAAATAGCTTATAAACAAATGCTCAGCACATCATGGATCTCCTCAAAGCGTGTTGGAAAAACAACCCAGGTGGTAACCTCATGAAGCTTATAAGAAATCTCATGATTTAAAAGGTGGCTACTAAGAATCTAAAATATATGCAGGTTCATATTAAACCATTTTGTTTACTACATATTTCTGATGTATTTCTTTATAGTTTTGTCCTCAACATTAATCTAGGAAGAAAATTATAGAATTAAATCTAAACATTTAGTTAGAACAGTATATGAATTATAATAAGTAATGTTATATCTAAACTGTATTTAATCTGGCTATTGTATGAATGATACAAAAGATAGTAAGACGATGTACAAGAAACATTATTGTGGAAAAAACATTTCTATACCATTCCAAATAGTCCAAGTTGTTCTAAAGCATTCTAATTACCCTGATTAATGGGGAACAGCTTTTTTTATCAACTCAACAGGTGAAAAACAGCAGCTCTCTGCAGCTGGTTTGTGAACAGACATGGATAAGACATGGAGCTCAGTGAGGACCTGCGGCTGTGCATTTTGGCTGTTCACAAGTCAGGAAAGGGCTACAAGGCCATATCTAAATGTTTTTTTATAAGTTCCAGTGGTTACAGTGCAAAATATTATTAAAAATACAAGATCTTCTGCACTGTGGAAAATCTCACAGGATGTGGTCGAAAGCCAAAAGTGACACCTGTGCTGGTCAGGAGGATAATGAGAGAGGTGAAAAAGAATCCAAGGATCACCACCAAGACCATCCTGGTCAATCTGGGCTCTGCTAGTGGCAATGTCTCAAGGCAGACAATCCAACAGACACTGCACAATGCTGGGTTCCACACATGCAGACCAAGGAGGACCTTTGCAAATGCTCATCTGGACAAAGAATAAGTCTGGTCTTCTGTGTTATGATCAGATGAAACATAAAAATGTAATTGTTTGGTCACAATGATGTTTCCTTCATTTGGCGTAAAGAAGGAGAAGCCTTCAACCCACAAAAAAAACATCCCCACTGTCAAACCACTGGGAACCTAATGCTTTGAGGGTGTTTTTCAGCCAATAGACCAAGGAACCTAATCACAGTAAACGGCACCATGAAAAATCAACATCACGCAGTCTGCAGAGAAACTTGTCCTTGGGCACCAGTGGACATTTCAGCATGACAATAACCCAAAAACACACAGCAAAAGTGATGAAGAAATGGATAGCAGACAACAACATAACGTTTTGGAGTGGCCCAGCCAGAGTCCTGACTTGAATCAAATTGAGAATCTGTGGAGGGAGCTAAGGATCAGGGGCATGGCAAGAAGACCCTCAAACCTGATTTGGAGCTCATTGCTAAAGATGAATGGGAAAAAATACCTGTGGAGACATGCAAAAAGCTGGTCTGTTATTATAGGAAGTGTTTGATTGCTGCAATAGCCAATAAAGGCTTTTCTATTGATTATTGAGAAGGGTATGAATAATTTTGGCCATGCCACTTTTTGCTCAATAAAAATAAAAGTGAATGGTACACTCTTGTACATCGTCTTATTATCTTTTGGGAGACACCACCCATATATACTCGAGTATAAGCCGACCTGAATATAAGCCGAGGTACCCAATTTTAGAAAATAAATCTGGAAAAACCGAATGACCCGAGTATAAGCCTAGAGGGAGGGAAATGCAGCAACTAAGGCACAAAAACACACAGCAAATGTACTTTTGTTTTGAGGTGTTATTATTTAATTCAGCAGATTTGTAAGTTAATTACAAAGCCCCTGAACATGATAGGTATTGCTCTAGCATATCAAGTTTTTGCACAAAATAAGTTAAAATTTGATTTGTTTTTAACCTAATTTATGCAAAAACTACATATGCTAGAGCAATAAAAAAAATTTCAAATGTTTCCACAACCCTTCTCTACATCTCGCAAATTTGGTGATGATAGCAAGTTTGGGTGCTTTGCAATCCATTCATAAAGTCCACCTACAAAATCAAATTAAATTTTTTGACCCGAATATAAGCCGATTTCATTTTTTGAGCACATTTCAGGTGCTGAAAATTCCAGCTTATATTCGAGTATATACGGTATGTCATTTCCCATTAACAAATAACTTGCTGGTTGAATAAAAGTAACTTTAAGTCAAAATGAGAGAGTAAGTCAGTTTGCACTGTATTTTTTAGGTAGTTGGCCATTTAAGCACATTTACTATTGCTGCATATGTGATATAAACCCAGGAAATACAGTATAGCTTTTCACAAGAACCACTTCTAGGAGACCAGCTAAATTTCCTAAAATAAGAAAATTAATTTAAAGCTTTCTTTGAATTTCAAGGTGTACAAGGTGATTATGGTCATTTTAAAAATCATATAATTGCATGTTGATCCAGAGATTTATCTAAATGCTATTAGCAGTCTGAAGTGATTTTCCCTGGTATGCTTGAACTCTGTGGACATTTGCTTTTGTTCAGTATAATTATACAACAGGGTTTTCCATTAACTCAAGATAATATAGTTACGCTAAATTCTTCTAATGGTGTACAGTTATAGAAATGCTTTTAAGAACATAAAAATATTAGATCTGATATAGTTCTGATATCTAATGCTTTAAATCAAACAATAGATGTAAATAGGTGAACATAATTATTCTTTCAGGAGAACCAAGGTGAGCGAATCGATTTGAAGACAAGGCAAAAATTTTTTTTCCAGTTTTGGAAGTAGGAAAATGTTAGAACCTGTTAGTTTTGTTATTCAGGGTTCTCTTAGTGAAATTTATCCTCAATGTCTGTTTTGCTGGAGATTACCAGAAATTAATAGAGAGAACTATTAACAATAAGCGTATTTATTATTGATCAATCTTTACTTGATATACTGACTGAATATTGATCAGGAATGGCTATTCCTTAAAAAAGAGTTAGCATGGAGTTCTCCCGAACAACCACCAGCCATTCATACCACTCTGTATTATTTAGTGTAACAACAAGGCATCGATCAGTGTATGGATGGTATTCTATGTAAATTGTCCAGCAGCAGAGTCATGAAATTTAAAAAAAGTGAAATCTCACCCACAATTTGGCAGACATTTTTTTACAAATGAATTTTCTATATTGTACGAGAATAATAAAATTTGAGTTATGTATACATTTTTTTAAAATGAGAGTGAAAGCATATTTAGGCCTTTGTGTATGACATCAAGTAGTGATGTTATGGTAAAATGTTAGGTAGCAAACTTTTTTCCACAAATGAATAACATGAAAAATTCTGCTTAAAAATGACTTTAAGCATTGAACAACACATTGAATGCAACAACACAAAATGCATGCTTATTTACAAATAGGAACAGCAGAAAATTATAATTTCCTTAAATTGAAATGTTGTTTTCCTTACCTTCTCAGCAGACTGAGCTGTGCCAAAGAAAATTGGGATGAAGGCCAGCCACACAATGCAAGTGGTATACATGGTAAAACCAATTGGCTTTGCCTCGTTAAATGTCTCAGGAACCCCACGGGTTTTGATAGCATAAACAGTGCAGGTAACCATAAGAAGCATGCTATAACCCAGAAGGCAGATAAGGGAAAGGTCTGAAATGTCACATTTGAGCACCCCTCGTGCTTGCTGGGGATCTGGTGTGCGCTGGTTCTCATAGTCCACAACAGGCCGGGATGGGTCCACAAAAAACCATACAAGCACTCCTAGTAGCTGGACAGAAGAAAGACTGGCAGTGATCACCAACTGAGAAGATGGGCTAATATATCGTGGAGCACTTACTGACATCTTACCCTGCTCAAAAATACGGTAGATGCGATTTGTTTTAGTAAGCAAGGCTGCGTAACTAATACTCATTCCCAGTCCAAGAAAGACCCTTCTCAGTGAGCAAGTTCCATATCCTGGCTGGGCCACCATAATGAAAGTGTTTACAAAGCACAAGAAGATGCCTGTGAGAAGGACATAACTAAGTTCTCGACCAGATGCCTTAACAATAGGTGTGTCATTATATCGCATGAAGGTGCCCACAACAATCAAAGTTGCCAAGATTCCTAACACAGCAAGCAGAACAGGCACAACAGCCCAGGGAGAGCTCCACTCAAGCTTGATTACTGGAATTGATGTGCAGAATGTGTGGTTTTCATTTGGCCTCATGTGGATTGGGCATCTCTTGCAGGTGTAGGCATCGAGCTGATACTGATAACCCTCACATTTTTCACAATGCCAACAGCAGGGCATTCCTTTCACCACTTTCTTCCTTTCACCTGGGAGGCAAGGTTGGCTGCAGACAGAGGGTGGAATCTGAGGGAAGCTGGAAGAGGAAGTAGGAGTGCCTGGCCAGTGCATCCGATCAATCTTGACAGTGACAAGAACATTTGTAAGAAAAAACACAGAATATAGATTTAGTATATACATGCTTTAAGTAGAAAAAAAAATTCTGTATGTTTTCACACTGATATTTATTTTGGGCTTGATTTTACATATTTGAATAAATTAAGTGAAGGCAGACATTATTGAAATATGAGGAAAATATGAAAGTTGCCATGATATTAGATTCCTGTCATCAGATCCAATATACTCTGAATAAGTAATTTAGAACAGTGTTTGTTCAAACCTGTTCTGAACACTGTATAGCAAAAACACCACTCGCTTTTGCAGAGCCAAACATAAAAATCCCACCAGGATGGGAGGAGCACATATTTCCGGTATATGTCCACTGCAGTGTTTTGGCAAAACGTAGCGGAGTTTTAGCCTAAAGGTAAGGATCAATCGCCGTTCTGGAAATACATGCTTTGTGGCAATAGATTATAGGTGTGGAAAACTAAGCAAGACCAGAAAAGTCAAAGTGAAATTGTGACTTTTAATGTCCATACTTGTTGCATTTTCCAGTGAGTATGGAAACCTTTGATTAAGTGAAAAATCAAATCCCATTTCCAGAAAAAGGTTTCAATCACAATCTTTTAAATTCTAAGCTAAAGTTTTCTTTAAACATTTTAATCATTAATATTAGCAACAAACAAAATGATCACACAGTTTTCATTTGCATGTCTAAAACAAAATTACTATGGATATTCCACAAATTTAATAAATCTGTGTCCTTATATAGGACTAGTATATATAGCTAGTCAGTAGCTATAGCTAGTAAACTAACCGCTTGTATCTGTAGCAGATTCCTACACTCTTACAGCAGGAATCCTCAGAGATGTGACCTTATTAGTATAAGTATTTCTAGAACCAGATGAAACAGATATACTTCTACGCTAAGTGTGCATTCCATTTAGTATTTTTACTTCATTTACTTTAAGGTGAAGATGATCTGCCCACTGCCCAATAATTCTGTATTCAGGGGTTCCATTGTGCATTTGGTATTGGTAGATCTCATAACGACCTGGGGAATCCCCATTCTCATTGAATGTCACTGGTGTACCAGCAATACCTGTAAAGACATAGAATGATAAAATAATATATACAAAAGTTTGAAAACTGTTTATGATGCACTATAATTCAATATTAATTAGAAAATCGCAAACGGACATTCTACATTATAGATATGAATAAGTTATCAGTTCCAGATGTGGACCTAACATGCTCCAAAATTAAGCCACATCGTGAATAGTGCTCAGTTTAACACTAAATCAATCAAGTACACTGAGTCCAGAGAGATAAAAACTTGTGTTTAAAACAGCAGCAGCCTACTTTGGTTTTAATGACATTTGCTACATTGTAAAATAGCTTCATGTGTGTGATGTAATAATAAAAATGCAATACTTTATTTATTATACATTTATTTAGTATATTATAACAGGTAAGAGGCATGGCACAAGCATTGGGTGCAGTGGTGATGGGGGAAGCTGGGGCAGGGACCTCTACCAAAACACCATTCTTAAGCTAGCCATACACAGTCGGATTCCATGGCCGATCGATCACCTATCCGATCGATTCCGGCGATCTCAGCGGGAATCAGAGGTCCGATCGAACGGCCAATTAAGTGTGTCCGATCGCTACATACCACCTTGTCTCACGGATTCCTGGACGATTCCGTGTCCGATCGCTTACTTCCCAAATGGCAACTCCCCCTGATGTGTGCAGAATCGGATCAGAAAGACCAACATGTTGGTTCTCTGTCCGATCCGATTCTGGGCCCCCGAACGATCGGACGTGATCGGACGGACAAGGTGGGCTTCATGCGATTCCGGGACGATCGTTTCGCGTGCACACGCCCGGAATCGATCGTCCCGGAATCCGATGGGAAACGGACCCGTGTATGGGGGCCTTAACAGATTACTCTGGGAGATTACACTGGGAATTAATTTATTATTTGAGTTCATTTGAAAGAAAAGGTACACTGCTTTGGGTTAACTGACCATATTAACTGACCATATCAACTTGAGTATAAGCCAACCTAAACTCAGTTAAAAAACATTCTGTGAAAAACTGAATGACTTGAGTATAAGCCTGGGGGGGGGGG
>CM070033.1:117113871-117129251 GCA_036250615.1 Ptychadena robeensis
GGCTCTGTGTTAACTCTGTGTGAGCTGGGCTGCTTGATGTATGCAAAACTGCATATGCTAGAGCAATATTTCTTTTTCTCAAATGTTCTACATTACTTTTGCATAGGAGGGGTCATAAATACAATCTAGTATGCTCATTATTCTACATCTTTGCCAAATAAAAAGAAATCACAAGCCTCCAGCTCACTGATAGCCCTTCTGTCTTAATATTAATCACTGCTACCAACAATTGTTTGGCAATACCTCTGGACATGATATCTTCCTGCCCAGATTAAACCTACGCCGGACTGCAGTTTGACAGGCCTATGTTCAGATTCAATCAACTGACATGCTTGAATTCAACACAATCCAAGGTGACGTGTATTCATTAGCTTGAAGCTTCTGAGAATGCACCAAATACAAAATAGACCATATAATCTCTGTAATGTTACAGATTTGTTTTCTGAAATGTAAATGACAATTGATGATTTAAATAAATGTTTCATTTTTTTATAGAAATATTTTGTATGAAAAATTCTTAAATATTGTGATCATTGGATCACTGGACTGGACAGGCCTATTCTGACTTCTAATTTCCTGACACAAGCTATTCTTATCTCAAAGGAAACCAATGTAATAAGCAAATATTCCAAAAACACTGTATGCTACACAATAATGTTGTAAGGTTGTTCATGTTACCTGAAAAGTTGACATTGCGAATATACTTTAGCAGTTCAGTTCCATCAACTGGGTCCATACGACTGCAGAGTCCAACACTACCAGGACAGACAGCTCTGTGCATGTTGTGAAGAGCATGGGCCATTGCATATACTGCATCAATCACAAATTGTACTTTCCCCTCTTGTTCATAAGTAGACCCCACACCAATTCGCTCCTGATCTGTGATTAAAGGAAAGACAAAAAAATGCAGTCAATGCAAAAAAAAAGCTTGAGCATGGTTTAATCACCAAACTGCTCGATTTCTGAAGTCAACATTTTAAATCTAATTTATGCAAAAACTACATAAACTAGAGCAAAATTTTTATTCAAATGTTTCCACAACCCTTAACTGCATCTCCAGCCAGTGCCATTTCTTGGTTTTTTTGGGGCCCTATGCAAGATTTTGTTGTGGGGTCCTTTTTGGTGAGTTTAAGGAGTTTAAGCAATTGATGATCTGTGCCTCACTTTGTACCTTGTAAAAGAACATGATATGTTCTTGAAACTGAAACTGAAAACACCAAAAATATCAAAAAAATAAAAAGTTGATCTAAGCATAAGACTAGGTAATAATAAAGGTAATACAATTGTAATCATAGAGAGTGTACATAGACAGGGGTGCACATAAGTGTTACTCTGGTACTCAAAAAGGGCCAAAAACTAGCCATGCGTACCTGCATTATTGTTACAAAGCTCATATACGTACTAACAACTTGGAGGAGTCTGGCTGTCAGCCATAGAGGGGAGAGATTGGCAGCACAATCTTCATCCCTCCCACATTAAATATCTGTACAAACAACTTCACTTTATCATGTATACACTACTGTAAAAGTTACATGTTTTATCTTGGCAAAATTCTTTCACTTTTTATTGTTAAATGTATACAATTTATGTCACTTGGAAACATAAATGAATGGTTGCAGTTAGGGGTGTGAAATTGGAAATATAAATTACTAATCCAAAATAAAAGAGTGGTCTTCTAAGAGTGTTGGAGATCTTGGGGTTGAATGTCCCAGTAAGCATATGTATGGGTAAAATCTGACAAGAGAAAAGGACTGTTGGAATGTTGACAATTGGAATATGACTATGAAAGGTTGACATATGGGCTGCAGGTAGTCTCAGGGGTTAGTCACTAACCCAGAAAATGTCAGGGTTGTACTACTGAGGTATGAGATCTGGGGGATCAAACGTGTTGTACTGTGAGAAGTTACATTTGACCCAAAGCCAGCTGGTGACCTGTGGATGGAGACAGCTCCAGAGGCTAACTAAGGGGAACAGGGAGGTCCATCTGCAGCAGAATCTACCATGTAGGAAGCAGAGAAAAGTGAGGGAGACAAGGAGGGAGATGGCACTACATATGGGGGGGAACTCACCAAAAAAAGTTATGTGCGCTCCTATCCATAGATGTTCACAGAGGCCAACAATGTAACAAAATGTTTATTAGACATTTTACACCAAACTTCAAATAAGATACTTAAATAAGATAATTAAATTAATAATATACAAATAAACTGGGTTATTGTGCAACTGGCACTACTTAAATACCACCAAAATCTAAATGTAGAAACTACAACACAGCACAAAACACAATGAATTAGCCTATATCCTAAAATACAAAATACAATGTTTTTTAAAAGTGCATGCAACACTTTCAAGCTGAATTTAGGCCATGAAGTATAATTAAAACAGCTGTCATTTCCACAGGTTTGGTTGTGCACGCTAGTGCAGTTTTTAAAGATTTTTTTCTTTTGTTCATTCACTGAATTTTGTTGATCGATGAAAATATTTTCTGAAAGCATTCTGTGTTGACAGCATTTTTTCCCATCTTTCTTAAACTTTTGCATGGCACTGTATGTTTTGTACTTTAAATACCAGAAAATGGTATTAAATAAAAATACACTTTTACATTTCCCACCCTAGTGTGACATCATCACACATAAAACCCCTTGTCTGTGTCCAAGACAAGCTAGCCACCCCCCAACTCCTACACACATACACACATTGATTTCACTGTGACGTCAGATGCCTTTGAACTTCATTTATGCAACAACTTGTATTTATGCAACTACATGTGGTATTCCTACAACCTTTCTCTATATCTCCAGCCATTTTAGGGATAATACAATGTTTGGACACTTTGTAATTAACTTGGTGAGAAATGAAATTCCACAAACTGTACCTTTAAAGAGCCTCGAAAGGACAATGCCTCCTCTTTTAACCATCCGAGTTTAGCAACAATTATGGATTTTAGTCAAAGTTGGGAACTAACAAACTTGATGCAGACCAGAGCCAGGAAGTGGAGAGCAGTGCTGGAGGCTGGGGAAGGTAGGAACTGGGAAGTAGTAGCTTGGGGGCCCCCTTAGTGGTCCCGGGGCCTGCACAGTCTGCATACCGAAAAAAAAGCCCTGTCTCCCTCCAGCAATTTTGGTGATGATAGCATGTTCAGTGGCTCACAAAATCAACTCACAAAACAGCTAGTTGAAAAAATACGACCATGTCTATTGTCTGTATAGGAAAAAGATTAAAGTAAACCCTCACTATAAATTGTAAAAAAATTTGTTTTTTCACGTGTGACATGCCCACTCTCTACCCCAGTAATTTTGCTAATGCTTCCATATGATGGGAAAACAGAAATAAAATAACAAGCACAAATACTTAAGGGACAGGAAGAGGAGAGGAGGATTAATTAAAGCTTGTTAGGGTTACCTAGGGGTAAACAGGCAGTTACATGTGACTACATTTTACTTTTATTATGATTTATTATAGAATTTATTTAAACATATCTAACTTTCAATTGCTGTCGAAAACATTGTGCATTTTCACATGCATGACCAACCACACAAACCTGTTGCAGTCACAAGTTTACACACAGTTCTGGTTCCGGCACCTTATGCAGTGGTAGCACGGCCGGGGAGCTCCTGCTCACTAGACGGGTTTTCAGCTCTTGTACAGGAAAGTCAGGATGGGTCCTGCCAGAGAGGAATATTGCTCCTTCATACATCCAGTGATAGGGGATTGATGGAGCAGTGGATACAAGGGGCCCACAAGGAGTGTGGGGCCCAGGTCTGTTGCTGCTGAGAAGCAGAGCCAAGGACAATCATTTATGTTGACTGTCTGAAAGACAGGAGGCTTTTCATTTTCTGTTTGTTTTTCTGTTTTGTGGACTGCTATTAACCCCTGTGAGGGTAACCCTTTTGTTTTGGGGAATAAATATGGTCAGGAAGCCCTACAGAGATACCTGATTGGTGGATGTACCTCTTTCAAGAACACCCCTTTGAGGCTGAACCCCCACAGTGTATATACTCATGGGGTCATCACCATCACCCACTGCTCACATCAGAGACTGCCGATGGACAAATTCCTGAACTCCCCAAGTTTGCACACTCACACTCAGGTACTCATAAGTTTACATATAGTTTAAGATGTCACCTTTGCGTAGGGCAGTAATGCATGTTTACAAAAATTTTCTCAGATTATTTCACTTTTTCGGCTTTCGGCATTTGCAGGCATGTGCCCACAGCTGCTTCTTTGCCACCGAGTTATGCGACATAACCATTTGTTATCACCCATTGTCACTGCAGCTTCTGAACCATCATTCATGCCAGGTTTTTGGGTCCACCTTCTGCAGGCATGGGTAGATCTACAGGTGGTCCACTGCATCTATTAATAGGCCTTTAGCATTTCCTGCCTAACAAAAACCTGGATGGTGCATGACGGCCCTTCCCGTGATAATCATTGCTCTGTTCCTTGGATTGAATCGTTGTGTATGACCACTGATTTGTACATAAATGTCTCTTCAGTTTAACCCTTCTAAGATCCTCAAAGTGTGCATAAGAGATAGAAGAGATAGGTATATGGGACTAAGACACAAGAAGAACACTACAAAAAACATTGTATGTCCTTGGGTTCTAGAACATGCACACTAACATGCTTTGTTCTATAGTGGAGAATATATTTATATTCTTTTTATAATTTTTTTGTTTAATTGTAAAAATTAATGTAGCATATTTAAAAATAATTATGTTTTTCAACATGGCTATAAATGGAAATAATGCAAACCTTTGCTTGGGGAATAAATAGAATATTCCTGTTAAGTTAATCAATATTTACCACGTAAAAACACAAATTCTATTCATTGTTTTTAGTTACTGGACAAAGTATACCTCAGAGATTGTATGTTTTATTGACTAAGACATTGCAAGAATAACAGTTTTAATCAATGCATCACAAAGCTCTATACAATATGTAATGCTTTAATTTTGTGTTAGAAGAATGGCATAATTATTACAACACAAAAGCAAAAAAAGTAATAAGGTGATGTTGAATGTCTTAATCAAATGGTACACCACAAGTTAAAATATTTTTCATGCCATAACCTACAGCAGATAGAATGCTTACATTTTACTGGATGTAAGGGTACAACATATGTACAGTAACTTACAAAAGTGAGTATATCCCTCACATTGGGATGAACAAAAGTGAGTTCATATTTAAATTAAAAAGTTCTAAATTGTGCCCAAAACATCAATATTTCATGTGGCCGACATTTTTTTCAGCACTGCCTCAACTTTCTTGGGTGTAGTGTTCACTAGAGATTTGCAGGTTGCCACTCCTCCATTACAACATCAAAAGGCTAGTGGATGTACTTTGGAATAAATTATCATAATGATCTGAGACAGTAGGACTGACTAAATTTTTTAAAAAGCAGATGGCAATAAACTCAGATATTAAAGGAAAATGTTGATTAAAATTAGGTGTAAGGTGTTTTTGCAAACAGTAGCAAAGTACTTGATCATGAATAAGTAGGAAGGAAAGGATGGACACAATTTCATTTTGTGAACCTTGGCTGTGGCTAAAAGTTGAAAGAGAAAATGTAGTAAGAACAATAATCAGTGTGGGGAAGAGAGGATGCAGCAGAGGCATGATGTTACCTGAAAGGTTGAAAGAGATAATTGGAAATTGGCTGTAAAAAGAAGTAGGAAGTTACCAAGAGCAGATTTCAAATCTAAACGGGTATGAGGAGACAGGTATAAACAAACCTATATATAAACTGTCTTTCCTCCCTCCATTTGGTAAGAACATTTCATTCTTAGTCCACTTGTGTGAAGTAAAGTACTATTTCTGTACCAGCCAATATACGCTGAAGTAGAGACAATGGGTCTAGGTGGGATGACAGCAAAGCTTAGTGCTAATAGACTTTAGGACTTTAATGAAATGTCAGATTACATTTAGGGTGATTGCTAGTGTAAAATAGCGGAACTAACATAAATGTGACATTGGACACTTTATTTAGTGACTGTGCTTGCTGGAGACTCAATAACTGAATATTTAAGCTAGATTTGTTTCATGTTCATGAAAAAGGATCAGGCCCGGTTCTCCCACTATGCAAAGTATGCAGGTGCAAAGGGCCCCTTCAACCACTAGGGGGCCCTCAAGCTCTGTTGAAATGTGCTTCCTCCAGTACAATGACAACAGATTTGAAACCTGATGGACTAGAGACCCCAAAAGGTTGCATGGCAGTCAAAGACCAAACCTATAATCCTACCTAATTGGGGGTCTCTAGCCCCCTTGATTCTGGAGAACCTCAACCCCATAGTGGGTCACCTTTTTGCATAGAGATGAATGGGGAAGTTAAAAATTGCACTTTTAAAGCCCCGACTTTGAGCCTTATTGGTAAACGAACCTGTTGGGCTACAGACCCCACTTTTTCCCATAGAGATGAATGGGGGGGGGGGGTCAACAATGTTTGCAGTTACTTGAGTTCTTTGAACTTTGAGTTCAAAGATGAAAACCTTCAAGGAGGATTCCCCTTCCCTCTCTAGAACCAAATTGAAACCGGGTCCTGGCACTTCAGGAACTGGGCTGGAAGTGCTCCCAAAGTCATGCACATTTTGCTCCAGGACCCGTTGATTAAAAATATTAAACTTTTTAGTGTGTGTGTGGTAAAGAAGATTAAGTTTTTTATCATGGAAAAAGTTAGTCCCAAGCCCTTTTGGACAAGGTGTAGCACCAGTTCAAATGTTCTGGAGCATGATTCTCCTGCCCCTTTTGGGTCTGAAGAACCCAACCTGGGCCACATCCAGCACAAAAAGTCTGCATTTTGGGAACCTGACTTTGGGCCCCTGTATCTCCTGATCCTGGGGGGACTAGGACCATCAAACTTGGTGGATACCTAGTACAATATGAGGGATACATGCATGCCAAATTTTGCATTTCTAGCCCCAAAGGAGCAAATGATGCCCAGTTAAACTCGCCTAGTTTACCTATAGGCTTTAATGGGGACTAGACCCAGGGGCAGACCTTGCACACCCTGGGGCTTTCCCGAGTTGTTACACCAAGGGATTCCCATGGGGATTTGCCCCAATCTTGGCCCATATTTAGGCCTTTCCTCCATGCCCAATTCTCCAGAATGAGGGGCACTAGACCCCCAATTTGGTAGGATTGTAGGGATAGTCTTTGGTTACAACCATTGGGGTCTCTAGCCCATCAGGTTTGTTAACCAATGAGGCTCCAAGCCAGGGGACATTGGGAGCACATCTCGAAGGTAGAGCTCAAATCGTCAGAATACTGGGAAAGTAAGTTTTTAGGGCTCTACAGCTGGGCAGGAGTCATACTGTCAGCAGAGCCAGAGAGAGGGGAGAACTGCAGACGATTGGCTCTTTGAGCTGTCAGTTCTTTTTCCACTTCTGCAGAATGTACACAGTGCCCATACCGTTCCCCAGCACTGCTAGCCAATTGGAAGGCTGATGGAGGGACAAGCAGGAAGCAGGGCTAAGAGGAACGTGGAAGAAGTGTCAGATAGTGAGTAGACTGTATTGAATTATTTTGTGTGTGTATGTGTAAGGCAGAAGAGGCAGCAGGGCATGCTGGACAGTGTAGTTCTTCACCAACTGGCAGAAGGTAATGCTTGCAGTTGTAGTTTCTCAGCACAACAAGTTGGGACTTTGCCATTTATGCCAGCAGAATGCCATGTGACATGAACAGAAATCTATTTGTATACTGAAATCTGTAATCCATCAGCAGCCAAGGATTTAGAGAAAGCCTGCAACTGCAATGACCCCCCATAAACAATCACTGAACCCATGGCCAATAACCCAGAGTTATAACTACATGTAATTACAAGCTATCCTAGATGGAGTCTGTATGAATATTTGTGTTGCTAAAATAATTAAGAAATATTAGAATAACATGGTTTACAGGGTGACAACACTCTGTACCTGCTTCCTAGTTATTCTCCCACTTTGTCACAGACCACAAAGCATTTTGATAAAGACTTCAAATGGTCATTTATGGTCATTTTACACATTCATAGACCATTGTTTACACCTTGTGACGTGTCTTCCAGGAAAACTTTCCTTATTTTCAAATGCAGAACTTGACAGGTATGCTCCCTCCCCAGCTCCACAGCGAGCCTAATAGAGCGTTTATTTCAGTTTTAAGAACCTAGTTTTTTTCTTAAACGTGTAACAAAGATCATCAAATCAGCAAATAGATCATCAAAGTGTTTAAAATGCTAGAAACAGCCCTGAAATGGATATCAATGTGTAAGGAGATGACCCAAAAGTTCAGAAAGGTGGCAGGATGACTTATAGATAGCCATGGGGTCTGCAGGTATTATCATTTGATCCCTGGTTGTAATAAACCATGAAGTGAACCAATTAACATTAAAAGAATGGTAAAAACCCTGAAATTTTTTCCATATGTGTTATTTTGACATTGGTAAAAACAGTGGAACTCTCCTTACTTGTACACTTCTTTCCATGACCACCCCTGCGCAAAGCATTTCGACTTAATCTACAATGAAAATTATCTTCCCAAAATTCAGCAAACCAGACGTTCCTCCTGTTGTTATCTAGTGTCCGACTTGTAAAGTATCTGTCAAATCCTAGAAAAAAAAATCATATATATTTATATATATATGCGAAAAGCAAAGAGTTGGAGTAATCAACTGCAAATACTTGTTTGTCAACGAACCTCTGACTGATGCCCGTCTAGGCAGTATTGTGACGGCTCCTTCTGCCACTTCCTCTTGCTGCAGAACTGGTGAGATCTTGGAACCCCAACTGTCGGAGCCAACCCACATGAAGTGTCCTGTCTGATTTGCTCTCTTTGCAGCTGCAAGCACTCGTCTGTAAGGGACAGAATGAGGAAGAAAAACCATATGGTACCATAGTCAATAAAATTGTGAAGAAAAATATTAAATACAATTTATTCTAACTAACACCAGCCTGCCATTATTCAGAGTAACAAAACCCCTCCGAAAGAATTCCGTTGGTTATTATTGGTAATTATATTAATTAGTAATGAACACAGTCAACATGCTGTTCACAGGCTAGTTTATCTATCTATCTATCTATCTATCTATCTATCTATCTATCTATCTATCTATCTATCTATCTATCTATCTATCTATCTATCTATCTATCTATCTATCTATCTATCTATCTATCTATCTATCTATCTATCTATCTATCTATCTATCTATCTATCTATCTATCTATCTATCTATCGTGCGTGACAGGAAGCCAGTGAATATGTTCTGAAAACAAATAAACGGAGTTGCAGCCAAAAAATACAATGCACTACATTACAGTACAAGAACAATGGGTGGATTTACTGAAGATATTAAGACTGTTCCGTAGACTCTGAATGCGCCAACAATGTACTTTGTAAAGAACACCCAAACATGTACAAAATATGACTTGCACAAGACTGTATAGCTATAGACACCAGAACTCCACTAATTTAACTACCCATTATATTTTTACTTTTTGTAGTAATAAAAAAAAACGTATTGATTAGTTCATTCACAATTGCTATACAAAATAATATATAGAAAAGAATGAGGATTAATTGTATTATTTTATAATGCTTATCACACGGCCCTGTGTTACTTCTGGCTTTGTTACAAGGATTTTTTTAATTTGTGTCGGGCAATTGCCATTACCATAGGTTACATGTCCCATTCATGTTTAGGGCAAAAAAGATTTCTGCTTAACCTCCCTAGCGCTCTTGCAAGGTCCAGATTTCTGTACCAAAAGCACACCATAGACTCTAATGGAATTTTTTTTGTGTTGTAGACCTGTAACTTCCAAAAATCTGGCCGTATAAGGACTGACTATAATAATGTTTGAAACACACAATTATTATAAAAAAAAGTACATTTAAAAAAAATGATAAAATGTATCATTTGAATGCTTAAATCTCTTGAATACTTATTTGGTATGAAAGATTTCAAAACAGTATTTATTGATTTCAAAACAGTATTTATGTTTGTTTATAATAACATTTTTATTACAATTGGAAATGTGTTTTGTTTTACTTTGAAATGTGCATGAAGCTTCACAAGGGGATTTAATATATTGGGGGGGGGGGGTTATTTCAAAAAATGATATGGGGTCCATGTCAAAGAGATATATCTATAGGGTCTTTCTTGTTTTGTCTGTGTCATTGTGTCTGGAAAAAGTCAATAGCAGTGTTTTACTGTTATAATGTCAAAAACGCCCCAAAAAAGCTGCATGCAGCATTCATGGGTGTCTGCATAAATGGCCAAAAAGCATTTGCTTGTATGAATTGACTAAGAAACGCCTACATAGGGCTCAATGATTTTCCAGCCTTTTTTTTGTGCAAAATTGCGGCAAAAACACAGCAAAAGAGTCTGTGTGAATCTATCCTAACTGCTTCTAAATTGGCTTCATACAGCGTTAAAACCAATCCATGACCATTAAAAGAGGCAAAACCTGTGTTATAGTTTTAGTGCCAAAATAAGAAAAAAATCATCCGCAGCAGAAAGATATAAATATACAGCAATTACTTCCGGAAATGTAAAAAAGTACATTTTCGTTATGCTTTTAAGAATCTGTACCAGCCTTTGCTTATCTCATGCAGAAAAACACAGCTATTATGTCTTAATTATTCCCGATTCAGTTTTGATCACAAGCTTGTAGCCTTGTTTTCTTTGCATGCTCATATTTTACAATAACATATGCAACTGCTTTTTATTGTAAAGAACTCTGCAATGTATTTCCATTTCATAAACGAATAATGACAATAAACAAAAAATTGTATTATTGAAATCTTGAAAGCAATCATGACAAACACAGATAAAAATTAAGCATATGGAGTGTAAAAAAAAAGAAAAAAAAGGAAATGCTTTATATGTTTTCAAGGCTGATTACTTTTTCCTCCACATGCTCTTAATGATCAGTGTTAATCCAATGAATAAACCTGTCTTCGTAAGACAGAACCTGCATTGTACAACTTGCAAATAAGGAGATATATTACTAAAACGTGTGTATTGAAAATAAAATAATTTTGGAGTGTATTACCTTTGCATTTGCTTTGAGGTATGTATTAGCCCTAATACACAATTGCTTAACAATTATTTTTTGGTAAGGTGAATGAAATAAAGGTAAGACATGGAAATAAAAAATCTGGAGCAATTACATCAGGGGTATCAAACTCAAGCCAGTAGACCAAATCTGGTCTACAGTGTGATTTGATTTTTTTTTTAAATAAATGCCACAGATTTATTTTTATTTTTGTAAATTAATGGCACAAGAATTTGACATTTAATTCATATGTGTTACAAGCTAAAGTTTGATAAAAAAAAAAAAAAAAAAGGTTCAGTGTTTCATCTGGGAGTGTGGGGACTAGCTGCGTCTTATACCGCAAATGCACAATCACACGTACCTGAAAGACTATTCTACTGCGCATTCTATAAGCCCTCTGCCTCCCAAGCCAAGCACTGAGCTTGGCTGGTGGAGGCAGAAGTGGGGAAGCTCTCATTGGGAAGTTCTGCTTTTCTGCCTACTCCAAACCGGCGGCTGGTATTTCTGTGCTAGTAGCCAACTGCAGAGCGGGACGGGAATCCAGACAGCTGGCAAGCTTGCTGACCGGGTAAATTGTGTATATATTTGGTTGAGCAGAACAGAAATAGGCTCAGCCGCGACAGAGCTTGCAAGCTCTGTGTGCTTGTCAGCTAGAGCCCTGTATTTCTGCTTGAAAAAATCTTCTGCTACTGCTGTGTATGTCAGTGTGGCTGTGGCTGACAGCTTTCCCACCTCCTTTAACTGTCAGAGTCTGAATTTTTTACTGTATATGTTTCCCCCAAATTAGATGCCCCATCTGACGTAATTGCAGACACTTGTTCAATAAATATCAAGGTTGGCCCATGACTTTCTCCAAGTTTTTAAATATGGCCAACTGTGTATTGGAGTTTGAAACCCTCTGACTGATTTATGTTTGGACACAAAGTTGGTAAATGAGCAGGTAAATGCTCATGGGTGCCTGTATAGTAAATGGCACAGTGCTAGGTGCCACCTCTTCTAGGGAAAGGTTACTGAATGCTGCATACAGTGATTGCATTCCACCTGCATGGACAGTTAACTTCCCTGCAAACACAGCATGGAGCATCAAGAAAACCACACTAAAATGCCTGCAAGTGTGGACCTAATGAGAGCACTCTTGTTAGGACCTACTGTATGCAGGCCTCTGCAGTCTACTGTCCTAAAATAAGGTCATTGTTCTCAAAAGACCACATTCCATTAATGGCAGCTATTTATTAGTAATATTCTTATATTCTCTCCATGGCATTCAATACACCAAAGTTGCAAAGTAGCAGCTTATTCATTAAAAAAAGAAATCCAAAATCCTTCACCTGATATCGTCTTCACTAGCAAAGATGATGACAGCACGAGCATTAGATGTCTCCAGTAGACGCCGAATTATCTTATCAAATTCTCCCGCTTTTGGCTCTCGTGGGATTTTAACTGATTGTGCTACACACAAGCTTCCTGTAGATAAAAAAAACAAGTCTGTTATCACTACAATCTTTGTTGCAAGCTGATAAGGCATACTGTGCTACATAAAAAATACTTTCAAAAAGCACATGGCTTAAGCTAGGCACACACGGGTAGATTTGTAAAACGATTCGAGTACAATCAATCATAGTGCGCGGTCATGGTGATTGATTGTACTCGAATCTGCTTACAATCCTTCCTGTGTGTGCTGTCCTTCGAGGGGGTTCAATAGAGCCCCCTCGAAGTACCTCGATTGAACGGGTTTCCAACATGTTGGAAAACCACATTCAATCACCAACACTCAACATGAAACAGGGAAAAGCCGACATCTTCACACAGAACTGACAGCCAGCCAGGCAGTCAGCGCAGCGGAGTCTGTGTAAAGGGGGCGGAGTCAGCACTCTTCACTCCAGCCGGGAAGAACGGGCAGAAGCAGGCTGGATTTCTCTTCAGCTTTCAGCATGTTCGGCTTCACATGCTGAAAGCCAGAGAGAACTCTAGCTAGCCGGAGGTCTTCATGTGTTGCACATTGATTTCCGTTCAATTGATCCTCGATCAATCACAGCGTGGTGACGTCACCACGCTGTGATTGATTGGTGGTCGATTGCACGGGAATTTACCCGTGTATGGCTAACTTTACAGCAACTAAAGCCTTAAAACACAGAGACAATGAATACCTGTTTTTCTAAAGCTACTGTTTGTCATTCATTAAGGGTTCATATTTATGTAGAAAACAAGTCAATATCAAGCTGTTCAAGTGAAGAGGGAATTAAAACCTACTTAACCATGACCACACATTTCTGGCTGGAGATGTCTGATCCAACAGCTAGGTAGCTGGTTCATTAGCAATCCTAGTCATACAATGCTAAATTGAGGTTGCAACAGAGGCAGGACAAACACTGACATATGAAGCATATTTATAAAGCAGTGCATAGTTCAACATGTGGCACCCCAATAGACCATGGAGTCTGGAGGCAATAAGCTTCTCCCTGGTAACCAGAATGGGACTTTCAAATGGTAGTAAATCCAATAAATGAAATAACAATACCACAAAGTAATCCAATTAAATAGTGCCTATATTTAAAAATAATCCAAAAAGAAATTTTTTGCCAGATATTCGTATTTCACTGAATACATAGTCTGTAACTTGTCAAGGTCAACAACTTGTCTTATAATCTCAAGTCGTTTCGCAACATGTCGACGCTTCTTCAGGAGAATGACAAGAAGTTTACATTGTACTCTAAAAAGGGAGATAAAAGGAAATAAACAAATATATGTACCGTATTAGTCACCTATGTCATTAATGAATGTCCGAACAATGAGGGGTTACCGTATTCAATCCCGTATCTTGGGGGCCCATCGTCGGCATTGGTTTATAAAGCAGTGAATGTGACGCATATGACACATTCACTGGCAGTGAATCTACCAGTGAATCTATCTTCAAAACACAAATCCCTGGAAGATTCAAAGGGAGAAATATTTGCTGGTTTATTAATTAAACATCTCTGTATCAAGAATTATTGTACATTGGATGGACATTGGATTCCTTTAGTATTTTTGCAGTGGGAATAGCAACAACAGCAGAATAATCTTATAAACAAGGATGCCCAAGGAGAATTCCTTTGTCCTGGTGCTCAGTGGCATTTTTACATATGGCCCCAAATGACCCCCCTCCCCAGGCCAGGTAGAAAGAAGATGAAAGAAGTGTTGTCGAGTCAGAGTCTGTAAGTCCGTGACTCACCAGCACCCCTGGTGGGAAACTATGGGTCAATACAATATTTTAACAACATTATTATTCAAACAATGTTTATTTTGCCTTTTGTGGCTTAGTTAACAACCATCCATCTTCAGATGAAATTTATCATTTGGATAAAATATGCACTTTTTAAGATATGTTTGCTCTGGTTCACATATCCCTGTGTTCATACATTGGCAAAGCATGTCAGGCCTGGGTCAAAAATAACCACTTTTTGTCTGTTGACATGCATTTTGATACCTAAACAATGTTTAAAAAAGATATAACGTCAACTTTAAAAAATGCTTAGTTTTTTGCTTAAAAATATATGTAAAATGTATATTGTATAAAGTCCTATTATTATATTGCTACTGGCCTAAGTAAAACTAGATCCAGAGATCTAATTCAAAGGGAGCAGTAACATAGTAACAAGATTCCACTTCCCCACATTTTAGCCAATTTGTGCTCACATCCCTGTGTAAATGCATTAAAGGAGTGGAAGAATGTCATTTAAAGACACAGCGCCAGTGTGGGAAGAGTGGAACTTTGCCAACTATGTCTTGCTACTATCTTATATGCATGAAACAGCGAAGTGTGCAGAAAGTGAGAGTCAACCTGACCGGTCCCCTAGTACACCCAACACACAATATTTGGGGTCTAGTGCCACTGGAGATCCTATAGTGTCATGAAGAAATCTGATAATCTGCGACCAGTAATCCTGCAGAAGAGGATAAAAGGTCCCCCTTTCTTCCTTAGGACATAAAATAGAGCAGTCAGTCTTAAATCTGGCAATGTGTCCCCATGTCATATAGCATCTATGTAAAGTATATAATTGCGACAGTTGATCAGTAGTGTTGAGCTCGAATATTTAAATTGCGAATATATTCGGCAAATATCGGCTATTCCAGAATTGGCAAATTTCGCGAATATGGCGGCGGATATTCTTAATTTTGATGGGATGCTTATGGCCATGGATTGCGAATATATATTTGCAATGCAAGAAAAAATAGCAAATATTTTGCGAGGCTATTATACTTGCGAAATCTAGTTTTGCAATCGCACACAATTGCGAATATTCACAAATATGGAATCGAATATTAGTAGAATTATTCACGAAATATTGCGAATTTGAATATTGACTATGCCAC
>CM070033.1:117129437-117160498 GCA_036250615.1 Ptychadena robeensis
GCAAGGGGACTTGCATGTGTTAGCATGCGTTAACATTTTTGTTTAACATGAATCTCAATTGATAGGTGTGAATTTGTTTACTATGAAAAGGGTTTTTACATGTTTATGTTAAAAAAATATAATTATTAACTATCTTTCTTTCATTTTAGAAACTATTTAGACTATTTTTAGAAAATATTTAATGTGTTGCATGCAATTATTAAAATTGTATGTGCTACAACAATGTTGTTATCCCTTTAAGAAAAGTAAATTATAAAAATATAAATTATATAAAATATAAATTCATTGCTCCCAGGTGTATTTTATACATGAAAAGAGATGACATTGGTAGCCTTGTAAATTCGTTATAGATTGCGATGCCTATATATGAGTTTAAGTCTAGAATCACATAGGCATCTGAAAAAGCCCTATTTTAGGGCCTGGGCCTACTCAATGGTCGCTTTTTGGGCGTTTGCCCTATAGGGTTAACATAGGGAGCATTTGTCAGGTGTCTCCCAAGCGCCTGTACATATAGGGCAAGGCCCACACACAGGCGCCTGATAATCATCTGTGTCACTCTAGCCTAAAGGCAACATGACCTTAGTTCCTTGACTAGGCTGTAAAAAGACATAAACTATTGGGTTAAAGTTGGAAGGCAAAAGAAAAAAAGTACATATGTTATCTTATATAAAAGAGTTGCTCTTGCTTACAACAACCTCTGCTCAAAGCAAGATATATATTTGTATTCCCTTGATGACAATTAACCAGCATGTTGTTTTTAGAGCCTGTGGGAAAAGAAACAGTTCATCCCAATAAAATTACTCTTTCACGGGAGATTCCAGAAAATGCTAATCAGGCCTGAAATATGTCTGTCCAAGAAACCATGAGATAAAAACTAGAAGATAATAACTTCAAGGTTAATTTATGTATACCTGGAAAACTGCTTCCAAGGCTGGGTTCACATCTGATGATCAGAATCAGTTAAAATAATGAAAACTTTTAGGACATATGTTAACAACGTATGTTAAAGTAAATAGGTATGATTTCCCAAAGCAGAGGACAGTTGAAATTTGCGTAATTGGAAAATGGTTCGTATGCATATTTTCATCTATTTATGCACATTTGTCTGGTACTAACTAACAATAATGTCAAATTGAAAATGTACATAGGTTAAGGTTTTAGTGTTAGCTATAGGATGTAGTGTTAGCGAAAGGTTGTAGTGTTAACACATAACAATTAGCCCTTACCCTAGAAACTTCTGCTTAGCCCACTCATTTTACTGGCTGGTATATTTAGACAAACCAATACCCACGTGTACACATAGCATGCAGAATAAATCTCTTGCTACAATAAGAATAATGTCTTGAACAAAACACAGCTTAAAAACCCAACTCCTCAAGTCCTGAATTACAGCTATTCACTTCATTTCTGTTGACATGCATTTAATGTGAACATGCCCATTGGATGTCTTAACATGCATGACTCAACATTTGTTAAAATGGATAGGTGTGAACAAGGCCCTTGGGTCGAAAGCATGTATCTTCTACTAGCTTAAAACATAAGTACCATAACCATTGTCCATTATAAGGTCTGGTTTATATCTATCAGCTATGTGCATTGGGCAGTGCAGTCTAAGCATATAAAAAATGTAATCATATCCAATGGGCCACCTTACAAGAAACTGCATGAAAATGCTTGTCAACAGACTTAAAGTAGGTAGGTGTAAACCTGGCTTATGGGCTCTTTGACACTGCATTATCGTGTAATTTAGGTGCAGTAGAATGGACTAAAGGTACCCTCAATGGGGACTTTTAATTGGCAAACACCGCCCTTCAATGATTAGGTAATCTGATCAAAAAAATAAACGTTTACATATTTATTTGTATAATCCCCATATGGGCAGAGTTTTCCTGGTTTGAGCTGAGAAAAAGTTTTTGTTTCAAACCATAGGTTGTCTTGTCAACATGTTTCGCCCATAGATGTGGGCTTCCTCAGGACAAAAACCATCTGGACGGCACCAGCTTTTAAATTCCACAAGCGAGAAACCGGGGGACGACGGAAGGCATAAGGAGCCAACAGACCTACAAGTGGGACGACAACCTGGGGGGAGGCCCCACTCCTCGCCCAACAGGGCGGACCGCAGTAGCCCAAGGGGTGGGGGAGACAATCACGACGTGCCCCTATCTATTTATCCCTCACCAACTCCACCTATTTGAAAACAGGAATAATCATTTAGGAATGAGGCCAAAAAAGCATCCTGCTGGTGTGGCTGGAACTGCTGGTGTACAGTATGCAATTTGGCTGCGCTTGTGTTTGCCATTCTAATAACTTTAATTGGAAATGCTAATAGCAAGCAAAGCCAAAAACGAACACTGCAAAATCCAGCGCACCTCAAACTACACTGAATCACAATTTGAGGTGAGGCTTGCTAGTGCACGCAGTGTGAAAAAGCTCTTAGGATCATTTCATACTATATATGTTTTTTAACCACACAATTTTTTTACTGCACACGTTTTTACATAGACAATCAATATTACCATTCACACTTTATGCATTGCAGTTTTAAAAACGCAGCATTTCCGCATGCGTTTTTAAAAACTCACTGCTGTATGCATGCACACAGGTTTTCAAAAGGATACCTGTGTATTATATCCACTGTCATACACTGTGCTAAACATTTACAATTCCAATAAACTTGTGCAACCAAAACAGTATTAAGTGGATACTGGTCCATGCTCATAACCCATGCATTGCCAGCAGTGCAGCACAGTATTGTGTTGTCTGAAAGAGGCCATAGTGTCCATTTACTGCACTCATTTACCCTATTGTTATTTTACCATGAGGCTGGGCTTATACCTAACCATTTTCGTGCATTGCAATGTTTTCTTATGCATTTTCAAGTGAACAAACTTTTCTGCATATAATGTACACTTTCTGAACATATGTTAACACACATGTGTATATTTCAAAGACATATCCTGGCAAGGAATTGACAAAGGCTAGAAGAAAATCTTTACTTTACACACAGAATAGATACAACTCCCAGTACTAACCCGGTATAAAAAATTTAAATGTTATTGAATTTGATGGACCCTGTTTTTTTAACCTTATTTTCAACTTTATTTATCATAAATGGTGAATTGTATGCAACCTTAAGAATAAATCCAATCACTTTGTTTTGGAGCAGTATGTTTAAATTTAATCTATGGGCTTGGTAAACTTATTGTAACATCAGAAAAGTATTTTTAAATTGTATGCACAGAAATGTGGGCCAACACTATACTCTGTGGGAATAATCAGAATCTGGTAGAGTGTGATGACAAGAAGGCATAGCAAACAATGGAATCCAAATGTCCATTAACCTCCTGAGCATTTAAGCAGGGTACAGACGGCTCGATATTTGAGCCGTCCGATGTTCCCTGCAGCAGCGTGATGACGTCATATCGGCGGAGCTGGGGAGACAGCTCTACTCTCTACCCAAATTATCCGATGCTTTGCCTGGAGACCGGCAGTTTCCATGTAAAGCAATGGATATCGGCAGTATTTAACGGTCATGTCCGATATGGCTGTTTTCGAGTGGGATTGATTGGTTCTGCTCAAAAACAGATATGGCCGCATATTATATGAGCCAGATAGATGGCCGTGAGTGTGCACGGTGCTTGAAACGGCCATTGATCTGGTCCATATCTTCATGTCTGTGCCCTGCTTTACTCTGGGTGTAGCTCATGGTAAGTTTGTTTACAAATATTATTCCCCCTACACTCAGGGTTGCCCATGCCATTGACCTGCCACTTTGGCCCCCAACAGTCAACGGGGACCACTTCAGCCCCCCAACAGTGAATGGGCTATTTGGGCCCCCAACAGACAAAGGGGGCAGAAAGGCTGCATCGGCCCCCCAACAATCAAAGGTGTGTGTGGCTAGTCAACAGTCAACAGGGCCACTTTGGCCCCAAACAGTAAACGGGGGCTACAATATACAGTGTATATATACAGTATGAGAATAACACAGCAGTAAATTGTTTTTTTATTAGACTAGTTCTATTAAAGAGTCACAGAAAGATACTCACAGGGTACCCATAGTACTAAATCCAAGTACTATGTAATGCATATCTTATGTCATGCATGTCTCATTATGTAAGCAAAGAACTTTCTTTACTTTTCCTAATTGAGCCAAATTATCCTTCATTCTATCCCCCTTGACACTTTAGTTTGCAGCACGACAATTTAAAAGGCAGGCTAGGAGGCAATGAACACAACTAGGTATGGGGTTCAAGCTTTTTCATCCACAGTGCCAAAGCTGCTTACCACAAATCCTATAAGCAAACTGCAGAAGTCGCTTGCTAAGTCTGTTGCTAACCTGATGCAGTAGTGTTTGAGTTCCTGGTAGTTCTACTATCCATTGTGCATCTGCATTTCCTATTTAAATTATTAATTAACGTTAATCACTCAAATGAAAATGCCAGAAATCAGTTGCCATATAAACCTTTACTATAAGAAACATCTTGCTATTCACTGCCAGGTTATGTTTAGAAATTTACAATGTTATGAACAGCAATGGAAATTACACCAACTTTTTCTTCAGTATTTTTGAAAAAGAAAAAAAGTAATTGTGTATATGTCATGGCATTTCATGAATATAAACTACTTGTTTACGTTCATTTAGAGGACTGATCCTGCAAAAGACAGGACATGGCCTCAAGATTTTGGTGCCTTTCCATAACAGTAATTGGCTGTGTGGAAAAATAATTACCTTTGAATTTTGATTATTTTTTTATAACAATACACATTATTATGTTTATGTAAAAGAAACCTAGTAGAAAAAATTAGATCATGTCTTCACATTAGATACTTTTACCACCCTATAAAATCTTTGTATATGCCATTTGTCACAAAACACTGGTGCAAAATAAATTATTTTATAATTATATAAAAAACAAAATAACTCCCACGTTGCGGTCCCTAGCTACACTTAAGTTGCCCATACACACATAGATACAGGCTAGATCGATGGCCGCTTCGAGCACTGTGCACACTCACGGTCATCTATCTGGTGCATATCTAATGCAGCTTTCCCTGTTTGATCGGATGATCCCACTTGAAAACAGGGTTATCGCACATGACCTTAAATCACAATCATAGATGTCCATTGCTTTGCATGTGTGACACTTCGATCTGTGACAGTATGTGAGCTGAGCTCGAGCAGCTCAAATATAGAAAGCACAGAGCCAAAGTAAAGAGGACTGCCAGCTGTCTACACTGCGCAGAGGAGGGAATATCTGCTGCAAGCTTACATACATACTCAGAGAGAACAGCCACCCATGGGGCACCTCTTTCCTCTGGCTCTGCTACTGCTGTTTATGTCAGTGGGACTTCAGCTGACTGCTCACATATTGTTTTCTCCGATTAGTCGAAAAAAAAAAACATCATCTCTAGAAATCTACTGGCATAGCACCCTTAATAACAGAGATGAGGTGTGGCATACTGCCAACAACTGGGTGAAATCTGATTAATATAAACTATCTGAAACCATGGCACTAAAAAGAAACAAATATTAAAAAAACTTTAGGTTATTTACATCTTACCTTATTAAACATTTAGTTGCATTATGAATATTTGCCATTTTTATTGAAAATATTTTTTGGTAAAGAACAAATCCAATCAAAACAATGATAAAAATGTGATTGATAAAATCATGAATTTATGGTATATGAGTAACATATAATACACATAACAAATGAGAGTCTTACCATCTTCCCTAGACTTCTGGATAAAAGCTTCCACTCCACTCTCTCCATAGCTACCTTCAGATGCTAGTGTGGATACATAACTCCATTTCAAGGCTTTCACAATATCTACCATGGCTTGAGCCTGATAAGTGTCCGAAGGAACCACTCGAGAAAAGAAGTCATATCGACTGTTGTCACTTAGATCTGGAGCAGTGGAGGCATAACTAATTTGTGGAATCTGTGAAGATGAGAAAGGCAGAGCAATTTAATAATATCAGCAATGGAGCAATGGAAAAGATAAGAGAAGGATTATAAAGATTTTAAATGGCATATTCACAAAACTACTTTGAAAATGTCAATCAATAATAATGCAGTTTAACACCAATATACATTAGTAATAAGTGCACAGTGGGATCAATGTGTATGTATGTATCCCTTAGCATGAGACAATATAGCCTATTAACTGTAGCAAAACTTTTAGGAATTACAGTGGTAGACAGTTACAGAAACACTCAGTGAGAGTGAACACAATATGCGCTATGAATGGTGCTATATCATAAAAGGAACATCATTTGAAAATGTGTCTTCCTGCGGTTATAATTTGCAAGGTATAACTGGTGTCCATGAAAATGGTATCATGTGAATAAGATATCATGTGAAGTGTGCAAAGTTTTCTCTTGAACTGCAAATGAGTACGGTAGTTTCAAGGTATTTTAAAAACAAGCTTTTTTCACAAAGTGACTCAAAAGATCTGGTGCGCCTTTTCCACAACTTTGTAATGCCGATTATTAGGGCTTGGTCCCGCCGCTGCGCAGGGAACATGACCTCAGACGCAAAAACTACCTAGAAATAGCTGGAAGTCCGCCCGGAAATCAGCCGCCGCATGTCTTTTTTCCTTGCACTGGACATGTGTGCAGTGGATACATGCCCTGAATTTCCTTTCTATTTATTCATGCTACCATCTACTGTTTCAACTACTGTAGTAAAGTCCACATGACAAAAGGCAAACATTTTCATATGCATATCTATGTTATACATTTTATATATACAGTGGCTTGCAAAATTATTTGGTATACTTTCCCACATTTTGTCACATTACAGCCACAAACATGAATATTTTATTGGCATTCCACGTGAAAGACCAATACAAAGTGGTGTATACATGAGAAGTGGAACAAAAATCATACATGATTCCAAATTTTTTTTACAAATGAATCACTGCAAAGTGGGGTGTGTGTAACTATTCAGCCCCCTTTGGTCTGAGTGCAGTCAAAGAAGGAAAGGAGTATGTTTCCCCAATCAAAATGATGGCGGATTAAGGGACTTTTCAGGCAGTACCAATAAGATCAACATTTGTTAAACGAAGTTATTTATTATAAATGAAATTAAATTCAAGATTTTTATCACATCACCAATTCATTAAATGACTATGGATTTCTCCAACTCAAATCAAAGTCCCTTAATCCCCCATCATTTTGATTACGGAAAAATACTCCTTTCCTTCTTTGATTTCGTTGGGATGTGGCAAACCAATTATAATTGTGAATAAGATCCCTTAAAACCCTTTGCTATGTCTGAGTGCAGTCAGTTGCCCATAGACATTGCCTGATGAGTGCTAATGACTAAATAGGGTGCACCTGTGTGTAATCTAATGTCAGTACAAATACAGCTGCTCTGTGACGGCCTCCAGTAGGACAACGACCCTAAACATAAAGCCAGGGCAACAATGGAATGGTTTAAAACAAAACATATCCATGTGTTAGAATGGCCCAGTCAAAGTCCAGATCTAAATCCAATCAAGAATCTGTGGCAAGATCTGAAAACTGCTGTTCACAAACGCTGTCCATCTAATCGGACTGAGCTGGAGCTGTTATGCAAAGAAGAATGGGCAAGGATTTCAGTCTCTAGATGTGCAAAGCTGGTAGAGACATACCCTAAAAGACTGGCAGCTTAAAGGTTAAAATTATATTGTATGCTCACAGTTTTATTAACAAGTGGATTACTTTACAATTACCATATTTTTCAAACTATATGACGCACTTTTCCCCCCAGTGCCTGCGTCTATGGTCCGAATGTGAGACCCCGCAGGTTGCTTGGCTCCCCGGGAGGTGGAACAGCTGTCAGATGAGAGATGCGGCCACGGCTGGATCTTCCATCTGTCTTTACTGAGATAGATTAACTCCTATCTCTCTCTCCATGTGTGTGTAAGCTGCAATCACACTGCAGCTTCTACGGACACAGCCATAGAGGCAGAGGAGAGACTCTGCAGGCGTTCCAACCGCCCCCCCCCCCCTCTGCTGCTAGTGACATCTAGTGGCAGAAAGTTGGTATTGCATTGATTTGATTCTGCTTTTCCTGCTCTAAAAACTGGGTGCATCTTGCTTTATTGCTTCCATTCCTAGCAGATAAATATTCATAAATTCATACTATCCTATTTAAGGCCACTGTTGACTAGTTTATTTGGGAGCCACTGTTGACTAGTTTATTTGGGAACCATAAGCCTTTTTGACTAGTTTGACTAGTTAAAGCCCGTAAACATGGCATCATCAACAATATTACTCAAGATGTAGGGAAGGCTTGTGGGAACATTACAAAAAACAAAAGTATTGCTCTAGAACAATAGTTCTCAACCTTTTTAGATTGGCGACCCAAGAAGTGACATCGTAAAGTGTCACTTTCTGTATATAGAAAAGTGGTGGTGCTATGTCCTTTCCTTTTTATTTTCCCACCCTGCTTGTGCAAATGATGTGCGGAGTGGGAAGTTAGGAGGCAGGGCATGTTACTCTCCCTCCTAACTTCCCACCTTGCTTGTGGGCAAGCAGCAGCTATGATGCTTTTAGTGAACTCGGTGACCCCTGTAAAATGGTCAAGGGTTTTGAAACCATTTGACATGATCTATGCACAATTTGGGTGATGATACCTTGGTGCTTTAAATCAACTCACAATGTCCATCAGTTAGAATTATACATAGTGGTAATTGTACTGACTAGCTCTAATCATATCATGAATAAAAATTTTTATTCTTATGGTTAGTTGTGGTTATTTCATTTTGTATGCTTGTAGATCAGAACAAGGGAATTAAGAACTGGACAAAAGCAACCTGGGAATTTTTAGCCACTACCTACAGCAAGAGACGTTTCAACACAACAAAGGTTAATGCTGAAAAGCATAACAAATATGTGACATGTCTGCACATTTGCTGTAAAAGAAATTGCTTAGGAAGACATTTTTATATAAAACTGTCATTGCTGTTTTCTGCAAAGTTCTGTTTTTTTTCTTGTTAATCTGCTTCTTTTCACAGGTATGCAAATGTTCTAAATACTTCACATTGTGGGGTCAAACAATGCAAAACGCAGAGTCTGTTACCTTATTGTTACATTAGGTCAGTCACTTTGAAAGAATTACATTATTTCTGCATATTTGCTGTGTGATTTCAAGAAACATATTTTGTTAATAGCTCAAGGTTTACCTTATTATTTACAGTTGTCTATGCAATAGTGTTGTATGTATAACCAATTTGGCAACCTACAGCAAGAAGTTCATGCAAGATGGAGGTTCCTTGCAACATGAGAATTAAAACCATTTAATATTTAATCCCTTTACAAACCCATCTCCATCTACATGCATACAGCTAGATCCCCAAGGATGACTCAATCATCAAGCCTAAACTTTGGAACATATAAAGTATAATAGAAAAGGAGAAGGCAAAGATCAACAATCAACATTTCCAAACTAGGTCAAAATTATTTTAGTATGGGTAAGTCAATCTCTTGTAAATGCATTACACCTCAGTTGGGATCTATATGTCATAGCTGTTGGGAACCAGTTCTCACCCACTCCTGAGTTCTAGGGTTTCTTAAGTTTCTTAAATTGACCAGAAAATTCAAGGTATTAGCCTATGTTTTGTTTTGTTTTATTGTCATGTTGACTGTTAATGTTAAAGAGAACTTTGATGCCTGTGTGATGATAACAACACTATAATTGGTTGGTCAGGCAGAACTACTGGCTAGCCACCCCATGTGTTGGTTAGTTCTGCCTGACCTGGGACATTTAAGGCAAATTGGTCTAGAAAATGTGTTTCAATAGAAATACATACGTTTATTAAGATACATTAAAACAGTAGATACCATCCATGTGCTTGGTCACGAAAAACAATTCGATTTAAGGATTAAAGAAAAACAACAGTCTTAGAAAGTCTGATAAACACTTGTTGCTGCTGCAGAAATGAAGGGTCCAACAATAAAAACAACCCTCAATCCGTTTCACTCTTTTTGGTAGGGCTTTTTCAGGACACAAGGTCCATTTTCAACCGATCAGGAGAAGAGACACAGAGTGCATCAATGCAAATCCCCCTTAAGTGGAAATAGTCACAGTTATTTCACTGAACCATGATGTGGTTATCCACCACATGTTCAAGATAATAATAAATACAAAAACTGTATACAGGTCAAGGAGATCTCAAGTGGTATCTGTATGGGGGTCATGAAGACCATAGTACCCAGCATCTAAAGGCGCTGCTTTGCCGTGAGGTGAGAAGTGGTCGGTGGTAAAGTTAGACGTCTCATAGTGGATAGCATCTTCTCTTCTGGTAATAACACTCTTTTCCCTGTTTTAGGTTAGGGGGAGAGGAGGAAGGAAGAGATGGAAATGCTGCCTAACATCACATCTCAAGGTACTATACTGTAACTCCTATTCTCTTATATTTTAGTGTATTGTCATGTTATTATGTTACCTGTTTTATGTATGACTTAGGTTATAAACATTATGCTGTGAAATTGCTTCTGTGGTCTGTCTCTTAATCAAACTGTTGTTCATGAGTCAACTTTAGTTGCATGATACCCTCATTTACGGGTTAAATATCTTGATATGTCTATATAAATATTCATATAAAAATATCTCTATTATTCATTTAGATTATGTCTTGTATATCTTCCATTTTCTAATTGTTGCTCCCACAGTTGATTTCTTCACAGCAACAGTGTGTGAAAACCTTATGAAGACATATGAAAACGTTTGACCTCTGTCATTGCCAACAAAGGGTATATACAAAATATTGAGATTAACTTTTGATATTGACCAAATACTTATTTTCAACCATAATTTGCAAATACATTATTTAACAATCAGACAATGTGATTGGTGATTTTTTCTCATTTTGTATCTCATCATTGAAGTAAAGAAAATTTTAAGTGGGAGAACTTGCAAAATTGGTGGCTTAATGCTTTTTTGCCCCACTGTATCTCTATATTTGCATTGTAGAATACACTTCAGAACAGACCTATACATACATTTATATTAAGAAAGTAATAAAGGATTCGATAACATTTGAAAATTATGAAAACATGTATATGGACATATATAGAAATGTTTTAAGTTCTATAAGTGTCAAAAGGTATATAGGTTTTATGGTTCCATTTTAAGCTGAAAATACATTTCTTGCTTTGGGGCTGTTTTTCTTCAGCTGGAACTGGAGCCTTTGTTAAGATAGAATTATCTTGAACAGTTCCAAATACCACTCAATATTGGCAAACCTTCAGGCCTCTACAAGAAAGCTGAACGTGGAGAGGAACTTGATCTTTCAGCATGACAAAGACCCAGAGCATGGCTTCAGCAAAAGAAGATTAAAGTTTTGGAATGGCCCAGCCAGAGCCCAGACCTAAATCCAAATGAAAATCTGTGGGGTGATCTGAAGATGGCTGTGCTTAAGTGATGCCATCTCAATCTCAATCCTTGATAAAAATATGACCAAAAATATAAAGGTAAAATTATTTATGATGTAGCTGATGAAAGTAGATGCACAATGAAATCTGAGGCACATACAGTTCAGTAAATGTCTCCAAATGCATAGGGCCTAACCTTACAATAGGATAATTATGCCAAACATACTTTAAAAGCATCATGATTTAAAAACAATTGAAAATGCCATCCTGACACTGAAGAAGAATCATAAAGGGACAATCTCCCAGAAAAGCAAAAGCTGGCTGGGGTAAAGAGCATCACCATCAGACATCTGGTGAGGTCTATAAATAGAAAACAGTGATTTAAAGGGATGTGCAACAAAGTATTGCACAGGACTGCTTTAATATGCCCACTTTACTTTCTCCATTGTTGTTTCCTGAAATGAGGTACAATGAGGGAAAAAAGGTGCGTCAAAGAAAAATGTGTCTATCTCAAAAATTATGGAGGTCATTGTATATTAGCTAGCAAGTTAAGTTGTGTTTTTCTGAAGACCAGGATTCCATTCTTAGGTACCTGATAGCCCAGTTCAGGTTCAAGAAAAAATTCATGAAAGCAAAGGTGATATTTAGTCTATACAATTGTTTCCAAATCCAAGTAGAGTAAGATAAGGTGGTGAGAGTGAGACATTTTAATCAGTACTGCCCTAGACTTCTCCTGGATGACAATTTGTTGTGAGACCTTTCTAAAAACTTTTTTGATTTCCATTTGCCATGCCGATATTCGCATGTGCTGCTTGTGAATAATGCTATTGATTTGAAAATTCATATTGGAAAATTTTTCTGAAAATGTGAATGCCTATGCTGCTAGCTAATGCCCCTGAGCATGGTATCATAACAAAAATGGCTGGAGATGTAGAGAAGGATTGTGGAACATTTGGAAAAAAAAAAGTTTTGTTCTAGCATGTGTAGGTTGTGTCTAAATTAGGTTTAACGTCAACATTGAAATTTTGACCTTCAAAATGTTTACTTTACTTCTTTACTTCATTTATGCAAAAACTATTTGTGTTAGTGCAATACTTTTTTTGTAGTGTACCCTGGACCCTTCTCTACATCTACATGTTTGGTGATGATACCATGCTCAGGGGCTTTGCAATCAACTCACAAAGTTGAACTGGTCGAATTATCAAAAAATCCACCATCTCTACTCATCACAAAGGGCAGGGGTTGGTAAAGTGCAGCTTGCCAGCCATTTTTGGCTCTTTCAGCTATCTGGGGTTTGAAACATCATACAGTGAGAGTAAGCTGCCTATAAGGGAACACTAAGTGAGTGAGTGACGACATTGCCATTCCTTCTAACAGTGAGTGACAACATTGCCATTCCTTCTAACAGTGAGTGACAACATTGCCATTCCTTCTGTGAGTGACAACATTGCCATTTCTTCTCTAAGTGAAACATTGCCATTCCTTCTGACAGTGAGTGACAACTTTGCCATTCCTTCTGACAGTGAGTGACAACATTGCCATTCCTTCTGACAGTGAGTGACAACATTGCCATTTCTTCTGTGAGTGACAACATTGCCATTCCTTCTGTGAGTAAAACATTGACATTCCTTCTGACAGTGAGTGACAACTTTGCCATTCCTTCTGACAGTGAGTCACAACTTTCCTACCAGCTATAGTCACAGCATGCTCTTGTGTCTGCAACACTTCTTTAACCTTCTGGGTGTTCAGCCCGAGTTAACTCGGGCTAAATAAAGTTGCTAAAATGGATCAGCCCGAGTTAACTCGAGCTGCTGAAACATGCAGCCAGGTAGCTTGCTGCTCTTCTCACTATCTCCCCCGGTGATGACCCAAGGTGGGCTGCATTTGGAATACCTTGCGACCGATTCTTTGTTTAATGTTCCGTTCAAATACATAATCGACCCCATTGAAATCGACATGTGTATGGACTGCTTTAATAACAAACACTTTCGCAGTTACATTAAGAGTTAACTCTTAATGTCTTCTTTTTGTCTTTAATGCCAAGAGACCCTGTTGCACAGTAAAGCTAAACTCTTTTATGCTTTTTTCAGCTATTTGGTTGTTCTACAGCACACATTCATACGAATGCTAATACTAAGTTGCCTGCAACAATTAAAGGGAATCTGTCACCATGATCCTTCATTTCATCTCTGAAAAAACAATGGTTGGTGTAAATAATTGTTAAAATTGTTACCTAGAATGTTTCATATTGCAGAAAGGGGAAAAAAGCGAAATAACTGCTTGGTTTCCGTAATTGTCATAACACAGTAGTTCCCGAGCATTGCCTTCCATAATCATTGCACTCAATATTGTTGTCTGAGTGGGAGAACCTGGGGAAGGGAACACACGCCTTTCTACAGAATTATTGTATTTATCAGTTTAGTGTTGAGTGACAAGTGAAAAAAATACTCTTTTTTTAAAATGCAGTTTAAACCATTTTTACTTGGTGGAAGCTCGTTCAAGATATGGTCATGGGATTTTTATAAAAAAAAACATATTCAACCATCAACAATACAAATAAAAAAATTACTTCTATTCATAAGAAACAAAAACAAAGAAAGTGTAGAACCTATCTACACAAAAATCTCATGGAATCACATCTTATAAATGTATGGAGTACAGGTTTGCAGTATGGTCAACACATTTTTTTAAATATAACCAGAATTAAAATGGAAGAAAGAATTTTAAGAGAACAATAAACAACAACAAAAATAGCAAAAGAAACATAGAAAGAGAAGTAAGGATACTTCCCGAATGGAGACCACAATAGGAACCAACATCCAAAACATGACAGGTGGAGTGACAGCTAACCAAGAGAATACTTCCCGAATGGAGACCATAATAGGAACCAACATCCCAAACATGACAGGTGGAGAGACAGCTAACTATCCACCACTGTCAGAAAGTAAAGGTTACTCCTGTGATGCTAAGAGAAAATTAGGAAGATGATAAGTCAGTGAATCGAAAGTAGAAACATGTGTTACACAATTTTTGGATTTACCATTAATTGCAACTGTCAAATCCTCCATCAGCAATATCATTTTTTCTACTGTCTGAATGAGGAGGGAGCTGCCTACTTCCACATCTCAGGAATGCCAGATTTGCCTGCATTTTTGAATATGGCAATTGAGTTGAGTCAGATGTAAAAGATAGGATGTGGCGGTCATGGGTTTTAAAGGTAATTTTTTTTAAATTTAATTTTTTATATATTTTTGATGCCTTTCAAATTCCCTTTCTACATGTCTCTTGGAATGCGGTGCATATGATTACACCATTTCCCCAGTCGCAAAAGGTATATAGTATCAGTTTCTACTGTAGTACATTGTGTCGGTTTCTTTACATAAAGCAGCATTGCACTGTTTTAGATCCCTGGCATCATCACAGTTGTGAATGGACCAAATAGATTTTATTATCTGTACATTGTCAAACTATAGACATGAGACAATTTTGTTCATTTCCAAGCCATATTTTCAGTGATATTCTGTTTCTCCATACAACTAGCTATACATGAGACACCACATGCTCTGTGAATCTCTCTTTCTGTCTGCTGTTCTTGTACTTGCACTGTCTATATGCAGCATTCATTTACCAGTCTAACAACTGTAGATCTCTCCATCTCAGAACAAATGATGCGTTTGACATTGGACAATTTGTATCAGTCACCACTGTTCCTTTTTCATACTCCGTGAGTTAATGTAAGCTGCCATGGTTCATAAGAAACAGTTTTGCTTCCTTTTTGATGGTAACAAGCAGGGGCATTTCTAGCATTGGGGGGGGGGCCTATGAAAAATTGTTGACTGAGGACCACTGTGGAATATAGTTGACCGTGGGAGGTGTTAGCAGAAAAGTTGTTGAGCGGGGGGTTATAGTAAAAAATATGCACGCAATATTTCTGTGCATGATATTTTTGCTTGCTGCGCATGACATACTTTGCATCGCGCATAATGCTCCTGGTGACAAAAACTTTTTAATATCTCTTCCGATTATCACTTAGCGTAGACATACATGGGTCAACTTTTGCACAACCAATCTTAGATTCTATA
This sequence comes from Ptychadena robeensis, assembly GCA_036250615.1. NCBI lineage: Eukaryota > Metazoa > Chordata > Amphibia > Anura > Ptychadenidae > Ptychadena > Ptychadena robeensis. Next base: position 117,144,885 of record CM070033.1, read on the forward strand.
GTGTTGTGGGATTTTAAGATAGTAAGCCTGTCTAACATCAATCAATTGCACAGTGTGCACAGTGTGATCTAGTTAAATACAATTGATTTACAATCATACTATAGAGTTTATGTGTAATACGCATAGTATTTATGATTGGGAACAAATCACAATACCTTGAAAAACCATCAGATATTTGTACAATTGAGCATCATTTATCAACACATTCGATCCCTTTCTGGATCAATTTTGTTTGATTTCAATCCTGATCCATGGTGCCAGGTGTGTGGTGGCATGGTTTCATGGACGGATCAGTGCAGTGATGGGAGTCGCCGCTAGCTCAGTTCTTTGTCTATCTGTCTTCCCTCTGTTTCTTTAATAACCAGCACTGGAACGATGATCAAATCCACCTTCTAAGTTTCCATCATTCAGTATTCAGCATGAAAGCCCCTGATTGCTGAGAGATCGGTCTTGGGTTAATTTGGGTGTAGGGGAGGTCTCCCCCTTCCTCCTCAGATCTAGTGGGGTCATCATAGAGGTCCCTACCCATTGCAGTACTATCCAGACACCGCACCAGATCCACACATGCAATTATCTAAAGTATATTTGATGAACTAACACCGAATTACATACAATCACAAACCTCCCTGAGGAAGCGGCTCAATTACTCATCGCTAAAGATATTGCATGGTACTCATATTTTAATCATTCAGTCCCTAATGCAGAGTGTATTGAGCTATGGTGTGCTAATCATGATGTTTTATCAATTGTTACTTTTTAGTGTCCCAAATTATTGTATTGTATGATTTAAGTCCATATAAAGGAAAAGCCTATGACATATAACATATATGTTCAGTGCCTCAAAAGCCCCATTTTTTGCGGGAGGAGGGTTTTCTACCTCTTTAGGGAGTTTCTAAAAAATGCAGATCAATTAGGTGTGTGGCACATGGTGATTTATTTTGGCGTTCAAAAGAGGTTCAAAATTCAAAATCAAAGTTCAAAAGAGGTACCTCCTGGTTAGTGTATTTTTCACATCATATGTTGGTTTGATGCAGGTGTGAAAACAGTAAAAACATATTAAAGCCTGTGTTTAATAAAAAAAAAAAGCTAACATTACTTTCCATTTAATTTTTAAAAACAAGGGGCAATGAGTAAGATCAGCTGCACAAACTGGAAATGTAATAAAAGATATATTTAAGTACCGTATTTTTTGGACCATAAGACGCACTTTTTTTCCTCCTAGAGTGGGGGGGAAATCAGGGTGCGTCTTATGGTCCGAATGCAGAAGTACAGGGGCCTATTTTTTACTTACCGTGGTGTCCCCGCCGGTCCCCGGCTGCGCCGATCTCTGCCGCTGTGTTCCTCCTCTGTGTTGCCTGACGTCCAGCGTGCGGCACTTGTGGCCGCCCACTAAGGCGGAGCCGATCGGCATCCATCAAATCAGTCAACCCTTCTGGCACGCCCGCTCGTATTCATATGTGCGAGGGTGAATTGGGTTAAGTGCCAGAAGGCTGGGTCACATTTGAGTGGAGGGTGGGCGGATGTTAGTTCGGCACACCTCCGGGGGCTAGCCACAAGTGCCGCACGGCTGGACGTCAGGCAACACAGAGGAGGAACACAGCGGGCAGATAGCCAGCGCTGTTCAAGTGTATTAACCTTTACAGTTAAGTCGAATGTCATTTCACGTGGGTGGGGGCCGGGGGAGTGCCAAAGGGTTATGGTACATTTTGCACATTTGTAATGGAGGGTGAGCATCCTATCCTGGCATAATGCACTTCATTTAATGTAGGGTGGTGAGCCACATATAGCTTGCAGGCATATACTAATATCACCCCAATATTTTAAGTCCACTACCTCACATGATATAGTGTATGGGGTTATCCGGTATATGGGGGTGTGTTTGAGTATATGCCTGCACTATATGGCGACCCACCCGGACATCAAAATGAAGTGAAGGAGGCAGGATGGATGCCATTCTAAAGTGAAAACATCTGTCAAATGAACATGAAAGGGAGTATCAGCTGTGTAATTAAAATGCAGTTTCGCTTCCCACTTTTAGCTTTGGTGCAGAATATTTTTTTATTGTTTCTCTTCTCGTAAAATACATGTTATGGTCCGGTGCGTCTTATGGTCCGAAAAATACGGTAAGTTGTTATTGCAGTGCAAGCCAAAGCAAGTACCATGGTGTGGCAGGATGTGGTACACAACGCATCACAACTCTGGGTACATAGTGGCTTGTTTTGTGGTATGATGCAGCCATATGACAATTGTGGATCACTGGGAACCTAAATTAGTAAAGCTGCCTTGTGGTGGTGATAGAGGGTGAGGTATGTCTGTCAGTTTTTATTGCTACCTGTCTATATTTTACGAAAATCTCACAAAAAAAACTCACCCCAAGCTGCACTCGGGGATACTTACCAGTCCACAGCGAGAAAGTTTCAAAGCTCTGCAACTCACTGATTGTTCCAGGTCCGTCTCTCTTGCATCATCAATAAGGCTATTTTGTTTCATTCATTTCTTTTTTACAGCGGGACCCAAAGTGGCTGTCACAACAAGTGACATAATAAGGAAATGACAGCCTCCCATTAAGAACAATACAAATTGTAATACTAGACACTTTAGATATATTTTAATGGCAGTGTATTATTCAACAGCATAGACAGCACTAGTATAGCTAAGTCCAGGGCCGGGACAAGGTCCACCAACAACAGAGGCTGAGCTGCCCAATGCGCCCCTCTCCCAGCATAATTTGCATACGAATGACCCGCCCCCCCGGGGGGTGCGGGACATTCATATGCAAATTGGGCTGGGAGAGGGGTGACATCGGCCAGTTTAGAGCTGATCTGAGCTTAGCTGGACGGCTCCATCAGCTGGAGCCGTCAGAAGTTTAACCCCCTGAGCAGCGCCCAGACCTGAGCAGCGCCCAGAGGCTGCAGCCTCTTCAGCCTCTGTGTCGGCCCGGCTAAGTCCATATGTCCACTGAGTGCAGCGCAGGAAATCAAGATGCGCGCCAGCACATTTGCCGCATGGATTCCCCACGGCTTGCAGGCAGTTTAACCGCAGATAAGGGCGAGCTCCCGCCACATTGGAAAAAGCAGCAGTGGATACAAGCCCTTCAGACCATGGCTCCTGGGCCTCTTGTCTAGAAATCAGTACCATCAGCTATGGGATAGGGGAAATAGTAAGCTGTAAGTGCCTTACACTTATGACTTATAGTTTATCTGTGTGCTAGACATTTCCTGTTTTTATTGCTCCATGAACTTTACTTAAAAAGGCAACAATTATTTGAGCTGTCAGAGTGTATCAGTCATTTAGGATTCTCTACTTCTTAAGCTAGCCATACATGTTCCGATTCCATGGCCGATCGATCACCCATCCGATCGATTCCGCGATGCCAGAGGGAATCGGATGTCCGATCGATCGCCCAATTAAGCCTGTCCCTACCACCTTGGGCCACCGATTCCTGGACGATTCCGTGCCCGATCGATCACTTCACACATGGCAACTCCCCCTGATGTGTGCTGAATCGGATCAGAAAGACCAACATGTTGGTTCTCTGGCAGATCCGATTCTGGGCCCCCGATCGATCGGACGTGATCGATCAGGCAAGGTGGGCTTCACGCGATTCCGGGACGATCAATTAGAGTGCACGCGCCCGGAATGGATCGTCCCGGAATCCCTTGGGAATCGGACCCGTGTATGGGGACCTTTAGACATTTGTTACCCTGATTTGTCCACCCACCCAGTAGCAAAGCTTTTATACTTTTTTAATTGAACAGAGAAAGTGGACTCTCTCAGCATTTTCTACTAATAATGTGTCCAAAGTTTAGAAGTGTTTTTTACTTACAGAATGGACATTGATTTATATATATTACCAAGTATTCCAAATGTGAAAAGCCCTCAATTATTTAATGTGGATCTTTTCAGCACTCTACTGTATCAGGCTGTCCTCAGATGTTTGAATAAGACATTGTGGCTAGAATGCTTAGCAGAAATTGCACCCTAATTATTATAGTTCACAGTAGTTATTTACATAGATGAGGGAAAAGCTATGGGCTGATAAACCCTGTGGCTAAATTGCAGTGTACTGTAATTGTTTGAAAATGTCAAGTAACATCATCTGCGGGTCTGTATGACCTCTCCTGTCTTAATGCAATGTCCTGTTTACCTGTATGCACACGGTAATTCTATTTGACTATGAAGTAACATTGATGTCAGTTGTGCACAGGACAAATATTTAAGGCTTCTTATAGGTCTATTATCAGGGGAAATAAATTGAAGGTGGGATATTGCAAAGCTGATGAACCATTGGAAAGGTGCAAGTGCTCCCTAACAACTCATTACGAAATGCAGATACATGACTAGGAACACCTTGTTAATATATATATATATATATATATATATATATATATTTGCAACCTCCCTTGTGGTGTGATTACGTTATTAAATATTTTTTATTTTTTTGTAAAAGCAACATGAGAAATGTAAGGTCCATATCACACTACCTGCGTTTGCGGTGCAGGTCCTTAATGCAGTGCAGTGCACTGGCCTTGCAGCATGCATTTTTTGGGAGGCAGCGCAAGTATCTCCCCATCACTGGTGTGGGAGACACATAAAGTGTGAAATGTGTTAAATTTCCTGACTGATCTATGCTGCATGTCCCTGTTGTCAACAATGACACTGCATGTCATTGTCTAATGCATGGACTAGGGACACCTATACTTGGTGTCCATTATAGTGTTCTTGTCTGGCCTTTCTGTCAAATTTAAGAACCCAATGGGGCTCTTAAAATATTTGCCTGCCACTGCCTAAAACCATAATAATAGGAAGGTGAAATTAGACTTCCGGTTCCGGCGCTGCGTGGATGTGTAGCGTGTAGCGCTTCTCCTTGGCTCCTGCTCCCCCGTCTGCCATACTGACATTGCAAGCCGGTATGATCTGTCCCCTAGCTGCTTTGGATGTGCAACGTGTAGCGCTTCTCCTTGGCTCCTGTTCTCTGCCTGCCTGCTTGTCATACTGACATCGTAAGCCGGTGCAATTCGTCTCCTAGCAGCAAAGTGCCCATACACTCTGCACAGCATTACAGCGCTTCTCCTCAGCTTCCGCTCTCTGCCTGCTTCTTTGCCTGCTATACTGACATCGCGAGCCGCTGCAATTCGTTCCTTAGCTGTAAAGTGCTCATACACTCTGCACAGCACTACAGGAGATCATGGAGAAATACCTTCGCAGTGGCGCGACGAAACCACAGCCGGCTCCGCCGGTCCTGCCGGTCCCGCCAGTCCCGCCGCCCACCACTGCATCTGCACCTGAATCTAACATGGGCGCCAGCACGGAATCAGACGCAGGAAGGGAGCCACCGCAGACACCGCCATCGGCAAGTACAAACTCCTTATCTGATAGTCATCTCTCACCAGTAGGCGACCATGAGAAAATAGCAGCAGCGGTGGCGGCTATTCTTATGCCCGCGCTGCTAGAAGCTATAGATAAAGCGGCCACAACGGCAGTAACATCTCTCCGTCAAGATTTGAATATCCATGGACAAAAGCTAACAGATGCAGAGAGTCGCATATCTGCCTTAGAAGATGAGGTTAGTCTTTATTTAACTAAAGTAACTGACCTTAAAAATAAAGTGGCCTCTCTAGATGAAAAACTACATGACCAAGAGAACCGGTCTAGGAGGAATAACCCCAGTATAATAGGCATCCCAGAGTCTGTCCCCATACAAGCCTTGTCCACTTTTTGTAGCACGACCATACCACAACTCCTGCGGATAACAATTCCTGTGAAAGTAGAAAGAGCCCATCGACTTGGCCTTCCTAACCGAGATAGGAATGGCCCTAGGCCGGTCATTGCTCGCTATTTGGACTATGCTGAAAAATCACAGATATTTCAGACGTTCAGGAACCTACGTTCTCTGCAATATGAAGGCAATAATGTTGATTTTTGCTGATTATTCAGCAGAAGTATCAAGGAAACGCAAGATTTCAGTAAAATATGTTCTACCCTATTCCAGAAACATATTCGGTTCACATTAGCATACCCGGCTATACTTCACATCAGGGACGAGGAAGGACATTCTCATTCCTTTCGAGATCCAAAGGAAGCAGAAACCTATCTCATCCATGTAATAGACAAGGACGGTTCTCTGACCACAGCACCTATGGTGACGCCACCGCCGAGCAAACAACCGTCTCTCTCAACCCCCTCTCCTGTGCACGAACAAATGCGATCGAATCACAGGCGGAAGGACTGAGAGATAGGTCTCGCAAATGGCGATGAAATCCAGGATGTGACCATGAAGCCACCTTTCTTTTCTTTTCTTCAACTATATGACCCCGTTTGTGACTACCTGTAAACACACTCTGGCAGCTAGATGATACCATGCGACAGACTAAGTATATTATTATTATTATTATTTTCATATACTCTATGGTTTCGCTATCTTACACCATTAAGATACGACGGATATCTACTATGACATTGAACTGCTATGGCGGGAGGTAAGGGAACCTGATAATCTGCTACCTCCATGCAGAAAAAAGGGAGTCTCCCTAAAGAGTTTTTTTGACTGTGACCTAGGGCTCTTATTTTTACCATCTATTATAAGCTCTATTTACACGGTCGTTTTTCTTTTTTCTTTTTTATATATCGTTGCGTTACAGGTACCACTTTTCCAAAACATACTCCCACATCGTCGTTCCTTTTATGTGAAGTCATGGGTATGTCCCTTGAAGCTAAGTCCAGATACGCCTTTACATGAATATGCCCCTGAGAGGGACGGTTATTATTGTTATATAACATCTAGTTCTTCATCTATCTCCCTGCTGAATAGATGGTTAACATAATCTCGTGGAACGTGAAGGGGCTGCGGGCCCCTACGAAACGTAACATGATATTAAAGCATCTAAAAAAACTGAGAGCAGATGTAGTAATGTTACAGGAGACGCACCTGGTGGAAGCAGACTCTCATCGTATGAAAAAAAGCTGGGTAGGAGAGGTATTTGCTTCACCTGCAAATGGGCGACGTGGGGGTGTGATGATTCTTGTCCACAAACGTTTACAATATGAAGTCCACTCCTAAGACATGGACACTGAAGGAAGACATTTGCGGGTAAACCTTACTATAGGAGGGACAGCGTTAAGTCTCTATGCAGTATACGCTCCTAACTCTCCCACACAGGAATACTTCCAACAGCTGACAGCTTTTATTGATCAGGACCCGGCCCCAAACAAAATAATAGGGGGGGATTTTAATACAACTATGACCGACTTTCTTGACCGCACTAGGGCCAGCTCTGACTGAATAGTTACAAATTTGAAACCATCCCCAACTGATAAACCTTCATTACTGGAAAATTTTGCATCAGTATCGAATCTCCACGATGTGTGGAGAAATTTTCATTCTCAGGACAGACAATTCACTTTCTTGTCGCAAGCCCATATTTCTCTATCTAGGATAGACTATCTATTGATCTCCACTGCTATACTGCCTATGGTTACGAGTCCCGATATTCACCAATTGGTCCTTTCGGACCACACGCCTATTAGTATAGTCCTGCGAGATTCTTCTCCAAGGGGCTCAGATATCATATGGAGATCTCCGGCCCAGATGTGTCGATTCCCGGATTTTCAGATAACCATGAGCAAAGCCCTTAGGGAATACTCCCAACACAATATCCAGCACTCCAGTACTCCAGTTTTGTTTTGGGAGGCGGCAAAGGCACACCTGAGGGGGGTGGCAATGTGCTTCCTTTCTACTAAACGCAAAACTACGATGGCTAAATACCAGGAAGCACTACATGCATTATCCTTGGCACAGCGCGAGTTGGCCAACCACCTGTCAGAGTCCACTCGAGCAGCGGTCAATGATGCGAAATCCCAGTATGACCACTGGATGGAGCAGCAGGAATTGGTTCGTCAATCATTCTGGGAACTTCAGTTTCATAAATTTGGCAACAAGGCGGGTAAACTCTTAGCAAATTTGGTGAGCATTTCTAGACCAGCTACTTACATATCATCACTTCATGATGACTCGGGCGCTGCGGTCACTGACCCAAAACAGATAAACATGATCTTAGCTGATTACTACAAGAGACTCTATAGATTGGAAGCTGCCGACCCATTGGCCCAAGATATACTTCTCCACACCATTAACTTACCACTTTTGACCAAAGAACATTTGGACGCACTTAACGCCCCCATCACCACGACAGACATAGCGCAAACTATTTCCTCCTTGCAAAATAACAAAGCCCCGGGGCCCGACGGCTTCACTTCAGAATTTTATAAACTTCTTAAGGAAGACCTTTATAACCTCTATCGTCACCTTTGGTCGGAGGGCACATATTTCCCTACGGCCAATGAGGCGTATATTAAACTCCTTCCCAAGCCTGGAAAGGATCCATTAAACCCTGGTTCTTATCGTCCTATATCCTTGATCAACCTAGATGCAGATGAAGATTCTTTCAAAAATACTGGCGGATAGACTAGCCCAAATTCTCCCCGATATTCTGCATCTAGCTCAAGCTGGCTTTGTAAAGGGTAAAAGCGCGGTCATCAACACTCGAAAGACGCTAATGGCATTAGACGCTAAATCAAATGCACAGGTTGATGTGGTGCTATTAGCAATCAATGCAGAGAAGGCCTTTGATAATGTTAACATACAGTGGATCTTTTGCTCAACTGCTGTACCCTCTGCAAACTATCCCAATATTATTGAAACACCGAGATGTTTCTTCGCTGACTAAAGCCCTGACGGCATTCCTCTGGAACAACAAACCCCCACGGATCTCCCTTAAGACTTACCCTACCTAAACTCAAAGGAGGTACGGGACTACCCGATATCAGACTCTATAATCTGACTTGTATTCTTCGACATGCCATAGACTGGCTCAAACGAACGTCGCACTATTCCAACTTGACGCTTGAGGACGCCATGGTTCACCCCTGGTCCCTCACTAACCTCTTACATTGCCCGATATACAAACTTCCCACCCCGCTTAAAACAAACATTTTGAAGAGATACAGTGTTAGCCCATAAGGCAGTTCACAAACTACTGCACCTACCAGCGACGGTCTCCAAATACTCCACGCTGACAGGCAACCCACTCTTCCTGCCAGGCTCTTCTCAGTCCATTTATTCAACGTGGGCATCAAGAGGGCTTCACAGAATCAGGGATTTATATGATACTAAGACTTACCAGAAACATCCCTGGCACTTCATCCAATCCAAATTTCTTTTGACCACACACCAAGCCCACCCCATGTTTCTAAATCAGGTAGACCATTTTTGCAACTCCTTACCCCGGGACTTGACATCCCTCTTCACGCACTCGAGACTTGATACCATCATAGCATCAGCTACTCATGGTATATCAGACTTGTATACATCCCTTAAAGATAGCCACTCTAGACCTCTGGAGGCCTCTTGTGCCTCGAATTGGAGTAAAAAATTCCCACAGGATGACATCTCTGACAAAAGCAACCAGGGCTACCAGACAATACGTAAACATATGGTTTCTGAGATCTGGCGAGAAACACAATATAAACTTATGCACCGAGCATTCAAGTTATGTATTCGGAATACCCAGGGGATACAGACCGGACAAAGACCAGGACCTTTCTGCCCCAAATGCAATTCGACTCGCCCTTCACTGGCTTACTATCTATGGGCATGCCCGGTGATTGACATGTTCTGGACAAAAGCTACCGATTTCTTGAACTCTGTACTAAAAACTTCAACCCCCAAAGATCCCATGCTCCATTTATTTAGCTATATCTCACCAGATCTCAGGCCATTTGTGCCGGCGCATCACGCCTGGCTCCATGTCTTTCAATTAGCAGCAAGACAAGCTATTATGCGGGAATGGATGCAACCTCTTCCCCCATCACTCCATCAGGTTATATCTCAGCTCACATCACTCTTGTACCAGGAGATGAAGGACTTGCAGCAAGGAAATGACAAAGGCTCGCTACGCTTTTATAAACGCTGGAAGCCACATATATATGGGATACTCCAACCTGAGGAACGCGAGGCAATATTATCTACTCTTGATATTTGATGCTAGATATCCGCTTCTTGGTCATTATTCTCCCTACTTTCTAATTCTAATCCACACTCTAATCTATTTATAATTAAGCTGCGAGAAGGCCTATGCTTCCCCCCTCCATCGAGATATTAGCTCAACGCTATCATCTTACCTGTGCATGTGAAGTTACTTTATGAGGTTCTCAAATGCTACGATTTTCAGTTTTTTGTTTTATTTGCTTTTTATTTGCTTTGTGGTTATGGCATAAACCATTCGATGCAGCTTACTAGTATTTGACACTGGACTACCTCCGCTAATTTAGCTGCATTGTTATTATTTTGTTTTTTTATTTTTTTATCTTTTTGAATCTTTTGCTAAGTTGCACAGGCCATATTTAGTTATGGGGCTTTTTTTTAGCTCTCATTAGTATTAGTTTAGTTTATTATATGGTCAGCAGTAAGGACTGCACAAAATGTTTCATATAAAGCCATGCTAACTATCAAATTATAGTAACAACTGTTGCTGTGCTGCTGCTAGAGTAGGATCATCTGAACCTTTTATGCCGGCACTCCTCTAATGGGAGAATAAGAAACATAGAAAAGTGTGAGGGAGAATTTTTGCAGCCAACTTCCAGCTACTGACCAAAAAAAAAAAGTAGAAATGTGTTTGATGTTAGCAATCAATAAGAAAGCTTTTTTTCCGACATAGCTGAACTTTGGTTTCACTTACTCGGTCAATTTCCACGAATGCATGCTGCCTTCCATATAAGATTCAGCACCATTTTATTTTAAACAATTTTGTACTATTTTAGAGTACAATTGGTTCCTAAAAAAAACGAATCCCAGGAGAAGTCTAATTTTTGTTTTAATCTGGGTTTCCATTCAAAAGGGTACATCTGACCCAGCATGTGGCACTTTGCAACACACAAAGTGATACTTACTGGAGTTTTGGCCAGTCTTTAATGTACACCTCTTTGTATATCAAACATCAATCCAAATTTGCCTTTACCTTTTGAATTGAATCAGGTTATGACATATCATTAGGGAATAGGGAATTAGAGGTACTATTATGTGGTGTTTTCAAACTCTAGTCAGTGGAACAAAACTAGCACAAATGCACAGTGCTTACAGTGCACAACAGTTACTAAGTAAACATGTCTGCCACACACCTTCAGTGCTGACATGCATTCTTTGGATTTGAAAGCTTATTTTCTGATACCCATCACACTGGGGTCATCAAATGTATCACTGTCAGGAGTCCCTGTTGCACTTAATGATAGAGAAACATAATAAGAAAATGAAGGACAGTACTGTTTTAGTATGATTCAGCCCTGCAATGCAGTGGTCCTGAACTGACACCTGATCATTTATAATAAAAAATACATAGTGCAAATTTAAAGTGCAACCATCTTTTGCCTCTAAATAATAGCCAAGGCAACTCGTCTTGGTGAAAAGAGGAGCAGAATGTGTGGGGGCTGCTAACTTGCATTATGGAAATTCCTGCATAGCCAGATCTGACACTAGTTCTGACTCTGAATGAATACTTCTTTCCTCTTCATCTGAGATAAACATGCTTAAAATTTGCTTAAACATGTTGTGACATTTCAATGAAGTGAGTCAGCAACACAGTTGACTGAGCTCAGTCATCAAGGAGAAAAGTCACTATTTCAAAACAGCTTCAGGGCAGTCAACACTGAATGAGGAAGAGTGAACATGGAAAAAAAGGCGCAGGGCAGACACAACCTATTCCAAGCAATGGGCAAAGATATCCCTGTACACACAGGCTTGTCATAGTCCACACTGCGGCAATCACAACGCAGGGCCCCCCGCGTGGGCATGTCAGCATGATGGGAAAAGAGATATCTGCTGTTTTTCAGATGTGTTTTTGCAATACAAATTGTAAGGTGTGTCAATGGAGCATCAACATACACATGTATAAACAGCTTGAGTTTTTATGCAAACACCTTTTTAGAATACCATAATTAATTGTTCCATATTTTTTGTGTTTATAGTAAATGTCCACTGAATAGCAGCAGAAAACAATAATATAACCGGGGCAGCAAATTAGTGGTACGCAGCTACACATGAGAACCCAAAACTAGGGTAGCTATGGTATCGTTGCTAAGCACATTTGTGTACTAACAATAAGAAGTTATTCCGGGTCTGGGTAGCTGCAGCTGTCAGGGACGCCAAGATGTAATGAAGTGAGAAAGGCTGTCAGCAATAGAGGGACTGCCCCCCCCCCATTCTTCCACGATGTGTCAGGAAGATTCCAGTAACATCTGGATCTGTACATCTGTACAGTCTTGTGGCTGAAGTTGATATTGCAGGGGAATTTTTGTCAAATTGAGATTAAAGTTCAAACACTTCATATAGCTGTACAAACAACTTAACGTTGTTGTCATGTATTACCAGAATACTTTCAGTTTTTAATTCTAAACAATTTATGTCAATTGAATAACTGCAAGGAAACAAAAAATATAACTATGAAAGGTTGCAGTTAGGTATGTGAAACTTGTCAGTCAGTTGTAAATGACTAATAAAAAAAGATTGTTCTTCTAAAGTTGTTGGAGATCTGGGGGTTGGAAGTCAGAGTAGGCATATGTAAGTGTAAAATCTGACAAGAGAAAAGCACTGTTTGACATAAGCACTGTGCTACATATGGGGTGAGTACCAACTATCTCCTGGTACTCATCTGAGTAGCTCACTATGTTATGTGCACCCCTGAAAATAAATATGAAGGATGCAGGTAGGGGTGTGAAAATTGGAGTATTCTCAGTGCTAAACTAATAACCCCTAAAAGAATTCGACCTCTAAGTGTCAGAGATCTGGGGGTTCATAGTCAGAAAGCATACTGTATATATGCAAGGGTAGCAAAATAACACTCCCTTTCGTTCTTCTTCATTTCTTTTATTAAAATAAGACACAGGTGTTTGCGAAAAATTTGAATATCATTCAAAATATCCTGTATTTCACAAATTGAAACTAATACATGACATAGACTGACTACATGCAAATCGAAATACTTCATGCCTTTATTTGTTATATTTTTGATATTAATGGCTTAAAGCTTATGAAAACCCCAAATTCAAAATATTAAAAAATGTTAATATTACATGAAATCAATAAAACAAAGATGCAAAATGTCGGACCTTTTCAAAATATAATCGTTCATATGTACTCAGTACTTGGTTTGGGCCCCTTTTGCATCAAATCCTGCCACAATGTGGCATGAGAAAAATAGCTCTCATCAGAAAATAGGCCTTTAGACCACTGAGACACAGGCCAGTTTTTTTTTCTTTAGCCCAGGTAAGACGCTTCAGATGTTGTTTGTTGTTCCGGGATGCCTTGACAATAGGAATACAACATTTGAAGTCCAGGATCTGCCTGTGTGTGGTGGCTCTTGATACATTAACTCAGGGCTGTCGTCAGGTGGGGACAGGGGGCATTCCTGTCCCGGGCCTGACCATCTAGGGGGGTCTGACCCGTGCTCCCCACGCTGTGTTACAGACAGAAAGTAGAGACTTGCAGCATCCCCCTCAGCACCCCCATCTCCTCCTCCCCAATGTGAGTGTAAAAGCCGATTCTGTGCTGCTACTCTGACAGAAAGTGCTCACTAGTGACATTATGGCTGAAGTTGGTATTGCAGGGAGGTTGATATTAAAGCTGGAACTGTTAAAGTTACATTTTTTACATTGACAAATTTGTCTCAGTTTTTATTGTTAAATGTATACAATTTATGGCACTTAAATAACCACAGGAAAACATTAACAGCTATGAAATGTTGCAGATAGTGGTGTCAAATTGGGAATGTAATTTACTAATCCAAAAAAAGACTGGATTTCTAAGGGTGTTGGAGCATCTAGGGTTTGAAATTCAGGGAGTAGGCATATGTAAGGCCCTAGCTCCATGTCTGCTAAATTCCCTGTGTTGAACGCAGAGACTTTGTCGCAATGTTCAACCCACCCATTGACACCCATTAATCGAAAGCTAGGAACAGGAAGATTCTACCATGCAGGATGCTGACGCAGAGGAGTGCGGGAGACAGTGTGGGAGACCACCCTACATATGGGGTGAATACCAAACACCATCTCCTGGTTCTCATCAGAGTAGCTTACTAAAAAAGTTATGTGGACCCCTAGGTAGGCATCTTCTGGAGCCCTCAGGCCGGGGGGGGGAGTGCTAGTGGTAGGTGGCCCCGAAAAAAATTCTAGTATGGGGCCCCAAAATTTTGGATGGTGGCCCTGCACTAAATCAGGCCTCAGTCCACTCCTTGTGAAAGTCTTTTCCTGACAATCTTCTTCAGGCTGCGGCCATCCCTGCTGCTTAGGCACCTATTTCTTCCACACTTTTCCCTTCCACATAACTTCCAACTTCTTTTGTAATTACCTATGGAGGCTTTCCCTCCTTATGGAGGGTGTCAATGATGGTTTTCTGTACAACTGTCATGTGATGATTGTGAATCCTCCTGAACCAGACTGAGAGACCATTAAAAAGGCTCAGGAACCCTTTGCTAGTGTTTTGGATTAATTGGCGGAATAAAGTCTAACACTTTGAGCCTAGAATATTCAACCTTTTAAAAATTTCATTGGAGGTTTCATAAGCTGTAAGCCATAATCGTCAATATTATACACAAAGGCTTGAAATATCTCACTTGAGTGTCATTATTCCAGATATTAGTTACAGGAACTTCTGAATGATATTAAAATTTATCGCTGATCACCTGTATCTACATAGTAATTTGCTCATGATTTTTTTTGTACAAACTATAGTTTGCCCAACCCAGAATTAAACTCAGATCTTCAGATTCACCAAGATCAATAGAAGTCGTCGATGCTCTCTAACATATATGTAATAGAAAAATGTTAAAGCCATAGACTGTATAACAACAACCATACATGGAAATTTATGTTAGTTTTGCTAAGTACCTTGAGGTCTCTCATGAAACACCAGTCTTCTCAATTTCTAGCTGGGTTAACGACTCATTTCTTCACTAATTTGCTCACTAATCTCTGCTGCCAATTCAAGAAACTCGATCAACATTTCAATTCATTGAGCTTTCAGGCATAAAAAGTGTTGTTCTCTCTCTCTCTCCATCTAGAAACACATGGGGCCAAAGCAGCCCATTGGTTTTTTTATTATTATAAATCATAATTTATGTTATTAAAAAAAATTATGCATTTTCTAGTTATTTTAATAAATGGCCAGTTTTGATATTTGTCCAAACTGTTTTCCAAGGAAGCTAGAGAATAGCAGAGTAGCTTTGCACTCCAGCTGTTTTATGGATGACTGTACAAACGCATAGTATAAAGAGCTCTGAGGCTACGTGTTTATGAACATCACCAGTTCTAGAAACCATACTAATTGTATAGTCCCTGGTCAATCAATTCCCATGGCTTCCCCAAGTGTTCATAGACACTACTGTAGAGTCATTGGCTTTATCCTTCTGTGGTTCAGGCTACTGGAAAAAGTAAAGGAAATTCAGTGAAAAGTGAAGCATGTGGGATGATGAAAGTGCTGTAGAACGCCCAATGGCCTGCTAAGGAAGACTGTTACCTCCCCGAGGGGTCACCAGTATTGGCGCAGGTTCCACAGGGTGCAGGGGGTC
>CM070033.1:117181905-117206059 GCA_036250615.1 Ptychadena robeensis
TTGCAAGGCCTGGCGGGCCGGATTTGGCCCGCGGGCCTTGTGTTTGACATGTCTGGACTAAAGGGTCAATTGTCCATTTTTGTGACGCTCAATAAAGAATATTTTATATGCAACTTGAAACCAATTTGTTTATTCTTTATAGTGGGCCTAAAAAAAAACATTTTAGTGAAAATTGGGTCTTTGTACCCATTAGGGCTTATTGTTTGTAATTTAAATTAAGGAGGTTTGGCCCTTTGACACATATACCGAGGTAACAACACTGATTAGGATTACATTTGACAAAATGAACTAGGGCAACATATGGAACACATGATAAAGTGTGGAGGTGCACTGCATTAGATAAAAGGAGTCCTACTTTTCATTATGTTGGGGTATGTGAGCAGCCCATTTATTTTAAATAGGTTAGGTCTTAACACAATGCACATTTACAAGTGAGTTAATGCTTTACAAAGATATAAATGGGGCCTTAAATAATGAAAAAGTGCTTATTTCTACATTTAAGTGAAACAGGGATCTTGTTTTCAATTACAATGGAATACTCTTTTAGAACATCCTGTCCAGGGAGGAATGCAAGCAGTATGCCATTTCTATATCTAGTCTCTCAATTTTATATGTTTAATTGCATTTGTGTGCTCTGCACATAACTGTGCTGTGTGATTGATTTGATTTCATCATAAGCTATTAATGGACCTCTAAAAGATAATAAAAAAATCTTTAGATTTACAGAAAAAAATGTGTTAACGCACTGTTAAGCAGGTGTTTAGGCTCTTTTGTTTTTTCCCTCATTTAAAACTATTATTGCTAATAGGTTGTACATTTTTTTTTGTTTTTGTTAAGTGTCCTCAATTCCTTCCCAAGCTTGGCTGATATTTGGCTATGCTGCTTGTTTAAAAGATGCTATTTTCTCAGGCAATGTCATCATCTTTTCACACTTAATCACACACGAATACACCATAATTATATCACAAACGTACATTTTCTAATGCACAGTGGGAGTTCTTCTCCCTCACAAAACTCTTGAATAGCGACTTACAAGTGTCAAGCCCAATTCAGGAATTAACCTCATATTTGTTGTTACTTATTTCTGCTAATTTTAAAGTGGACCTGTGCTAAAACAACAAACAATTAATCACATTAAATGAAACAATTACTTTTAACTATTTCTATATGTATAAATGTATAAGCTTAAATTGAGTTTTTGCTGAAAGAGTCCCCTTTGGCTTATACTCGAGCCAGAGTCAAGGTCCTGCTTACCTGTCCGGGTGTTCACTGGTCTGTGGGTGGTCCAAAACTGCTTTTCCCATCTGTGGCCTGCAGCCTCTTTCTGGTGCAGCTGTTGGTCTTCAGTATTCTATCTGCGATATTCCTGGCTGGACTCGGCTAATGAAATGTAAACTAAGGCAGCAGTGCCATTTTGTGATGGTGGAATTTCTGGAATTTAATTTTAAAAACTCCACTATCTGACTTTGCAAGTACCTGCTGTATCCCCCCCCCCCCCAGCTTATACTCAAGTCAAGAAGATAAAATTTGGCACCCTGCTTATACTTGGGTGGGCTTATACTCAAGTATATATGGTAACTTACAAATCAACTAGCTGAAAATATGACATCCTGAAACAAAAGCACATTTGCTTTGTGTTTCTGTGCTTGTTCCCTAGGCTTATACGTTAGTCATTCATTTAAAACATATTTTCAGAATCGTTTTTTTAAATTACAATTGGCTTATGTTCGGGTCGAGTATATACAGTATGATGTTTCCATGTTATTCTCCAGTGCTTTTCTGGTGCCCATGCATGTTCATCCTTGAGAAAATAGTGATGAGCGACTAGGCAATATTCGAATTTGCGCAATTTTGCGAATACCCGCAATGATATTCGTAATCTTGAATATCTGCGTTTGAGAACATGGATCGTGATCTAAAGATCACAATGCGATCAAGTATGTGCAATGCATGCAAGTAAATAGAACTCGGATATTCGACTGGGAGAATATTCATCATTTGCGTAAATAAAATTAACATTGCGATTATATAATCATGATCCATTGCAATGAATGGAATCGCAAAAACTCGCAATAAATCGCGATGGCAAAATGTCGATATTCAAGCTATGAGAAAATAGGAAATTATATTAAATTCATGCAACACATTGTCCTGATGCATCTTTAATGCATGTAAGTCAATGTTTTTATTGATTCTGCATGTTTCCCTAATTTTTTTATTTGTATTGTACATTGCATTTACTGGATTCTGTCATCCTCAAAATACCTCAATAACAGACGTCCACTTTAAAATCCATTGTGAACAGGCGTACATCTCCTGTGTGTTTTAAGGTGTACTTAGGTGTGCTACAGAGATGATTAGAACTTAAACTAGCATTTTACGCTGCATGTACCTCCCCCATCTCTTTCCCTCTTTCCCTGCAGTTAACATTATTTTCTTTTACTCATTTATACAGTGCTGAGAATTTTTCTCCAGCACTTTTCAGAGAACATAACGCTCAGTTACACATTTAGTTAAGGAATGGATGGTTTTTAAATATAAATGCTTGCTTGCCCTCCTTTTTTCACACCATAGAGATCACAGAATGAATGATGCTGTTTGTGTATGAGTGTGTTTGTGTGTGTGTGTGTGTGTGTGTGTGGATGCATCCGTCACTCTGTGTCTCTATCTCCCTTTAGCTTGCCTTTCTTCCACTGTCTTTTCTTCTGTCTATTAATTATTTAATATTGGCTTCTCATGCTGCATTACTGCTCGTTAAGAGCTTCCCCAGAAAATCTAATTCTATCAGCACTTCAGGGGAATTCAGAGCAGAGACTACGGCAAGAGAAAAAAGGGAGATGGAGGTGGAGGAGGGAGATGTAAAAATGAGAAAGATGAGAAGAGAGCAACTGAAAGGATATCAGGGAATTCACCATTAAGAAAATAATAATAACCATAGTGATAAGAAATAGCGTTTGAGTTATTCTACATGTAAAAGTGGGATAAATCTGCTATAACCAATACATCTGCAGATGCTTTAAAATGTCAGTTAGGTAGGGATCTGAGGTAAGGAAATAAGGGAGATGCTTGTGTTAAGATAGTAGAAGGATAAACAAGGAATGATAGACAAGCCGTTAACACATGTTAACGAAAGATACAGAAGAGAACTGTTTGAAAATCACCCACATACTGCGTTCTGAGAATTAAAATCACCATTAAAATCCTATTAAGCCCATTAGTGTCTGCAGGAAATGTTAAGAATTGGTTTTATTTTGCTTAGAGTTTCCTGAGCATACAAGGTCAGCTTAAAGCTTAAATCATTTAACTGATGCATAAATATAACCCATAAAGGTATATTAAATGCTCCTGTTGTACAACCCCCTATTTGGGGTATAAGGAGACATTTGATAGACATTACATACTCGAGCATATGACCTAATATAAGCCAAGATACTTCATTTTCAAAAATCTGTAAAGCCTTAATGACTAGAATATAAGCCTAGGTTGGGAAATGCAGCAGCCAAGACTCAGAAAAGCACAGCAAATATGCTTTTGTTTTGGGGTGTCATTATCTCAACTAGATGATGTAAGAGTTATTTGTGAAGCCCCTGCACATGGTCTCACCATTAAATCTGCTATTGATTTAGAGAAATGTTGTGGGAACATTGTTAAGAAAAAATTATCACTCTAGCTCCTGTAGTTTTTACATAAATTAGGTTCAAAGTTAAGTCAACTTGAATTTGAATGTGATAGGGCAATAATATTTGTTTTTCAAATGTTCCCACAACCCCTCTTCACATCTCTAGCAAATTTGATGTTCAGGGGTTTTGCAATTAACTAACCACAATTTTTTTTTGCAATTAACTAACCACAATTTTTTTCTTGCTGAATTTGGTTGGCTTATATTTAAGTATATACAGTGAGTTTTGATGACACAAATGAGAATCAACATGTTTTGTATTTTAAGACCATACTATTTTAATATATTTGGATATGCCAAGCTACTTTGTGACTCTCTTCTGCCCTTTCCACAAGCAGAACCACCAACGAATATATACATCGGCTTCACATAATATTTATTTGAATGTATTTAGTGTCAGGAGCCATAAATAAAATGAAATATGTCAATGTATGCGTTTGTTCATTGAAATCCAACTTGAGATCACTGGTGTCCAGACCTCTTTAGATGCGCATTCTTTTCTTTTTTTTTATTACATTAGACTGGCAAATCCCATTAGGCAATGGAGGGAAAGAAAGGCCTTCGCTGAACACATGTAGGGGATATCTGTCGTTTGTGATTTCAAATGACTGCTTTAAGCCCCCCATAGACGGGCCGACTCCCGGCCATAGCTGCAGCCGACCAACTAACGTGGTCGCTCCCGCCGAGCACATAAAGGTTGGTCGGCCGCAACTATGAGGGAGCCCACCTTGAGTATCGTAGAAAAAAAGCCGGCAGGTCGGATCGCACACGCATCCGTCCTGCTGGTTCTTTTTCTGCCCGACTGTGTTGCAGGCTGTTAACTCGGAGGGGTAGTCTCCTCCCCCTCAGAGTTAATTGGCTACAGTCTGACAGGAATCGCGTGTGTTAGTGGAACACAAGGGATTCCTGTCCTCTCTGTAGCGGACTGCTCACAGCGTGGTGACGTCACCACGCTGTGAGGAGTCTGCTAAAAGTCGGCCATAGATCGGGATGTCTATGGCCGGCTTAAGTTTACTGCAGCTAAACATCTGAAATGATGCTGGGTTCACTCCACAAAGTGTGAGCAGTGTGGAAAGAATGCCACTTCATGTTTCAAATAGATAGACTTCTTCAAGGTAAAAGTGGTGGGGGGGGGGGGGTTGCAGTAGAGTAGGGTGAACCCATCACCCTGTGAGATGTATGTTTTGCCTGCTTAATATGCCTATTTTTGCAGCACATAGTTTGTCATGTTAACCTTGAAGAAATATGCAGCAGTTAAGGTTTACACTATAACAAGCTACTGTCTGTGTGTCATTGTCTTACAAAGCAAGTGCAGGTCATGATTCTTAATCTGAGAGGTAGCTGATGTGTTCATAGTTGCCAAGGATATAGAGAATCTACATAACATAAATATGGAAGACCTAGAAGCACTGACAGAACCAGAGGAACTGACTTCTTTGCTAGCACAAAATGCAGATTAATGCAGTCTGATACCAGTGCAGCCTTTTCAGCCTTTACATCACAAAGAACCATTTTTTTAAATAATTATACATATTAGGGAACCGTGCCATATGGTATTATAGCTACAGGTCATGGTATAGCATATTGGCCAAAAAGTTATATAATGATAAATAGCGAGAGTTGATCTATTTGAACACCCTCTGCTATTGTTTAACTAATACATGCACGGTATGTTTAGTTGTTTAACTAATAAATATGACATTGAATTTATAATGATGGGCAAAACTTGCAGATCATGAAAATTGTAAAGTACCGTTTGGCGATCAGAGGAGAAATGAGCACATATCCTAGTGCTCAGTGAAGAAATGTCCATTTGCTTTGGTGTCCACTTACCTGCTGGTCAGTGCATTGTTCACTTTATATTGATGATCATTTGAAAAAATGCTCCTCTTATAGCTAAACTGGTCATTGTTGGCAGTGGTTATTTACCTGAGAGACAAGAGTAAGGTTTCCATAGTGTATTGGACTACTCATTGTAAAATTAAAACTGATCTCCAACCATACAAAATTTGCATATAGCAACCAATTAGGATTTTTCATTCTCTTCGTTTACTCTATGAACTATGTAGCATATTCCTTTAAGAGTGACATTATACAATTTTCAATGTATGCTATTGCACATGGGCATAGCTAGAAATAACTGGGCCCATAGCAAATATTTGTTTATGAAAACACCCCCCCCCCCCCCCCCCCCGAACTTCAATATTCCACTTTTCTTCTAGACCTCCCGCCCCCATGCCCCTTTTGGACCTCATAACCCAACACTACTCTGTTCCCTGTTCTCTGTTACCAGCCGGAACTAAGAATTAAGTCAGTTTTTTGTGCCAAAACCACCCTGGCAGATTTTTGTACTAAAAGAGGTACAAAGGTTATTTACCTTATAAACTCATTTCTCCATCTCTACAAAAAATTTGGAAAGTCAGATTCCAGTAAATTATTTTCATTCCGTGCTGGACTCTGGAATACTGCCCAAGAGGTCAGGAACAAATAAAAGAAAAAAAAAAGAACGGTCAACCAGGAGCGGTGGGCCCCCTTGAAGCTACAAGCCCCATTATGGCCGCTATGGCTGCAAAGGTGGTTCCTACACCACTGCTATTGTGTTAAATAATATTGGTAGGTTGGCATTTTAGGGCTGAGGTTCCACTGATGCGGCCAGAAAACACATGCAAAAAAAACATTGTTTTCTGTGCTGTTATGGTGCAATCTTTTTTTTGTCCAGTGACTTCAATGCATCAAGTGGCGGTAAACCGTTTTTTTTTTCCGCGGCCACACTGCACATGTGAGGTCTGCTCCATTGGGGACAATGGGAGCGGTTCCGGCGCATCTAAAAAACGCACTCCCAAGCCACTTCCAAACTGCCCCAGTGGAGCCTCAGCCTTGCACAGAAGCTACACTTACTACTACTTATTGCTCCAATCACTTTTTATGGATGAACTCTAGGATTGAGTAAAGCCCCCCATACACCTTCAGATTCCTCCATACAACTTTCATGAGACCTACCAACAACTATGTAGTATAGTGACCTCCCTGATAGAATACATAGTGATTGGAAGGTGTAGAAAGGTCCTCCTATTACATGGTTTTGGTAGAAGAAAAGTTGGTTGTACAGAAGTTGCATGGTAATTGTATGTGGTGTATGGGGGACTTAAGGCTTCTTGAGGAGTAAATACCTACAAAAACAGTGTAAAATAGGCACTGATATATATAACACACATCTAGTCACAACCTAATATTACACAATATTTAAATGACAGTTTTGGTAGGATATATATAATAGAACAGATCTACACCTACAAATTAGAAAAAATTATGTGTACTCACTTTGAAGAGTCTCAATATATTGGCCACCATGATAGACACTGAGCTTGAAGATGCTCCAATCACTCCCACTACTCTCTCGGGCTGAGCAATAATAGGATTCCCACCACTTAGGCATCGTACTTCTGCTCGGTCCTTATCTATAAGTGGCTGGACAAAGCTTAGGGACTGCTCTAAAGCGTGGGTGTCTCTGGAGCAGGTGTCCAAAATTCTAGCACCTAATGTGATATTAGGAAGGAGGTCAGACTCTGCATTGATACGATCAAGAGCATACAGCATTGCTTCTAAACGGTGTATTCCCTTTTCCTTTTTCAATTCTCCACATGCTCTCCCATCACTTCCCCTTCCATGTACTGGAAAAAGACCACCCAGAATGAGGTCCCCATCTATCCTCACAGAATTCATGTGTGGTGATCCTTTTGGTTTGGACCAACATGTCCAAGTATTAAGCAGTATAAATGTGCATGCCATGATTGCAAGCTTTGGCAGATCCATGATGAGGTCTTGTAAGCCAAGATACGTCTTCTTTCAAAGCAATCTCCACACTCTTGTTGTCAAGTTGGTAGGATGGTTTATGGTGTTGTGGCCATGATGTTTTGCAGTACTGTTCAGGGGCAGACAGCAGCATCAACAGTTCTAGAAAGAAAAATATGTGAGAAGTTATAAGCCTAAATATTCAGTTTATTCAAATATAACTCTTGTAACTGAAAGTTGTTTGCTAAGCTTATTAAATACACCATGCAGAAAATGTTTATTCATGCAGCTGAGCATTAAGAATAGTTATAAAACACCTTCTTTCCTTGTTTATCCATCTCCCTAGAAGTTTGCAGAATGGGCTGTGTATAGCTAGCCATACACGTGTAGGATTCCATGGCCAATTGATCACTCCCCCGATCGATTCCGGCGATTCTGCCGGGAATCGCAGGTGTGATCAATCGGCCAATTAAGAGTATCCATCGCTGCATACCACCTTAATCCAACGGATTCCGGGACGATTCCGTGTCCGATTGTCCACCTCACAAATGGCAACTCCCCCTGATCTGGGCAGAATCGGATCAGAAAGACCAACATGTTGGTTCTCTGTCGGATCCGATTCTGGGCCCCTGAACGATCGGACCTGATCGATTGGACAAGGTGGGCTGCATGCGATTCCGGCACGATCGTTTCGCGTGCACGCGCCCGGAATCGATCGTGCCGGAATCCGGTGGGAATCCGACACGTGTATGGGGGCCTTATGATGTACAATTTTCCCTGCATGTAGCATGGAATCATAAACAAAGCATTACACCAACAATCTTGAAAGGCTTATTTCCAACTTTTAATGCATACTTGGTGAAGATTAGAAAAAAAGGAGAATTTGATGGTAATGGAACAATCAATGCCAACAACTGACACTGGAGTGGCAGACCTGGCACTGGCACTAGGCAATGGTGGAAAAAGTACATTAAAAACAGTTACATTTTGACAGGCTGTTTTCAATCAACCAGGTCTACCAACTTATTGTTAATGCTTTGCTACTATTCATAATACCAATTAATGCAGTTTGAATTATTACATTTAATATTCAACTAGTATCATTATTAGAATGTGTCATGGTATATCAGACTTATTTGTAATTATTGGCATTCCCTATACAGAACAACTCAGACTAGAACAGGAAGAACCAATCAAGTGTTCCACAAGCCTACCGGCGAATGGAGCAGAATGGAATGGAATGGATCTGGTGCTACTACTTCCGTCATGGATGTGACCAAGAGAAAACCAGCCAGGCTTTTCTTAGAAATCTCAGTAATAAATAGATGGGCCAAATGTAAACATTAAAATACCATTTATTAACCACATACTGTATATTATATATATAATGCCAGAATTTTTTTTTTCAGCACACTGTCTTAAAAAAACCTGCAGACAACTAAACACAGAATCATTGTAAAGACCTAAAGTGTGTCCATAGTAATCAGTCCTAATTATGTCATGCTTCTCTTGCAATACTGGCAGATCATGGTTGGTTTGAGGTGGCTATGATATGATGTCATGATGTCTAAAGTTTCCCAGGTGTCTCTAAACAAGGGGTTTCCTATCCAAACTGTTTTTCTTTGCCTTACGTGATGCATGTGAAACAGAGCGCCCAAAATCAAAATCAATAAAAAGTCAATGAATAAAATGGACATGTCAAGGACAGTAAAGTTAGGGAAAAATAAGCTTCTGGTATATGTGTTCAGAAATATGTAAATGTAAACATAACATCCATGGGGATAAGCAAATGTAAATGTTTCAGAAAAGCTAAACACTTGGAAGCATTCCCAGCATGTGAAATATTTAGTTATGAGGCAGAAGTTCAACTAAACTCTTAATATAAGCTAGGTTTCCACAGCGTTGAGGGCTGCGTTGATACCCCTGGGTTAATCGCATACCTTGATGGGGATGTCGGCCCAGCCCATCCATATACATTACTTACCACACTGACGGCTTTCAGGTCATGTATATGGATGGGCTGCGTCGACATCCCCATCAAGGTATGCAATTAAGGCAGGGGGTGTCAACGTAGCCCTCATTGCAATGGAAACCTAGCCATATAAACACAAACCCAATATAAAACCCCTCTCTTTCTTCTGCATTTCAACCTTAACGGATACATAAAGAACTGTGATATTTCATGTTGAGAAATTTCCGGACACCCTGCAGGTTTTTGTGCCACAGTAGAGCAGCAGGAAGGACAAGATATGTGTACAGTTAGAAGAGAGATTTTCTGATGTGGGAAACTGCTCACTTAGTAAAGTGAATGTTCACTGAGCTTAGGACATCGCATAATGCTCATAAGTGTATTAAATAAGATCTTGCTTGCACATGAATGAATTAATAATGGCATTAATAACAAGGCAAAAATGATTTCTTACTTCCTTCTTTAAATATATTAGAATTTCAATTTGCTGGAACTTTACAATGACCCTCCAAATTTTGCATTTCTTTAGACATGGGAAATGTAGTGAGGGGTCAGAACCTCTTTATGTTCCTTATTTCTGCCATTGGGCCTTTAAGGGAAAGTCAATATATTTTCCTGTACATGTACTTCTATGTGTGGCCTGGATAAAGGAGAATGGATGTTGGCACCCAACGCAGAGTAGTTGGGTTTATTAATCACAAGCAGAACAGTATAATTCGTGCCCTGGATTCCATAGTTTTATACCAAAGTTATTTGCTCAGTATGAAAACTGCACAGCAGTTTGTCAACGTATGGACAGCCTTAGATGAGCATGTAGTTCTAAATAGGCTTTAGGTAAGGAGCAAACAAGCCAGAGCCCAACTCCAGATAAATAGTTTTGAGCAGTTATAGCAAAAAAATTTTTTTTTAAAAAAAAGGTTAAAAGTATGTATAATGGGGCAGATCTTTGTAAACACATCTTAAATTTATATTGTTTTCCCATGCCCTGTAACTGACACTATCCTGGACAGCCTGGTAGAAATTGTGATATAAATAAAAAATTAACATAATTTTTTTTTAATAAAAAACAAAATACTATCATTCGAAATACTACATCATAATTTAAAGAATGAAATATTTTATATGTTTAGCTTTTTACATTTGAAATACAGTACAACATATTAATTTTTACATTTTATATACATATATATATTCCGTATTTTTCGGACTATAAGACGCACCTGACCATAAGACGCACCCAGTGTTTAGAGCAGGAAATCAGAAAAAAAATATTTCATTTGTTTAAATAATTGTGAAAAAAATCCTTTTTCCCTTTTCAGCCACTAAAATTGTGTCACTAGAGAGCAGACTTCAGCGTCTTTTCTTCCTCACACAGAGCACAGAGAGGGGAGAGAGGGGGAGCACAGGGAATCTGCACTCTGGTCTCTCTGTGCCTTCTCTGCTATGGCTGTGTGAGGAAGCTGTTTGCCAGTACAGCTTTCTCCACACACTCTGCATTGGCTAAGTTTATAGGATTTACAGAAAGTGTGCAATAAATCTTTAAACAAAATTAGGCAGCTGCATAAGTTTGGGCACCACTGTCATTTTATTGATTCCAAAACCTTTAGAACTAATTATTGAAACTTAAATTGGCTTGGTAAACTCAGTGACCTCCATACACAGGTGAATCCAATTATGAGAAAAAGTATTTATGGGAGGGCAATTGTAAGTTTGAAGAGTAGCAAGATGGGGGTCTCAAAACAAATCTCAAATGACTTGAAAACAAAGATTGTTCACCACCATGATTTAGGGGAAGGATACAGAAAGCAGAGATTCAGCTGCCTGTTTCCAAAGTTAGGAACATATTGAGGTAATGGAGGACCACAGACACAGTTCAAGTTGAGGCTCGAAGTGGCAGAACAAGATATCTCAGATAAACAGAAGCGACGACTTGTTAGAACAGTCAGAGTCAGCCCACAGACCAGCACCAAAGACCTACAACATCATCTTGCTGCAGACGGAGTCACTGTGCATTGTTCAACTATTCGGCGCACTTTACACAAGGAGATGCTGTATGTGAGAGAGTTGCAGAGGAAGCCTTTCTCCGCCCACAGCACAAACAGAGCCACTTGAAGTATGCTAAAGCACATTTGGACAAACCAGCTTCATTTTGGAATAAAGTGCTGTGGACTGATGCAACTAAAATGATGAGTGATTTGGGGATAACAAGGTGCGTTATGCCTGGAAGAAAAAGAACACAGCGTTCCAAGAAAAACACCTGCTACCTACAGTAAAATATGGTGGTAGGTCCATCATGATGTTAGGCTGTGTGGCAAGTGCATGGACTGGCAATCTTGTCAAGGGACGCATGGATCCCACTCAATATCAGCATATTCTGAAGACCAATGTCCAACATTCAGTGGCAAAGCTGAAGCTGCCTCAGGGCTGGATCTTTCAACAAGACAACGACCCCAAACACTGCTCAAAATCTAAGGCATTCAAGCCGAGGAACAAGTACACCATTCTGGAATGGCCTTCTCTGTCCCCAGGCCTGAATATAATGTATAGACAAAGGACCTACAGACCTTGCAATGTAATGATGGAGACAGATGGGGTTACTGATTTACTGACTTTAAAATGAATCTCTATACCCGGGGTACTCAATAGGCAGACCCTGGTCCGGATCCGGACCCAAATAGGGTCACATGTGGACCAGCAGCTGCAGCTCATTCCTCCCCTCCTTCCTACTGAAAGCTGATGCATTGAAGGGAAAGAGAGGAGCTACAGTCTGTGTTGTAGCAGATATGTCCTCCTAGCCAATCAAAACGCAGGCAGGACACACCCTCTCCCACTCTAGCTCAGCTGTTGAAACTAGGCTAAATTAACCTGTGTGAAACTAACTTTAAACATGCATAGCACAAAAACCATTCATAGTACAATCATGAATACTTTCAGGGTCAGTAATGCACCCCTACTACTACTTACACCCCGAGTTTCACCCCTCTAGCTATAACACTTATAAGTAAAATTTTAGCTAAAATACAGCCATGAAATATTGCTTCCGCATTAACATAAAGCACTACTCTGCTGCATACATGCTTTCACTTATCCTATTTTGAACTCATAAATCTTTGAACCCCTGCATGGTAGAACCTTGAAATTTTGGGGGTTACCAGTTCACCCCTGAGACTACATCCATGCAAATTCTTCCTACTAAAACGTCCCCTATAATATATTGCTTGGATGGAGTCTCATTTTTAAGATTGCCAATTTTTTTCAGTTTTTATTGTTAAACGCATACAATTTCTGTCACTGGGATAACCTCAGGGAAACATTAATAGCTATGATAGGTTGTTGGAGCATCTGGGGGGTGAAAGTCAGGGAGTAGGCATATGAAAAGCCCTAGCTACATGTCCATTTAAATCCCTGTGTTGAACAGAGATTTTGTTGCAATGCTCAATGGCGATGAGATCTGGGGGTTCAAACATTACTGGGGGTGCATTTGACCCAAAGCCAGCTGGTGACCTGTGGATGGAGACAGCTAATCGGAGGCCCAATTAGGAACAGGGAGGTTCATCTGCAGCAGAATCTACCATTCAGGAGGCTGATGCAGAGGACAGTGAGGGAGACCACCCTACATATGGGGTAAGTACCAAACACCATCTCCTGGTACTCATCTGAGGAGCTCACTAAAAAGTTATGTGCATGGGCATTCTCTGGAGTCCTCAGGCCGGGGGGAAGGGAAGTGCTAGTTGTACGGGTCCCCTGCACAGGAAGGTTAATAAAAGCTTGAATTTATATCAATATTTCCTAAAGAAAGCTTTGTGAGCAGAGAAAATTGCCATCCCAGGGCTCCTCAGGTCCTCCTACCCCTTTCACCCTCCACTGACCCCTCAATATATACTTGTGAGGTGCCCCTTGTCTAGTAATTAAATACATATGTTTGAGACTGTGTCCTGTATAGACGATAGAGAGAATATTTATATAAATGTACTCGACTACGTCATGCTTCTGTCCGGCGGACCGGGTCAGCGCCGTGAAAACTGCCGATCCGCCAAACTCCGGACCTCAGACTGAATGGAAATTTGGTAAGTGGACCTTTCAAATTTACATTTGAGTAGCCCTGCTCTATACTATGTTCAAAAAACCCAAACCATAGTGGGTCTCTTTTTGTGTTCCATCTAACAGTCAAGCCCCTTGCCCCATTTGGTCTCTGACAGGTGGCAAAGACTTTCTACCACTGCCTGTGAGGGGCTACTCTACTCGGTGCAGCTGCATTACTTGTCAAAGTATGACTGTAAGTAAATGTCATGTAATCGCAATCTCTGTCCAAAGCAGCCAAAACTGGACAGGTTTGAATTGTACATAGACTGCTGGCAAACTGGTCTTTTAGCTTTTGTTTGCCAAACAATCCAACCTGCCAAGTCTCTGCTGCTGCTTTTCTAACAAAATTCCAACTTCCAAGTATTCCAAATTCCAAGTATAAAGCTACCAGAGAAAGCAGCGCTATAAACTGAACATCAAAGCTACATAATATGTTACAATGGAAAATATGATACTATAATATAAGATTAATAAAAATATAAAATTCATGAATTTATTAAAAAAATACTTTTGAATAAATGGTAGAGTATATAAAATGATCATTTTCTTACACAGTAACCTCTCCAATAAACTTACATTGTGAGAGAGAACTAGTGATGAGCAGCAAAGACAATATTCAAATCCGCAATATAGCAGCTGCAGTCAAATCACCACATGAGACAACATTCACAGTAATTAATTGTGGCACTTGTACATGGTACTTTCCCCAGACTCTCTAATATTCGCGATTACGCAGATATAGCACTATATTGCAGATCTTTGCAAATTCTCAAAGTGCCGCAATAAATTTTCATGATTCAAGTATTCGGGCTCCACACTAGAGAGAACATAACATCGGTCTATGGGCATCCATGAAAATAATAATTCACCCAATGCAATTAGTTTTCAATGTGATAACAATGCAATAGCTTTTATTCTTTTTACTCTTTACCAGTGTCTTAGATAATAAAATATCTCATATAAATATTTAGCATTTCAATTTGTAGGTCAACAATTTCATAAAAGAGAATTTTGAAGCCAGAATTTAACAGTGACTTTGCAGAGGAAAGAGGTTGGTTACGATATAAGTTTGTCGACCCAGTCTTGGTTTATACCAAAAAGTTAATAAATAAATGTAAAAATGAGGACTTTATCAAGATTAACTGCATCAACAATCCTGATGTATTCTGCTATATCTGTGGAGAATACAGGTTTGGCTTATTTTGGTGTACAACTTGGAGACCAGGATAAGTCTTGGGCCCCACATATGGTTCGCAAAACATGAGAACTATGACATTGGACAAAAGTTACTATTATAAAAATATTAATATTATTATTATCAAAATTATTACCATAATTAATTAGGTTAAACTATTCAAAAATCTCAGGAACTAGAGCCAATCTGTCAAAGTCATATTCTTAATTCGCACCATAAATATAAATAAATCATTTAGACATTGTTGGAACCAGAATCACTATACCAGTGTGATTTATTAAGCGAATATGGCTGTCCTCAGATTTACATAAACATATACAAGCTAAAGGTTTTCAAACCAAAATAGTTTTAAAGATAAAATGAACATGAATCACTAGCATTAAATTAGGCTGACCTCTTAAACATTGTTGGAAGAAACATTAAATAACAAAAAATATTAAGGGAACTAATTCTGGACATCTTGCTTGGTTTTCATTCTAAACTTTTTCAACTTTTTACCTTTGTAAATGTCATGCGACAGAGCACAGGAGTGTCAGCTACACCTTTTATGATATCCCTTATGCTCAGATCCTTTATTATATCTCTTCTCCCTTTTTATTATTTATTTTGTCTTTCTCTGTTCCCTCTGGCTATCATTACAAATAATATATCTTATAATTCTGAGTTGGCAGGGGACAGCTGCAGCATCTTCACTGTAGCCCCTGATTAGAGTCACAGGAAATAGAGAAGGAAGTACAGTTTACAATCTGCTTCTGCCAGTACAGGGAGTAAGACGAAGATGCTGTGATAGCAATATGGGTCTGAAGGAGGTTTTCTCTTTATAGCACAGACATAACAGAGCAGGGCAAGAATTTATGGAGCCCTGCATTTGAAGGAAGGCAGCCAGGGGCAGGGCTATTGGTAATGAACTGACATACAGCTGAAATAGCACTGTACTGAGTACCAAATGTATTAACACTGACGGATTCCAGACTCTGCTTCCAGGAGTTAAATTCTATTCCCTTAATCTGAAGATCAATGATTGCTAATAGAAATTAATGTCATTTATTGAACTACTTTTTACTTGTAACTGTAAAAATGCCTTTAGTGCTGCACCGTGAAAGGCAGCTCAGCATGAAACTGTTGCCGGTTATTATTATTATGTGAAATGTAAAATATACATTTAGTTACAGTCTGTAGTCAAGGCCAACAGAGCATATAGAAAATTATCACAAAAGGGTTACAACCTAAAGCTGCAGCTTCCTGGAAATCCCACTGAAATTCTGTCTTCATCAGCTCTCAAGGGGAGAGGATCAGAAAACTAAGTGAGGGATGGAGTTTCCAATCTGAGCTAATTCAGCCGATAACTCTGTGTAGCTGTCTATATACATTTATCTATCACAACATCTATCTATCTACAATGTTTCTAATTACCTGTGTGTCTACATAACACTATTCTTAAATAACAAGAATTGACCTAGCCCAATATGCAAAAAAGGACAATAATGGGACTTTAAACATATCACTTGCAGTGGTTTCCAAACATTTTGCAAAGAGGGTTTGGTGAGGATAATTGTGGGGGGGGGGGGGGGGGGGGGGGGGGGGGGGGGGGGACAGGGTGACATTCTATGAACCATTAGCATTAAATGTAAATAAACTATATTATAGGGGGCAGAGCTCTTTATGCACATATTATTGGCAATATTAGCTACTGTAATTATGGTACTTGCATACACTATTATATCCACAACTTAATTACTATTACACACTTTTTCTCCATTTAAATCAATGGAAAATGTGTGTATTATAGTCCAAAGCTCCAAACATCCTGGGAACAGTAGTTAAGGCCCCCATACAGCTTACAATCTTACCATACAATTTCTGTACAATCAACTTTTTTCTACCAAAACCATGTAATATGACCTTTCTAAACCTTCCAATCAGTATGTATTCTATCGGTGAGTCAACTATACTACATAGTTGTTGGTAGATCTAAAGGAAATTGTATGGAGTGATCTAAAGGTGTATGAGGGGCGTTATGCATCACAGGAGGCTGGAATTTAATCCATTCCCTCCAGCCAAGCAAAATACTACTTCTAAGAGGGAGCTCTTAAGCAGGGTACAGACGGCTTGATGTTTGAGCCGTCCGATGTTCCCTGCAGCAGTGTGATGACGGCTCAAATATCGGCGACATCGAACGGGTCAGATATCGGCGAAGCTGGGAAGACAGCTTTGCTCTCTCCCCGGTGCTTTTGCCTGTGCTTTGAGACCCACGGTCATGTCCGATATGGCTGTTTTGAGTGGGATTTATTGGTCCCGCTCAAAAACAGCCATGGCCGCATATGATATGGGCCAGATAGATGGCCGTGAGCATGCACAGCGCTCGAAAAGGCCATCCATATAAATATGGCATGGATCAGCCTTGCCTGCTTTGCTAAAACATGCTGTAAATTCATTTTTATATGGGGATGGCTGTGTCTCTAAATGATTTATTTTTTCTAGGAAAATATGAGGTGCATTTCACAGTCCACTGCATTTTATATTGTGAAAAATATGTTTGTTTTCATGCTGTGAAAGGGGGTTAAGCATTGTCTACTAGTGTAAAAACTATAACATATACCTTTATACCTTTCCAGGACAGGGTCATACCTGTCAACAAGAATTCAATATATATGTATTATTATGTTTTGTTAATAGTTTTGAAGAGTATGGAAAAATGAACCTCCAGAGTGCCTGTCTGTGTTTGATTGGGAGGACTGTCCTGGACATACAAGTAGAGATGAAAGTTAATATTGTAATGGATAACTAAAGCACCAGAACAAAAATATACAGTATTATAAGTATTAAAGGTATTCACATAAGGTAGCTTCAATGGTTTTTCTTTTTGAGCTAAGGACAATAATACAAGTATCTTTCAATTTTCTATGTATTCCAATATTGGGATGGCCAGTAGAAATGTAACCATCCAGGTGCAGGCAGTATGTTCTTCTCTACATTAAATAAATGGGGGGGGGGGGCCTGAAAGGCACTAAAACTTGTCCCTCTCAGCTGCCAGTCTGTCCCCATCTAAAGTAAAGGAAATCATACAGGGTTTTCCAACATGTTCTTCTTCGAGCGGGGTTGGCTCATATTATTAAAAGATTAGAGCAAAATAGAGCTTGGTGAAAATGCACAGCACTTGATTGTGCTTGAATCTATCAAGAAATTGAGCAATGTATGCCCAGCTTAAGATTTCTCATGGCTTTTAACATTTGTTGAGAAAAAAATGAAAAATTATCCCAAGATCTCTAACAAACACAGTGGTGATTCATACAGTATCTGACAAACATGAGTGCATCCCTCACATTGTGGTAAATAGTTAACAATATCTTTTCATGGGCCGTTAATGTTAAACCTCTGACAGCAAACATGTGTACACCCCTGAGTGAAAAATGTCCAAAGTGTGGCTACCATTATTGTGCAGCAATGTTTTTTACTGTCTTCAACATGAATTTCAAAACATCATGGAGCTGGTTGATATCAGAGATGTTGTAGTCATCCACATTTAATTTGAGGATGTCGCACAGATGCTCAATAGGGTTTAGGTCTGGGACAGATAACGTATTTTTAATATCACCGTAGTAATATTCTGATAAAAAGGATTAGTTAGATGATTATTTTGATAAAATGCAAGAAAAAGAAACTAAGGGTTTTGGTTTCAAATGTGAGACAATCCTTACACAAGGCAGCTAGAAGATATGATGAAATAAGAATAAAGTTGACAGGTCTTTCAAAAATAAATTAGCAGAGGGATCCTAAAAAATTCCCTTATTTTATTCATTTAGGTGTAAAAATAATTTCTGTAAATCTATAATATTATTTTGTATATTTTCTTTAAGTTAGATTTTGTTTCCCTTTCTCAAGCTTGAATAAAGGTATATTGAAGCTGTAGTTCGCCCTCTAGGGATAGAAGAAGAATAACCGTGTAGTCCCTTAAATGCTTGCCATTAGGTACACAGTACAAATACTACACAATAATTGAAAATCTGCATTCTTTTTTTCCCTTCGTTGTTCATA
The DNA here is from genome assembly GCA_036250615.1 of Ptychadena robeensis. Taxonomy (NCBI): domain Eukaryota; kingdom Metazoa; phylum Chordata; class Amphibia; order Anura; family Ptychadenidae; genus Ptychadena; species Ptychadena robeensis. The sequence continues at coordinate 117,200,659 of CM070033.1, forward strand.
GAAGCAGGGAGGAATCAACATTCCCTGCTGGCAGTGCAATATAGTTATTATCTTCAGTAGCACAGAAGAGGGGAGTAATTCAGGTCACTGATCTATACACTCCATATGCTGATAAATTGATATCATTGATCCATATATACAACTACATCTGCAGTCCTCATTATAACACCTTGTATGGTTAACATTTTATTAAAAGAAGCTCATAATCACTGTGAATATTTACCATTTCCTTATAATAATTCATATATATTTTAAATACAAAAGGAAAGCACACAGAGGCTAAAAGTCAGTATTTTCATGCATAGGTTACAGTTGACAACAGCCTTCCAACAAAGACTAATAAACACAAATCACCTCTAATGGTTAGAATATGTCACTACTTTATTTATTTGGGCATAATCTTTTAATCTAGCTAACCATGTAACATCTATTTAAATAGTGGCAATATCTAAGGATAACAGTGCCAAGGATTGCATCCCTACAGGCACTATTAATGTAAATGTACCAGTGCTCTAATTCAAATATGAACCATTTCATGACATTTCCACTATGGACCTGTTTATTTGCATTAACTTTGTTCTTTTGTGGGGGTAGGTGAATTGAGCTTTTTGGCAACATATTTTTTTGTTGTTCTTTATGGAACAGTGCCAACGATTTGACCAATGAAATAAATTTGTTTTAAAATTTGCCCTGTTTAAAGGAACACTGAAGTTGTGTCTCAGATAACAATACTAGGAATACATGCTATTTAAAAAAAATTACATTGTGAGGCTTCCTAAACAGGGATGGTCAAATAATTTTTTGAAGATTCAATTAGCTGACTTTGTGAATTAATTAATAAGTCCCTGAACACCCCTGAGCATAGTATCATCCCCAAATTTGCTGGAGTTAAAGAAAGGTAACAAAAAAGATTGTTCTAGCACATGTAGCTTTTGCATAAATTAGGTTCAAAGTCAGGTTTTACATTTTGATGTAGTGTTTCCATAACCCTTCTCTACATTTCCAGTAATTTTGATGATGATACCATGTTCAGGGGCTTTTCAATTCAATCCAAAAATTCAACCATTTCTATTACTAAAGTCATATGCAGATCAGAAAATCACACCTTTGATCTACATAGAAGCATAACAGTAAAACACCAAAACAGTTTATTGTATTTACTCAATGAATAAATATAGTAAATTTACTGTCCATGTCATTTTAACTGTGACTTTGTAAGCACATTGTATTCATGCACTTATAAAAGAGGAACGTTTCCTATTGGCTACTGAAAATCAAATCATCTAAAGCTGGGTACACACAGGTAGATTCCTGTACAATCACATGCTGTGATTGATCGCAGGTCAATCAAACGGTGGTCAATGTGCACCACATGGGCACATCAATTTCCGTTCGATGGTGACCCGGTTTCCCTGTGGTCCCCTAAGTATCTGTATATTCCCAGCTGGAAAAGCAGAGAGTCAGCCAGCCTGCGCCCCCATCCCCTGCCACAGAGACGTGCTGGCCATGCTCCCTTCACACTCCTACAGCAGCTAGCTGATCACAGCCTATGTACCGCGCAGCTGGCAGCCGCCCATTACATTGGATGGAGACTTTTGTCTCCATTCAAAGTAATGGATTTCAACCAAGGTTTTCCAACATGGCTCAAATCTTGTAACAGATTAGAGCAGTGGTTCCCAAACTTTCCTTGCAGGGCCCCCTTTTCTATTTAGGAACATTTTCGAGCAACCTCTCCCCATTGAAACACAGGTTCAAAATGAGGGCCTGCGGCCCCCCGGAATACTTTCGCGACCCCAGTTTGGGAACCACTGGATTCGAGCAACATCGGGTGTTGTGAGTGCACACGGCGCCCGATGTTCCTCTAATCTGTTTCTTCATCGAGCCATGTGTGCCCGGCTTAAATATACTATAGTAGAAAGTGTGTAATTTATCATCAATTAGGCTAACAGAAAACTAAAATGTAACCCTTTTATTTTTTTTACGGTAGCAAGTATCTAAATTGGGGTAACAAGGCAATAGGAATAGGAAAGCTTTGTATATCTTTTATATACAGCAAAGTGATGCCCAAAAATCTGTTAAATGAATAGGCTGCCTACATAACCAACCCAAAAATCTGTTAAATGAATAGGCTGCCTACATAACCAACCCTTTTTCATGAGATATCTGTGTAAGTACATTCCAATTCTAGAGAAAAAGTAAAGAGATGTAGCCAATGGTGACTATTTAGTACAATATCCCTAAGACAATGTTGTTTAAAAAAATACTAGATAGATAGATAGATAGATAGATAGATAGATAGATAGATAGATAGATAGATAGATAGATAGATAGATAGATAGATAGATAGATAGATAGATAGATAGATAGATAGATAGATAGATAGATAGATAGATAGATAGATAGATAGATAGATAGATAGATAGATAGATAGATAGATAGATAGATAGATAGATAGATAGATAGATAGATAGATAGATAGATAGATAGATAGATAGATAGATAGATAGATAGATAGAGATAGAGATATGCCAGGTTAGAAAATCCAATCAGCAGGCATTTTCCTATTTATTTTTTGAATAGTCAATTATAGAAGTTATAAAAATCTACTGTCGACCACACTACAATCTCTACAAATACAGATTCCTTTTCACTCACCATTCTGCTTGAGTAACTTACACTACTGTGTAATCAAGCAACTGATCAGCAGATTGTACAGCCAAAAGCCATAGCCCTACTACCTGCTGTGCTATCCAAATTGGGGGCAAAAAAGTGCCTGCGTCTTATAAGCCGAACGCGCGACCCCCGTGGCCACTCGGCCGCCGGTGGTCGCACATTGGCTTCCCGCCAGCTCTCCCGAGAGAGGGGAGCTGCGGTAGCTGTCATTTCAGATGAAAGAGCCGATGTTCGGCTCTTCCATCTAAATGCCGCATCCCCTGCATCCCCACCAAGGAGAATACAGAGAAGAGCTGCGGGAGGGGAGCGGGTGCCGGTCGTCCCGATGGCGCCCGGGAAACCGGCGCTTTTGGGGCGGTTGCCGCCCCCTCCTTGGTGGGGGTGCAGGGGGTGCCGATCTGCTAGGCTGTCTGCGGCTGGGCTGAACTCTGAACAGATCAGTGTAGTGTGACGTGTGTTCAGCTGACAGTGTACTGCTGCTAGTGACACCTGTGGCTGAATTGAATATTGCATCCATTAAAATTCATTGCATTATTCCAATTGATGTGAAAACTTATCAAATCTTTTTTTTCTGGATTTTCTGCCCTAAAAACTGGTTGCGTCTTATGAGCCGGTGCGTCTCATAATGCGAAAAATACGGTACGTAATGTTTTTTTGCACCGAAGTTGCATTTATTGCATTTCAATAATTTTCAGCATCATTACACTATATTCCCATCTTAACCAATATATTTGAATGAGGAGTTGGCCCACCCTTTACACCTATAACAAGCTTTTCACTAGATTTAGGAGTGTGTTTTTTGCAAATTCCTGAACATTCTTTAAGAAAATAATTTATGAGGTCAGGCACTGATGATAAGGCATGGCTCCCAGTCTCAACTGTAATTCATCCCAATGGGGTTCTTTTAGATTGAGGTCAAGCGCTGGGCAGTCAATTTCCTCCACACAAGCTTGCACGTCTATGTCTTAATGGACCTTGTTTTGTGCATTAGTGTGTCATTCCCAAACTGTTTTCAATTGACAAAAATTCCTTGTTAGCCTGAAGCAATTGGAGCTACTCTCACTGGAACCAAGGGGCCCAGCCATGCCCCTGAAAAACAACCCAACACCATAATCTACTAACTCTAAACTCTACTAAACATTACAAAAGTTACTGGCAAGTAATGTTCCCCTGACATCAGATTGCAAGACAGAGAAGTGAGCTTCATCAATCCAACAAACATATCTTCACTGCTCTAGAGTTTAGTGGTGGCTAGCTTTAACAAAGTCAGCAGCATTGTACAACAAGGATTGTAGCAGGGTTCAGTTATTTTATTACTGTAGTCCTTTTTGCTGATGACACAAAATTATGTAGAAATATTTAACCTCAGCAGAATAGTGACATATTCCAGAAGGGTCTTGACAAAATATAAAATGGGTTATTAAATGGGAGAAATTCAACGATGATATAACTAAGGTTGTGAGGGCCTTCCTTGCCAATAGCACTGTATTCTGTATAAATCACAATAAAGCAAAATCTTAAACAGGGGTACCATTTAATTTGGCTATAATGCTGCAACAAAGACAAAGATATAATGCTGCAACAAAATGTTAAAGCAGACAACTAAATTGTTTAAAGAGATGAGAGTTGTTACATTCAATTGAAGGTTAGAAAAGTTGAGTTTGCTCAGTTTGACATGAAATACATCTCAAAGATTATCAAATTAATATGTAAATATATATTCAAGATCAATATAACATTTGGCAAACTTTATACTTCAAGGACTGTACAAATGACAAAGGTACATCAACTGAACAGAAGGACACATTATTGTAACATTGGAGAGACTTATTTTCAACAAGAGGTATTGAGCTATTTCCAATCCATGTTTAGAATTTAACCACACTTGTCATCATATGTGGGGATTACCACCACTTCCTGTTTTCAAAGAGCAATGTGGCTCCTCCTACCAGCCACAAACTTTCTGAACCAGAAGCACACAGAGGTATTGTCAATGAGTCTTAAATGAGGTTGATCATGTAAATGAAACAGAATTTTCCTTTTTAAAACAATAATCAAGATATATAGGGGTAACAGATAAACCACGGAAGGAAATACAATAGATTATATATCTCCAGCTTTTAGGAACTGTAATGGTATGTTTTTATACAACAAAACCTGGGTAACTATGCAACTCACAGAATGCTAAAGTAAATTTTAGCCTACTCTAAAAAGCCAAAACTGATAGTTAGACATTATGAATGTAGATGTTACAATGCAGCTTAACATATTGCAATTAGAAGCCTTCACTCAACTTGTATTGATTGTTAATTGATCAATAATGCAATATTGTGTAAACAAGTGTAATTAGTAATTGTGTTCCTATAACCGGAGACAGATAGATAGATAGATAGATAGATAGATAGATAGATAGATAGATAGATAGATAGATAGATAGATAGATAGATAGATAGATAGATAGATAGATAGATAGATAGATAGATAGATAGATAGATAGATAGATAGATAGATAGATAGATAGATAGATAGATAGATAGATAGATAGATAGATAGATAGATAGATAGATAGATAGATAGATAGATAGATAGATAGATAGATGGATAGATAGATTCAAGGTAAGCTGTACAAAATATTGATATGATATATTCATTCTCTAGGTTTGATTTGAAGTTATATACAGTGCTGCTTGAAAGTATGTGAACCCTCCAGACATGGTCACTGTTTGTG
>CM070033.1:117206159-117217719 GCA_036250615.1 Ptychadena robeensis
ACAGAAACATCTACACCACTTGAGGGGTTCACATACTTTCAAGCAGCACTGTATGTGTAATTTTACACATTTATTTGCAAAATACAAATAAGAAACACTCCTGGTAATCTGTGGTCCAGGGGTCAAGCTACTGTGCAGCTGTGGCAAACATAGCAATATGAAATGCAGTAAAACACAGTTGGAAAGGAGAAATGCTCCCAGAATGCAATCTGTACACATTTGCATTCCTTTCCCGTACTCTCCAATAAACACAGCTTGTGTGTACATACACATAAGCACATCAAAAAACTGGTATCCCTCATAATCGGTAGTCAGAAGATCAATCAGCTGTACACTAGAGAGGAAACTGCAATATCTCAGCACGTTCCTGCAATCTGCTTTAAATAGGTTACAGCACAGCACAGTTGGAAAAATGAATTCCACTAAAAACTTGTACCACATACAGAAAATAACAATGATTAGAATAACAATTCATAACAACAAATCAAGAAATATGCTGTTAAAATCAGATCTGTATCTTTAATAGGTGTGACACATGAACCCACAGTACCTGAGCTTGGTCACATATTTTGGAATAAGGGGTCCAACCTACACACTCTATAAACCAGAAATGCTTAGCAATATAATGTGCAGTCATCATATGTGAATCAACAATGCTCAATTTACCTCCAGTAATCTACAAACATAAGGAGGGTTCACCATGAAATACTTCTAAATTCTATTGTGCTACATAAAATCATTTTGGGCTTAAACTCCTGTTCCCTTTTTGTTGTGTTGATTTTTATTCAGTAAAAGGTATTGCCTATTCTGGAATGTTGCACTGCTTCAAAGTATTCACTATACATTTGGGTTCTTACTATGCACCAGCCCAGGTCTTATGCAGGTACATTTTCCTTAAAGTATTACTCCGGACTATGGTGTGCAAATGAATAATGAGTAGAATTCCCTTGGGGTAATGTTACCCTTCTCTCTTATACTCTCTTAGCCCTTCCACAAACCAAAATGGATTTTTAATTACCCTCTATATTTCAGTGCCTGTAAATCTCTCTCTGCTGCTAGAGAGAAGACTGATTTTAATCAAGAGTTCTTGCTGCCAACCACAGACTGGAGCAGTCTGCCCTAAAGATGTTAAATGGGTGCAATTCAGAGGAGCAGATGAAAATATTTAACGCACAGGAAAACATAGGAGGGGGGTGGGTGCTGTATAGGAGATAAGAGGGAGAGCTACTCCAGGAGCTAGGGAGAGAGTAAGGGAAGTGGGAACAGAGTGTATGGGATGAATAGGATAGTGAACGGCACAGAGGTATGTAATGAGAAAAGGTAAAGGGGGGGGGGGGGGGGGATAGATGAAGTAAAGATTATTGGAAAGGGATGGAATAGGTTACTGAAATCAGTTGTAGAGGTCTAATACCCCGCTCAAGAAAAGGAGAGCAGTGAAACAGGGATCAAAGCGCCTGGAGACTGGTAGACAGAAAATGTATTGGATTGCTTACAAAATAAGAGCAGGGGAAGTCAAATGTGAATGGCCACATTTAGACTAGACAGACAAAAGGGAGGACAAGGGGGTGAGATAGGGATAAAGAAACAGAAGGAGACAAATGACATCAATACCTATACAGCAACATCAGTGGGCTCATTGTCTGCCACATATCTATCAGCATGCTATAGAAGATTGAGCTACCAAACATTAAGCACATCTGCATTTTCAAATCTCAAAACACACTGCTCTAGAGAATCGAAGGTTTCTATCCCCCAGTCACTTTCCATGATCCCTCTCTCTTTTTGCTCAGTTTCCGGGTTGTAGAAGTAAAAGAGCAGGTTCTCTTCTATCCATACACAATATAGGCTGTCAGATGAAATGCTCTCTTAGGAACAGTTCACCCTTAAAGCAGAGAGGTCAGACCTCACCCCCCATGAGACCCAGCCTTGAAATATTAAGTAACAGAAGGAACCAGCATGCCTTTGAGGATAGATAACTTACCAGACAGGAGTCTTCCTTGGTCATCTTCTATAGAAGGGGGCGGAGGTGAAGATGGAGTTCCCCCTTTCCTGCAGCAGTTTGGGGGGTTCTACGTAATCAGGAAGTGTTGGTGGCAGGATGCATAGTGGTACTAGAGGTAGAGAAATGGATCCCAGCAGTGATCAGCCTTCTGATCTCATAGATCACACACGGAGCTGTCCGCTAAAGTGTTCCTGAAACAAGATGTAGCGTTGCTCTCCATCACCAAGGCATTGCTCAGAGTCCTACTCTCATGTCCATGTTAGAAGAGATGTGGGGCTCCTGGACAGGTTACTGGGGTACAACGGTCTTCTGGTGCTCCCCCACCCCCCAAGAGACAAGAAGGTTGTCTATACACACCAATACTGCTCCTTGTGTGATCTCCGCGCACCCACCCTTCCTCTCCTCCTCTAAGAAGGCAGGTCCTTTCCTTAGAAGAGATTCCTGTACTCTTACACAACCCCCCTGCGCCCCCCTCCTTGTCCAGTGCTCCCCCTCTACCTCTATCATTGGATTAGTGACCTGTCCCGGCTTGATGCTGCTGCCAGCTGCTGCCAAAATCTTGGTGCCCAGTGTTGATGTGATGCCGGAATGAATCGGAGTTTATAGAAAAGAGCTGAGCTGAGCAGCTAGCGCACTACGAGGCGGCTGCACCGCTCTGTGTCACATCATACAGCGCAGCTGCTGCTGTCACCTGCAGTCAATGCACAGCCCCGGCTTTCTACTCGTCACCAGCAATATTTCTATACTGGTGACAGACGGATCAGGACCCCTGAGAGCCAGGTCACAGCCCCTTACACTGCCACAGCAATAGTTACCCTCCAGGGAGACACAGGGAGCAGAGTATATCGTTTTCTGCTTATCTATGGACCGAGGCATCACACACAAGGAGCATGATGTATGTGGATCCAAAAGGGGGCATACTGTGTACAAGTGAGCTAAATGAATGATATAGTTTTACGATTAACACTTGTGTCAGCTGACAAGACTAGTCAGCATTTATCTATATATAAGTCTCTATATAGAGCATGTGATTTATCTTTATATTATATCTATATACTTCAACAGTGTGTTTTACTGCATTAAAAGATTGTACAGTGAGGGGAAAAAGGTATATGATCCACTGCCCTCTGACAAAGAAGTGACCAGTCTATAATTGTTATTGAAAGTTTATTGCATACAAATGAACAGAGAAATATGTTCCCTTAAGCATAATGTGTCCAACTCTATGTTTGACAGTGGGGATGGTGTCCTCCAGACAGCATCCCTCCTTCTCCTTTGCACATGGCGAGTTGATTTGATGCCAAAGAGCATGAATTTGGTCAATTCTGATCACAAATACCCATTACTCCTCTGGATCACTCAGATGTTCATTGTCAGACTGCAGATGGGCCTGTACATGTGCTGTCTTGAGCAGGGGGACCCTAAGGGTGCTGCTAGATTTATCCTTCACAGTGTAGTTTGTTACCAATTCTTTTCTTGGTAACTATGGTCCCTGCTGACCTAAGATCATTGCCACATTCATCACATGTAGTTCTGTGCTGCTTTGTCACAGTTCTCATGTTCGTTGCAGCTCCACAAGTCGAGCCCTTCCATAGAGTCCAGACTGAGGGACATTGACAGACAGATGTCTTGTAGCCAGCCTTGTATAGGTCTATAGTCTTTAACAGCTCTTTGGTCTTGTGTTACAAGGAGGGGGTAATAGCCCTTCTGTCCCTTACAGAGGCTTCTTCTAATCTCAGCTCATTACCTGCATATAGTGAAGACTTCAGAGAGCCTTAAATCTTGCTTGATAGGGGATCAAATATGAATTTTGTGCACTGGGGTTGCTAGGGTTTTTGGTTTTAACCTTAGCTACAATAAACCTCCCATAATGATTATAAACTAGACATTTATTTGTCAGAGGGCAACCATACAAAATTAGGGATCAAATACTTATTTTCCTTACTGCATACCAGCTCACTAGTTCTTTGATATAGTGGCTGCTTTCTATTGTCTGGCTTGTTTTCTTCATGGAAATCTTTATTTACATTTACAATAATGATTCAAACATGCCTTTATGTATGATGATACATACTGTATATGGTATACAATAATAAATCTAATAATAATATTAATAAAAAGCTCCCTTATTTTATTTTGTATAGAAAATGTAATCTCTTCATTTGCTACCGTATCCTTCAGCCATCATCCACTTTATAGGATGCATCCTATTCTTCAGAGCGTCTGATGGCCCAAAAATATTGCTTTTGCCCAACTCCCAATACAGTGCAGATGGCAGCTTTTCTATCTGCATCTGCACTGTCTCTGATTTGAGCTAAAGCAGCCCGTGTCACAGCCAGTTAACACACAGCCGGGAGAATGATGTGCCTATGGGCAGACCTCTCCTCTGCAGTGTGTTATCAGTCACTTCCTGCTGTATTCTCCTCATGGAAAATATCGAGATGGATGCCTCTGACATGGGGATCACAGAACTGACATAATTATTGTCCTATTAAAAAACACATGAATTGTACTCAAACGGCATGGCCGAAGAACTGCCCATCTACAGAACTGAACATCTCTATTCCTATTTGGGGGTACATGGGGGGCCTAAACATTAAAATAAATGAGTACTTACAGTTGGTGCAAAGCTGTGTCCCCTCACAGCGTCTCAAAAAAGTTTTTCTTTTCTAGTTTCTCTTACTTAGGAAGCAGGAGGGAGTGGTTCTGAGGGTCTTCCTGTCCTCCCGACCGCGCCCAACCGTGCCCATAGGGAAGCGAAATCCGCGCCCTGTTCACTACACAACGACGCCAATCCGCGCACATTGACATGAATGGGCGCGGATTGGCGCTGTTGACCACAAGGACACGCTGATCCGGCGCAGCAGCCGCTCGAAAACTCAGTATGCTGCATTCACAACTGCATCTGTGCCCGACAGCAACCGGCCACATGCATTTTCATTTATGCCTTGTGGGCGGATGAAACCGCACCGAACCGCGTGGTTAGAACCGCACCTAATCGCCCAGTTTCGCGCTAGTGGAAACAAGCCCTAACTTCAGTTTTTTAGTATCTCAGGTCCTTCTTGGATTCCACACATCTGTCTTCATCACCACCCACCATGTATTCATTATGATACACTACATGGGAAAATGTTTGTGGACATCCCACCAAATTAGGAGATCAGTTATGTCTATTAAAGGGGATTATTAATACTACAATATCAAATACATTTTTGACAGCTATGAGCTTCCAGCATTGTGACCTCATTTTAACAAAGGCCCGAAATCAATAAACAACATACAAGAAACAATATCAGTACAATTTTTTTTTAATATCTATAAACACTATACAATAGTCTCCTAAAAGGCACACAATGGGTTATCGTAACCCATGGGGTGACTTTTTAGGAGACTATTGTCTAACCTTGTTCAATATTCAATTAGTTTAAAATGTAGCACTGATTATTGAAGACCTTTAATGGTAGGCCAGAAAAATCCTTTGTGGTTATGTGGTTGTGCCTGGTTTTGTCACCAAAAATTTGTACTGATATTGTTTCTTGTATGTTGTTTACTGATTTCGGTCCTGATATGTATGAATAAAGGCCTTTTAATGATATTTATGTAACAAATGGTGGATTGTGTGTAGTTACATTCCTTTGCCTAAAAAAAACCCCTTGAATTGTTGAATTGTAGAGGCTGATAGCCATTATTATGGTAATTTAAGAGTTGTATAGTTTGGGGTGTGGCACACTTACATATATAAAAAGCCAGACCAGGTATCATTGTGTTTTCTGTTAAAAGATGAACTGAATAGTCAATCTAAACAAACCAGTGTATTGGCCACTATGAACACAATATTAAGAGTGGTACAATGGCTGAATCTACTCATCTTCTCCTCTAGTGTTGGGGGGGGGGGGGGATCAGCAGAAGGTTGAGTGCCTCTGCTCCCACTATTCTACCAATGAACAGGGGTGATTGTAAAATATATGTTGCGACACATAAACAAAGGCTTTGATGATATCGATGAGGCTCATAACCTATGACAATATATATGACACAAGATGTACATTACCACACTACAGTGTTCTCTAATGATTAAAGTATCATTTTAAGTTTTGTTATTTAAAAAAGTCTTCAAGCTATGCATGCTGTCCTCTTTTCATAAAAAAAATGCTTATACAAGTCAGTATAGATTAAAAATGTTATGTGCGGCCCTTTAGTGATGCTTTTTGACTCTTCTCAAGTCAGAAGGCAAATTAGTTGGGTACCCTTTTAAATGGAGCTATTGGATGAATATCATCACATAAACACATTATAATCATGGTTTAAAAATAAAAAATTTTATTTACAACACCTAAAAATCACATGATTTCATTATTAAAAACATTATACTAATACATCACAGTTCGCAAGGCTTTGATATAGTGCTTGTGCATATATTTACAGACTGTAGAATGGTTTACGACGCACCTCACCCTTGTTCCAAAATGGGCTTCTTCAGAACATTCTAACAGTGGTAATCAAAAATCTTTATGGAAATATTAAGCAGGGAATGAGGAACCCCAAGATATTGATAGACTCTAGACATCAAGAGAGAATAATGATAACTATAATCATCTATATGTAATTGAAACATTATATTAATAGGTTATTCTACTTGTTTTAAGGGTGAATTAAACTTTAAATACTTATAATCATGTTGTACAAATAGAGAGGGTTCCATAGTATATAACAGTGAAGATATACATCATGTATTTCCTTGTTCCCTCTATTAATGCCCCACCCAAAAAAAACACCATTCCCTAATAGATAGCATTCCCCTGTAGAGACATAGAGACACACATAGGCGGCAACCCTTAACTAGTTATCAAAAAGGACAACAACAACAATGACAAAATATAAGATGAAGCCACGTTCAGCGGTGGAGAAATATCTCCTACCATTCTGCCTCCAAATCCCCAAATTGCACCATGCCGATATTTGTATGAAAAATTGTAAAGCCACCAGAAATATTGGCCAGTAAAGGCTGGGTCTGCACTACGTACTATGTACATTACTGTACACACAGGTGCGTCATAGCCTGCGCACCCACCAGGTTGTGCAAAATAAAAGAGGTTTACCATATATTTTATTTGTCAGCGCTGCATGTCTGATGCGTATTGAAAATGGCGCATCCCGTTGATGTGCACATGGCCGCATATTGGGCATGTGTTTGCCCATTGGGTTTTAATAGGCATATAAGAGCCAAATTGTGTAGATTAACTGCCCAAGAACCACGCTCACAGGAAAGCCAAGGTCCCCCTGCATTTTCTTCCCCACAAATTGAACGCAGGGGAAAAAAACGTAATGTAGCAGAGCCCTTATACTTGAATTAGATGTAAAGTCTGGTAGAACAGGCACATTTCATCATATGTGTAAAAAGTGAACAGCACAACATAACTTAACTGACTAAATTTTCTCCCCAAACCACCAACAACTCAACCCTGCCAAGGTGTTTATAGAAGCTCTGATTTCAATCAAAGCTCTGTCTCAAAGCTGCTCATCAGTAAAAGACGGGATGGCAAGGTAAGAAAATACAGGCTTCTGCTGTCTGTAAGCATAGCTAATTATGAAAGAAGAAAATCCACAGACAAAAATATACTGCGCATGTATGCTGCTGAGGCAGTCCCTGAGCATTGTGCTGATTCCATAACACCAGGTACAGCTTTACGGCATCCTCCAAATCTGTCATGTAAAGGATTTGATTATTTGTTATATTGCCCTTTATGTTATATATACAGGCATTTAAACAAATTATTTCATTTATTTCAACAAATTATCATTTTCATTGGCAAAGTTTCCCCAGTGCAGTATCTGACTTCCCATATAATCTGTCTGACAAACGCTTGCCAAGAAACACCTCCATCCCAGGGGGACAAAACTGTTCATCCAAATTTGCAGAACCTTAACTTCAATGCCTTTTATCTCACAATCACGTTAAGATCCCTGTTCGTTTTGGCAGCGATTGATCACAGCGTGGTGACATCTCCAGGCTTTTTGCGGCAAAACAAACAGGAATCAAGATGTGCCACTGACACATCGATTCTCAATCCATACTTTGTATAGGGATCCTGGTCCCTATACTAAGTTTTCGGATCGACCAGGGATTAGCCATCTTGGCAGATCCCTGTTCTATCCTTTCCTTGCGTGATTTCGAACTTTTTGGGTCGATCACTCAAAGTGGGGAGCCATGGATTCTACAAAGATTGATCAAGTATTGATCTTTGGGCAATCGAGCGGGGATCTAAACACGGCTAGCTTAATACGTTAAGATTGGTATGGGGGCAGGCAGATTTGAACATATACCTGTGCAAAGGTTTTCAGGTGTTTAACATACAACATAATTAACTGAAAGAGCATACAGATCCAAAAACTAGTCTGGTCTAATACAACTCAACCTATTGAAACCTTTCATATCTCCCTATTGGTTCTCAAGTCAAGAACAAAAGATAACATATAGCAATATACCAAACTATAGATGCGGTTTTATTTTTTTCCATTTCCAGGCCAAGAACATTGAAAGTATAGGGCTGCATTCACATTTGCATTTTGGCAGACATTTTTGGGGGCTTTGTAGAGCCTGAAAAAATGCTAATTATATAATGGGAGACTGAGGGCAAAATATGCTATAGTTGACCATTCTTAGTGCTTTCTGGGCTTTATGTATACCTCCTAATGTCATGTTCAAAGTTAAAGCACGGGGCCCCCCTGTTGGCCGAGTTGTTCAGCGGGGATGGGGTGGTGGGGGGTGCTATTGTATTTCGCATGCTGATCGCTACTGACAGCGTGATCTGGCCAGCCGGCAGGGGCTCAACAACTCGGCCGGCCAGATCACGCTGTCAGTAGTGATCGGCATGCAGAATATGCATGCGGGGCAGAGCACCGGGGACCATCAGGGCCCTATGTGCCCACATACTCTGCATAGTGGGAGAAACTGCCTTGCTAATGACATTGCTAAATTTATTTACATGTAAATGTGATGTGGGACTGTAACATTTACTAGTGGCAATGGGTAAGCCAAAGACCGTGCTGCAGCTGATTTTGATGAAGATTGGAGTTGCTAACTTTTAAGTCCTTCAAGCCTTGTATACACAAAAAAGGCTCTGGTGGAAAGTTTGCTGTCATCCCCCTTCACCCATCCTTTGAGAGTATAATGGTATTTATACCATTGACACCACTGTATTCAAGTATGAAGAATTGCCTAGGACTGGAACGATGTTACTGTCATGATCGCCAGGGGAAAAAAAGAAGAAAAAAAAGACTTTAAAAAAGAAAAGAAAATAAGAACAGTCACCATAGTGATAAGGTGCAATATTTTAATGTTTTACCTTTCATTTACATATACTTATACTGTCAATAAACAAACAGCCAGGCCAATAGTGAGGTCAAGGAAGGGTAGGCTTGAGTACTGGGGGGGGGGGGGGGGGGCAAGCAAGCACTAAGTAATGGCATAGTGTTTCATTAATGACAAGCTAATGGTCCCAGACATGTTACAACGTTGAAATCTACAGCAAACTAGGATTCATTTGCCCTGCTACATCAATATTAAAATGGTGGCAGAAATTCATTCAGTATAGGCTGAAAATCAACCAGTTTCTGGACTTTGTTAATACCCTGCAAAATGCAGCAAGGTCCTAATTTAGGGGTAGGTCTTATTTTTGGGGAAACACTGTAAAAAATTGTTGGAGATGTAGGGAATGGTTGTAGGAACATTTATTCGATTTTCAAAGTATTCCTCTAGCTCATGTTGTGTTTGCATAAATTACGTTCAAAGTTAGGTCAACTTTTCACTACTAGAGCATGGTTTGGCAAACTTTTTGACTTATGGGCCACAATGGATTTTGGGACCGGGCCGGACAAAGAACCTGTAAGGGTCACTCTGTCCCAGGTCCTCCCATCCTGGGTGGGAAATTTAAACAGAATACATTGATACATTTTATTGTACTGCTTTAAAAAAGAATAATAATGATACTGTCAGGGAAGTAAAAAAAGGATTAAAAAAAGAATACTAAGCACATTACAAAAATTTTATGATACTTAAATATTCAATAAGGATATTTCCTATTTCCTTGCGGTAACAGGTCAGGTATTCCCTATTTTCTCTTTAAAAGCAGTTATGGGAAACAATAATGTTCATATTTCCCACCTATCCTACATTCCTTGCGTCTTTATGATGTGAGGAACCTGAACGCCTATGCCTGTATTATAATATAGGTATATGGCAAGGGTCATCATTGTCATCACTGACATTGAGGAGGTGGAACCAAGCAAAAAGAGCAGAGGATGCCATTATTGATAAATAAAAACATATCCAGCGTAAAGGTTAGGATTGACCTGAAAAAGTATTCTTTTTATGTTGGATCCCATATATAGGTGTATTCTCTTAATGCATAACAAATAGCATATCCCAGGTAAAGCTATTAGCTAAGCCATATTACAGAAGATCATTTTCAGGTTTTATTCAGCTGTCAGAACTAAGAAATATGTAGCATAATGCATTGGGAAGCTATCCAAACAATTTAGATATTCAAAAATAGAAAGATTTAATGAGAAACTATTAATTAAAGAGAAAAATAAAATAAAAGATGAATGATATGTCATTTTAAATGCAAATTAGCCTTTTTGCTTTTTGTCACAGATCTATAAGCTCCATTGTACTTGGCTGCGTATATATCACTGATCCTCTGGGCTGTACAAAATTTTCTCCCGCTTCCTTTTTGCCAGGAAATTAAGCCCAACCATATAAAAAAAGATCTAGACTAAAATAAGTACCTAGCAAATGGGTGCGTAAGTAGTCATTACTGAACACATTGCCTAACAGCAACAACATATCATTATTTAACAGAAGAACTGCAATGTACACACATACTAACATTAAAGGGTTTTCTTCTTTCAGTATAAACCACAAACATATACAGGTCAATGGGATCACCTTCTAAGAACTCCAATGGTCACTATAGTTGCATCTGTGAGATTCTCATGTGTTGTTTTCATTCCACAAAGACGTTTACTATTTTTTTTTTTTGCTGAAACCTAAAACATCACAATCAGTACAACCAGAAAGTATAATCAGTTTTGGAATATCAATGAACATACAATGATTGTGATGGGATAAACACAATTTTATTAAAGCTTTCCTAGTAAAGCTTTTATTCATATTTCATTCATATTCATATATCTGAAGTAGAGTCATTTAAGTTATCTACCCTGCTGTAACACTCTTTACCAACTAGTCAATTGTGGAGGCAGCATCAACCACTACTTAGAGGAGTCATCCAGTCACCTCTCTGGGTGCATGTGCTGAGAGAAAATACCCTTTTCTCACCTCCACACCAAAACTGCCGATCAGAGGCAGAGACAGCATGCACGCTGGTTGGCGCACACCTTCTCTTCTTCCTCTTATTGGCTGTCAGTACTCTCTCTCTCTCTCTATAGGGAGAGAAGTGGAGGTAATATCTATGTGATGATGTCACAACAAGTTGACTTAACCTCCCTAGCGATATGCCCGAACCCAGTTCGGGCAAAGGCACACTGCACCTA
>CM070033.1:117258309-117271601 GCA_036250615.1 Ptychadena robeensis
TCGGCTGGATGTTAGATTTCGGCCCCTTCTCTGATTGAGTTCGACACCCCTGCTCTAAAAGATGGAACATTAGTTCTTATTTGACCTTTTCTCAGTGCCTGGATTCTGAGGAACCTAGAAGAAATCCAATCCAGTCTTTGTAAAGTTGCAACCTTTATTTAATATTTTCATAGTTTTGAAAATGTAACCCTCTGTATTTACAGGCATGTTCATGTTTACCTCCTCTATACACCTGCTTTCTGAGCAACCTAAAAGAAAGCTGCACACTATAAGTGAAAGAACATTTTCTTCTAAAAATAACCCTGATACCTGTGCTCTAGTTCTACCACATCTCCAATGAGGTAAAATAAGTATTTAGTCACCTACAAACAAGCAAGATTTCTGGCTCTCACAGACCTGTAACTTCTTCTTTAATCTCCCTAGCGCAGATTTCTGTACCAAAAGCGCACCATAGACTTTTAATGGATTTTTTTTTGATAAAAAAAAAATAAAATGTAAAAAAAAAATTATTTAAAGTATAATTTTGTTTGTTTCCTGTATATAATCAAAATTTTTATCAAATCTAAATGTGTGTTGTGTTTTTTACTTTAAAATGTACAGGGTACAGTAATCACTGTACCCAGTACAATTTCCCTTTAAATTTGGTGCCCGGGGGGTCACCAGGTCACCAGGTCCTCACACCGGGAGGGAGAGGACCAAACTCTAGGTTCTTTTGAAATTGCGCTGAATACAGCTTTCTAAGCAGAAAGCTGTATCTAGAACGATTTGAAATTCCCGCCCTGCGGTCTGAATTCAAAAATCCCGCCGCCTCCAGGTGTGACAGAAGGCAGCGGGATTTTTTAAATCAAACCGCATGGCGGTTTCCCGGACACTATCGGGGTGATTGGCATCCCCTCCTTGGTGGGGATTGCGGCGGACCCGATCCGCTGAGCTATCTACAGCACCCGATGTTCCTGCTGCAGGAATATTGGGTGCTGTGGTTAGGTAAGGGGATCGGGTCCCCAAGCATCCTCACCAAGGAGGGGGTGCCGATCGCCCCGATAGTGCCCTGGAAACCGGTGCTATCTGCGCGATCGGCACCCCCTGCCCCAAGTGAACTCCTTGGTGGGGATGCCGGCGGACCTGATCTGCTGAGCTATCCACAGCACCTGATGTTCCTGCTGCAGGAACATCGGGTGCTGTGGTTAGGTAAGAGGGTCGAGTCCTGGAGTGGCCTAGTCTCCAGATCTCAATCCCATAGAAAACCTTTGGAAGGAGTTGAAAGGCTGTGTTGCCCAGCGTCAGCCCAAAAACATCACTGTTTGTGAAGACTTACAAGATATATTTGTCTTGTCAACAAAGGGGATATAACAAAGTATTGAGATAAACTTTTGATATTGACCAAATACCTATTTTCCACCATAATTTGCAAATAAATTCTTTAAATATCAGACAATGTGATTTCTGAATTTATTTTCTAATTCTGTCTCTCATAGCTGAGGTGTACCTATGATGAAAATTACAGGCCTCTCTCATCTTGATAAGTGGGAGAACTTGCACAATTGGTGGCTGACTAAATACTTTTTTTGCCCCACCTCTCCTGCATTCTGAGGGACTAAAAGAAAAGCTACACCATAGACTATTGGAGAGGACATCTTTCTTTAACTATTTAATCTCTTTTATGTTCTATTCTGAGAGGTGGCGCCCCTTTTCATCTTTATGTTGAACAACACACATTATTATATTCTCTTCATACCTGGATTCAGAAGATCCTAAAGAAGGCCTCACCAAAGGCTATGGAAAGGGGCATCTTCTTTAACTATCTCTGTGCTGCTCTATTCTCTGTGGTGGGCATTTTACACTCATACTTATGTGCCTATTAAACCTCCTTCATGTATCTGTGTTTTTTTACCCTTTCTTGGTGAAAATGACTGTTTGGTGTCAACAAACTCATGAAAACATATCCAGTATATAATTGGGAGGGGGGGCTCTTACATTAACTATTTAAGCGTAAGAGCCCAGTGCTTTAAGCGCAGTGCTTGGTGGGGTCCCAACGGAGCGCATACACATTACCTGCCCGGTGAAACCTCTGTTCACACATCCACTGATGCAGGGGTTAATGTACTGCACTACATTAACCCCTGCAGCGGCGGATCGACTCACAGAGGATTCGCTGGGCAGGTAAAGTCATACTTCTGTTCTCATTCTACCTCCTTGCCTTCTTTGCCAGGAACATAGGAGAAAGCCACACCACAATCTTTAGTATGTTCATTTAACCATTTCAGCATTATGATGAATGCCACACGTGTCCCTGTTCCACCTCCTCTCCATACCTGCACCCTTAAAGTGAGGAAGACATTCTCCTGTGACCCTGGCCGCTCCCTCCCTCACATTGTCTTTCTGCCTGCAGGCCATTACTCTAGTCTCTTATGTATCACGTGGAATGGGAGGCGTGGCCCTCATTTTTGGATAACCTGCAACTTGTCCGGCGCCCTTTTCTCATCACACACCTTATAATAATAGCATGTACCTCTGGCAGGGAGCCCGGCGCCGGAGGGGTTAATCGGCACCGCCTTTCCCTCCATGAATTGTCGTCCCCCTCCCACCAGATGCACATACACGCCCTCCCAAGCCTTTAATCTGGTCTGATAGTATAAATATAGGATCGGGGGAGGGGTGGGGGTGATTGTCCTGTCCTTCCAGGGGGGAGAAGAGATAATAGGGGTGAGTATGTGGCAGCTGCTCTGGATGTGTTCGTTATCTTTCGGGTTGTTGTGTCTGTGGGTGCTGATCGCACGCTGGGGCGGTACATAGGATGGATGCGCTGTATAGGGAATGGTGGACGGAGCGCTGCCGCAAGCTGCTTCCCTCATCCTCTCATTATAGGGTGCACCTCTGATAGTGGCCTGCACCCCGAACACAGGAGCAGCACAAATATTAGACTGCGCCCCGATCACAGAAGCCCCTTTAATAGTGGACTGCACCCACATCATAGCAACCACTTATGTCTCCCGATCATAAGAACCCTAATAGTAGACAGCACCCAGATCCTAGAAGCCGCTAGGTGTCTAGCCCTAATCGTTTCAGCCACTGATGTCCCCCCATAGCGGACTGCCCCCCGATCATATGAGCCTCTGCTGTCCTCCGATCATGGGAGGCTGGAGGTGCCCTGATCCCGTGCTGCTCGCTGACCACAGATGGCTACAAGACGAATGACTTTGCGCAACCTGCTGTCAGATGGCCCCTAATGGTGGCACAGCAGTCCTTGTCAGAAGCAAACTTGTAAATGGGACTGTTCAGTTCCACCGTCAGGATGGTGAGGACAGGTAGAAGGATGTGATAGATGAAATGAAGCATGGGGTGTTGGGGCATCGATTCCTTTAGCTAAAACAGCTGAAAGTGTAACTAAAATCTACAAAACTTTTACTAGTCTTTGGGTGGCCATGTATGCCATTTTTTTTATGTTCACCTTCTGATCCAGCTTATAACACATCCTGCCTTAGGGTGGCTACAATCGCTCCCCAGTCTTTATGGAGGAAGAATGTGGCCACTCTTAGAAATCTGCATGATGCCATTGGGCATCAACAAAGATGATCAGGTACCAGTCATTTACTGCTGATTTGAGAACATAACTCCATTCCTAGTTGGTTGTCCATGGGACAACATGGATTTGATTGGCAGGTGGGTCCACATGCACACATTTGCAGGGCAGCTGTGGGTGGCAATTGCTCGGAACTGGACTGTCTGACTTGCCCCAGTAACAAGGTAAACCTTTTCAGCTTTTACTGGGAAAGGCTTTTCTTTTTAGCCTTCTGTGTTAATCCAATTTATTGATTTCCCTTAACTTCCTGTTGTGAAATGGTAACAGGAAGTCCTAAAGAATGCTCATGTCATTTTTTCCTGTTCTTAGTGCCGATGTACTTTGTAACAAAGTACCTGGAGCATGTAAGTCTTAAGATTACTTTGTTATATTTTAATGACTCTTTATGCATGGTGAGCCATAAATCCTGAAAGATTGAAAAGAAGGTATATTAATGACCTACAGTTTTTTAATGCAAATGAGTTTGACCTAATACCAAGAGTCTCACTGTTGTTTAGTCTCTCCTATTGCTCTGTACCTCACACCTGTTAACCTGTTTGCATCAGCCAATCTTGAACTTGTGCACGTTTGCAAATCTTTTTCTATACAATCTGTAGCTGAGCTCAAAACTCCAATGCATAAAAAAACATATGCACTTTTTTAATGTGTTGGTAAAATGCGTCAAAAATGCATACACTGTGTTAAGGCCACAATTTGCATTGAAAATGCATTTTCAATGGACGCATTAGTGTGTGGCAGCGCTCATTGCGCAAGGAAGCCATGCTGAAGCTTCTATGTGTACTTTTCCCTTGAATATCAATGGAAATTACTTTTCAAGTGTTTTAGTGTCAAAAAGCCCACATCAAACGCCAAAGTTTGACACTAAAGGACACTTGGCCTATGAGGTTCTGTCTATTTATACATTGCGGGATTATGTCCCTGTTGTAACACTTGATAGACTAGCTCCTGTTGTCACAGTTTATGCACTTTTTCTTGAGGTAAAGGGGTAAAAGTAATAACATAAACTTTAACCCGCTTGTACTCGAATATTTAAGCTGAGGTACCTAACTTTATGAAAGGCAACTGTTTGACTTGAATATAAGACTTGGCGGGGAAATGCAGCAACTCTACCGAGGCACTTATCTTGCCCCAGGTGTGACTTGGTGAGACATGCAGGTACCAGCACAGTGGACCCTTCATTTACAAACTTGATTTCCTAGAGTTGGTTGTAAGTAGAGACCCATTTTCCCATTAGAAATATGAACATGTTGGGTATGGTATGCTTTGGGAGTTTGAGAACACATTATGGGAATTTGCAAAATATAATATATATTTGTAAATTATACAAATGCTGGCCTCACCAAAAAGTTAAGAAACACAAATTTCGCCATTCAAGTTCAAATCTTTGGCTTTCAGGAAGGTGGGTATTGTTATGAAAGCAGAGTCCCCTTCCATAATATCAGGAATCTGGCCTCGTAGCCCTTTGTAGATTGTTGAGATGGTTAATTTTGACGTGCTGTACTTTCTGATATCGGGTCTTATGAATGCAAGCGCAAACATATGTGGCCTTGGCCATAATTCTGGTTGTAAGTTGAAACTAAAATTTTGGTCTTTTAAGTCCAGCTGGTTGTAACTCCAGTGTCCACTGTACCATGCTGTGTATCATTTTAGTATGAGCCTCCGCTAAATCCAAAGCAGAGATTGTCTAGGTTTAGGAGATGTGCTATGCGGTCTTAAAGCAGAATGCTGCTGGTTGAGACAATGCAGCGGTTTCATCACATTCAGTAGAGAATGTGCTGAAAAACGAGGCTTATTCTAGTGTGTATGTAAATCTGATTGTAGTCCATTTACTTACCGGTAAATTTAATTTTTTTTTCCCCCCAGATATTTCATCATGAGTGATTCAAAGTCTAAGGCAGCTGCAAAGGGGGCTGCTACAGAGGAGACTGAGAAGCGTGGTAGAGGCCGTCCACGGAAGAAGCCTCAGGTAGATGCAACTTTAAGAAAAGTCTACTTTAAAATAAATTCTGTTGTCCACCATAAGGAATTTGCTTCCCAATATGTTAATGGTGCCCTTGAAATGAAATTAAAAAAACTCTTATATTTATATATGAAAAACGAAGGGCTCCTTTACGTGAATGTGACGAGGCATTTATCTATGCTCCCCCATGTGTGCTCTCAGACAGGAACGCCCGATCCATGTTAATATAGCCATATGCTATTTGTAGACCAATCTGATGCCTTTTTATTATAGTACAGAAATGCTGTGTAGTAAGTGGTTGTTTTCAAAAAGTTTTAAAATTTTTGCTCCTCATCCTTCAGGACAGGTTACACGAGAGATGGCTCCCAACCTGCAGGAAACACAGGAGACAGGAAGTTCAAATGGCCTCTGGGAGCCAGACACCTCAGTTTGCTTCCTCCGGCCTGCATAACACAAGTTGTTGGTTTTCCACCGTGGGTTTTCTTGCAGAGCTCAGGACCCCCTCTTGACAGCCCCAGTACCCAAGCAGGATGTGTACCCATGGTCCTGGGATGGGGAGGCAAAAAAGGAGTGTTGTGCAGGGTCCCCTTGGCTACATCCCTCCTTCCCTGTAGGGACCCTGTCCCTTCCTCCTCACTGTGGTAGTTTTTTCCTACCCTAACCCACAATGGCAATGGTGTAAATTTTCTCCTCATGTGTTTGTGTCCCCTCTGCACTCTGGTGCTTGGCTCAGGAGGTGAGGACTTTTCCTTAACTGGCAGAAGGGCCTGCCTATCGCTCAGGAAGGAAGCTAGGGGCTTCTGCTAAGAAGGGGGAAATGCTTGAACACTCCCCTTTGGCAGTGGTGCTCAACATAGAATTCATGTGTGGGTACTGTGTTGGAATGTCCCTTCACATTCTACCCCCACTTTCTCCTGGTAATGCGCATGAATGATCTACAAGGAGCTCTCTCCTAATTTGGTGTTTTCTTAATTGACTAATGACTATTGCTTTCCTGTGCGCAAAGTTCCAAGCGGGGTGCTGCAAGCTCTGGAGCGATCACCTTCACTTCTAAATGGCATCTACATTTACATGCTACAAGGGCTGTATAAGATTGTATGCAGACAACATTGTCAGTGTTTTTTTTAAACAGTGAATGAGTCCTACTGTTGGATACAGTTAGGAGCTTTCTCTGATATCCTGTGTATATAAATGTTTTGGCTTTATCACCACTGTTTAAGCCTGCCATGAACTCTTTGCGATAGTGGCAATTGATCAGGTGAAATTTGGCCATGTAACAAAGCTGCTCATCTGAAGCCACTGATCCCGGGCTCTCCAAAGATCCCAAGATTGGCCAAAGAACGGCTATGTCTATTTTTTTATTTGGTCAATCTGCCTATTTGCAGGAGGATCTATAAAAGGTCTAAACACAGCCCTAGCACATCTGCAGGACCTGAGCTGGATCATAAATTGGGAGAAATCCCATCTAAAGCCCACTCAGAGGTTAGTGTTTCTGAGATATCTTGTGGATTCACTAGCTCAAAGGATTTTCTTTCCACCTGACAAGGCTCAGAAGGTTCTTGCAGGGGTATCCTGTCTGCAAAGACTGAGATTGGGGTCAAATCAACATACCATGTCAGTTATTGTCTAGTGGCTACCATTCTAGCTTTACAATAGGTGAAAGTCCACATGTATCCAGTCCCTGGCTTTCTCACTGGGATGGGACTGCGCAGCCGTTCGACAAGGTGATGCAGCTGTCTTCTGTCAGAGGGTCCCATATGGTCTCTTCCAGACCCCTGCAGATTGGTAACTATGCCAGCTCTTTAAGGTGGAGAGCGCACCTAAACAACCACTGGGCTCAGGGATGTTGGACAGAGGGCGAGACAGCTTGCTCCTCCAATTTCAGAGGGCTTTGGGCCCCTGTATGTCCTAGTATTCTCAGACAACTCCACTGCAGTAGCCTATCTCAACTAGTAGGGGGGTACCCAAAGCCATTAATGCAACCTAGCAGGACAGATTTGTCAAAGCATTGGCAGGTGTCCATATCGGCAGTCCATCTAAAACACCTGAGCAGATTTTCTCAGCTATCCTCTTTTCAAGGAATCTGAGTGGAGTCTCTTTTCAGAGGTGTTTGAATCTCTGGTTGCCCTTTGGGGCCAGCCAGAGGTGGACCTTTTTATCCTCTGCTTGCAACATACAGTGTTTTTCAGTCACCAGGCAACAGACACGCAGCCATGGAATTTCCCTCTGTTATGCCTTTCCTGCATTTGGACTGATTCCACAGATCTTTTGGGAAATTCTGAGACTGAGACTGAGTTTGTTAAGCAAGGGCCTTTCCAAGAAGATGGTGGCAACCGACCACCAGGAAGGTCTATGGAAGTCTGAAAACTGTTTTCTTCTTGGGTCCAAGGGCTTAACCAAAGATTTGCCAGCAATCCGTGAGTTCCTTCAGGAAGGAATGTTAATGGGTGTATCCCTTAGCACCCTCAAAGTTCAGATGGCTGTACATGGCATGTTTTGAGAGATCCGTTTGGCTGAAGAACAACTGATTGCAAGTTCCTCAAGGGCGTCTCCAAATCTTGGCCTTGTACAGGCAAGTCTATGCCTTAAGCTGGCCATACACCTCTAGATCTGTCAGATATCCTTTAGATCTACCTACAACTGTGTAGTATAGGGCCCTCTGCGACTGAACCTGGGTAGACTTGATTGTTTAGAATTTCCTCATATTACATGGTTTTAGTAAAACAAAAGGAGATCTAAGGGTGTATGGGGACCCTTAGTGGCACCTTACCAAAGTTTTGGATGCACTTAACATCTTGCTGACCCAACAGCAAATTTAGTAAGTCAATGACATTAAGAACAGTTTTTTTTTTTTTTGTTTGTTTTTTTTTTTTTTTGTTTTTTTTTTGGGTGGGTATCGGTGAAATACAGGCCTTGTCTATCAAGGAACTATATTTACTGGTCTTCCCAGACATTCTCCTCCGAAGGGCAGATTGTGGTTTCCTGATTAAAGTTTCCACTAGGTTTCATTGTACACAAGAAATTGTTCTGTCATCTTCCAATACCAACCCCTGCGAGTGGGAAATGGTATTTCAGCACTTGAATTTCAGAAGCATTCCTCTTGCATAGCCAATCCCAAGCCTATGTGTAAGACAAACAAGCTTTTCTTGCTACATTCAGGAAAAAAGGTTGCGTTGTGGGCCTACCAAGGCAATGGTCATAAGATTTATCAAACAACCATTCAAGAAGCTTACAGATATTCTGACTTAAACTTTTCAAGTTAACGCACATTACACCAGAGCCTGCTGGAATGGAAAACCAAACCCTTCAATCAACTATCATGAATGGGCACGGCGATCAATCGTTCATCAATCAGAAAATCGAACCGTGAATAGACACCTTAAGGAAAGTCACTGACTATTGAACTTTTTTCTTGTGTTTGTGAAACAAACAGAATTCAGGGTCTTAAGTAAGTGTTTACTTTTAGTTCTTAATTTATAGATGCCCTTTGTGCAGATAAGCAATGTTTTTTTTTTTTTTTTTCAAATTTTACTATATGTTTTAAAGCCCAATGCAAACTCCTTGTCTATATACCTGTATTTTTAGGAAGCCTCCAACCCTGCAAGGGACACCTCTCCATCTCAAGCACAAGCAAATGCAAAAGTGAGTAAATTGTTTGGTTTAGTGATGAGGCTGTAGCTCAGTGGTGGGCAACTGTGTTGATATGAAGGGCCAGATATGCGGCCCTCAGCATCACTAAAGGGCCGCACATAACCTTTTCAATCTATACTGACTTGTATAAGCATTTTATAATGAAAAAATTACAGCAGGCATAGCTTGAGGACATTGTTTCATTTTTTTAAATAAGAAAATTTGTTTTTAAATGATCTTTCAAGAATTAGGGAACACTGGAGTATGGAAACATGCATTTTGTTTTATATATTTATATATATATATCATCAAAGGTTATGTGCTTCAAAGCCATTGATTATATCAATGGGGCACAGAAACTATCGATTCGACACAGGTGAGTTGCTATACCCTATGAATTAATAATTAGATTTCGGGAACCTTAAGTGGAAGACTGAGGGGGGGCTGCCAAATAACACCCAAAGGGCTGCAGGTTGGGCACCTGGGCTGTAGCTGGTTTCACTCTTAATTTAACCTACACAAGGATATTAACCTGGATAATTTACTGTTTAAGTGGAGAGATCATTGAAATGGTTGAAGATTCAAAGAACCTTATAAGTAAATATTATTCCTTCATTTTCTTTTGCTGTCAGGACTTTTGTAACTGTTGCCTCTAAGTGTTTGTAAATATTTGTACCTTATCCCCCCCCCCATAAGATTTTTGATGCAGCCAGACTAGAATCTGGTTGGCCAACTCTCCATGGCTTATTGTGTGTAAAAAATGCAGGTTTCTGTTATGTTACAATTATAGGGGCGTACAATTTCGATTTTACCTGTAGGGGAAATTATCCTAACCCTGTCGGCTTCTAAATGTATAAATAGGCAAGCAATCGTCATCAGGTTAATTAGGAGGTATAGAGCTCAATTGGGGGTCTAATAACTGTACCACCCAGAAAGCAAAGACACTCCACCCCTTCTCCTGGAATGGAAAGTATGAAACGTCCATCCTAAATACCAATTTGTTGGGGTTTGCCAACCGGAACCTAAGGTTTTCATGTTCTGTGTTGAATGGAAATGTTAAATTTGTATTTCTAAATAGACTGAATCATTAGTATAGATTTCCCTAATGTCTAAATTCTGTGTAGGAGCCAAGTGGTTCTCCCACCAAAAAACGTCCACGTGGTCGCCCTAAAGGCACTACAAAGAAGGCCAACAAGGAAACCTCAAATAGTAAGGTGAGTGTGCTTGTTCTAAAAGTAAATTACATTTGTTTAAGACTATTCAGTCTATCTTTTCTAGCGTTGTATATTACAGATTTAGGCCCCATAAAGACATTAATTTTTTTTTTTTTTTTTTATCCTGACTATCCAGCCGTTATCCCACTGTCGCTGTGAATTTTGAGGGTGTGTGTGTGTGATAATTACACCCTCAAAATTCACAGCAACAGTGGGATAACAGCTTCCTCCTAGTTGGGCATACATATTATAGGTTATATTCTAATAGTGTGCGTATTACTTGCCATACATGATCATGTCCATTTGCACTGCCAGTCATTGCCAACAATCAAAATGATAAAACTACATACAGTATGTGGTCACATGCTGCAATCGTATAATCCGAGCGGGCCCTTTGGAAGTGTTCAAAAGTCTCACAATTGCATAAACCTATGCTGGATTGAGGACATTGGCTGTACAGACCTCCGGCGCCCAGGCACCCCACCAGGAGGACCCTCTAATGGACAGGCCCCTGACCAGGTGGGTGGTTCTGGTCCCATAAGGAGAGACCACACAAGTGGCTTCCCTGGCCCATACACAGTCCTGTAAGGCTATGTCCCCATCTAGGTGATCACCCACAATTCTAATTGCAGCACGGTGATTGCTAGCGATCTTTCATCTTGGCAATCAGGCACGTTTTGGACAAGTTTTTCTGTACGCGATTGGGGCAGACCAGAAGTGGGGGGACAGGTAATCTTGCCCAGCCGCGCCTGATCATGCCCAAAGCGGATGAAAGGGGGCCGTTTTAAAAATCACGTCTCAATGAATTAAGATGTGCCTATTTAAACGCGTCCATTCAGGTCTATGGCCACAATCGGGTAATTAACCACCCTGGGCATGCGGTAAGCCACGTTTAGGGTGCGGCCTGCAGCTGATCACAGCTGTGGAGATGAGCCCAATAAATGCATGGGTGCAATTGCCGCACCGTAATTAGAATCGCGGCCAATCGCCTTAGGTGGGAACAAGACCTTGGGGGGGGGGGGGGGGGGGGGGGGGGGGGGGGGGGGGGGGGGGGGGGGGGGGGGCAATCCTAGGGTGCAAGAGGGGAAAGGGAGCATTCTATCACTTTAAAATTATTTGTTGACCATCCCTATAAATCACCCACCTCGTACCTTTAGTGCTATTCCTTGTGGATACTTTACAGACTGCCCATGCTGAATGTTGCCTAATGGTCACAATACTTGTCCCACAAATGCCTCTGGACATTTAAACAAAATATCCCCCATCACTATAGATATATGATCTTTGCAATCTAAGGTCTGTAACAATGGAAGTATTAAGCTGCCTCCTTGCACACCTTTCAATTCTGTCTTTGCCTATTGAGGGGGGGGGGGTTAGATCTGCCAGCAAGTAATGTGGTAGGAGGGGACAAGAATAAACTTTGTGCCTTTTTGTTTATGCAGGTTTTAAACCTACTTGTAGCACTTGTTTCCTCTTGCTGTTTAAGTTTGCATCTCCATTGCCTAATTTTAATGTATGTTTGTTTAGAAAGCTGATAGTGGAAAATCCAGTGGGAAAAAGGTTGCTAAGAAACCAGTAAGTTGTGTGCAGAACTTGTGTTGCCAAAACATTTGTATTTCTTTAGGGTTCTTGGTCTGAATGACTTGACTGATGCATCCTAAGTGGAATAGGAGGAAAGATGAGGCTAGACTAGCCATGAAGTCCAAATCCTCTCCACTCTAATGTATTGTACAGCGCTGCGTAATATGCTGGCGCTATATAAATAATTGTTGATGATAATAATAATAATCCTCGTATTTGTGAAATATGTATTTCTTAAATTGGTTAGTGCCAAAACTCCCCATGCTTTGTTGCTGCAGAATTTCAATGTATAGTGCCATATGCCATCTGTTGCTGCATGCACATATTCAACCTGCAAATCTGCAATTTACCCAGACTAGGTACTACTTTTATAATTTTATCTGGCAATTCATGACTGTAGTATATGTAGGCTTTTTTCCTTCCTAGGTATTTTTATTATAGTCCATATTTCTAAGCGCGCATACCATTTCTGTACAATAAACTTTTTGTTCTACCAAAACCATGTAATATGAGGTGCTTTCTAAACCTTCCAATCACTGTGTATTCTATCAGGGAGGCCACTATACTACACAGTTGTTGGTAGATCTAATGGAAATTGTATGGATCGATCTTAAGGTGTATGGGGGGCTTTACTGATTTGGTCTTGCTGCTATCCTGAATATGTGCTTGGCTGCTTTATCATGCTGCAGACTTGTGCTTTAAGCCTAGGCTAGGTGCTCACTGCTCCTAGAAGCACATAAATAAGTCAGAAGTGGAGACTGGTCTTGTATAAAATTTTGCCTTGCTTAGATCTAGTAGTGGTTCTAGTTTGTGTGATTTAAAAATATATCTGTTATAATTCATTCCAGCAGGAGGAGGAGGAGGAGGAGGAGGAGGAAGAAGATGGAGGCACAGCAGACTCATCAGAAGACCAGTGACCTAAATTTCATTGTTATTGTTGTCCCTCTCTGTTCTTTTGTAGCCCACATTCATAGTAAGAATTTCATCTATATACAATGTCTTGGGTTTTTTTCCCTCCAAAAAAAAAATAATTGCTTGACGGGACCGACCAACTTTTGCCTCCTGCTGCATTACTCAGGTCATTAATAGTTCTGGAGGTTTTGCCACAGGCTGCTGTGCTAGTACTTGTGAACACATGCATTCTCACTGCCAGCATTGATATACTTGCATGGTTAGGGATTACAATTACCGAATTGCTTAGCCTACATGCACATTGCAAGCCTATTCAATGACTTAACCATGTTGTGCCATTAATGGGCAAGATTTTTCTACATTGATGGCAGTAGCTCTCATCATTTGTAAATTGTTTCTTTTTTTTTTTTTTTTT
>CM070033.1:117271629-117305886 GCA_036250615.1 Ptychadena robeensis
TAGTGTCACCAACAATACATCCTTATTTAATTTATTTGTGACTTGTGCATAATCAAGTTAATTGTTGCAACATACAAACACTTCTCTTGAAGTGAGTGTTTGGATTTCTTTTGTTTTGTTAATACAAGGACTTCTATAAAATGTATAGGTGATTCTCTTCAACTGATTAAATGCAAAACTGTTTAACCCCCCTCTGGCAGACTTCATGGTGTTCATACTACTACATAAGTAGTTCTGGGTTTAAAATTAAAATCTATTTTTACCAGTCTTCTAAAACACTGTTTATTCTATATTTATTTACTCAGGCAGGTGCTGCACATACTGTACCCAGATATATGGCGTGGGCATGAACAAAATTTGTCTGCAGTGTCTATGAAAGTGTGTGGTCACATATTGTGTGATAAATGTTTCAATGCTAAATATGTAAATGGTGCTTTATTTTTTGTTTGGTTCATGGGTTGCACATGTTCTGTTGCATACCTGTGCTGCATACATTCCACACCCTCCAACTACTGTATATTGGCTCAGTGAGCTAGTTTTGCAGTGGAGTTTGTACCTAGGCACACCTCAGTCTCAAGATTCTAGGTCAAAGTTCTGTCATGGAGAGTAATAGTGTACTTGTAGAAAGGAAAAGGATGTAAATGAACTGGTTAGACATGTCTTGAATGAAAAATGTATTGTCCATTTAGTAGTCATGTCTTGTTTCTTTCCTCAAATGCAAAAGTGTAGTAGACTTGTTTTTAAGAGTGTTTTCAAATTGTATCTCTAATGTTTAAAAATAGATGTTTTTTTTTTTTTTTTTTTTTTTTTTTAATGCCCTCATGGCAAAGCATACATGAGATCTGTATATGGAAACACCACACTGGATTCTTTACTTGTAATTGACAATAAAGTTTGACCTTTTTAATGTAATGTGTTGCATTGTGATCAATTTACCATTGACTCTAGGCTTCTAATTCCCAAATATGAGCATCCCTAAGGTGCTTTTTATGTATTTTAGCAGTCAGTACTTCTGTTAAGTCTTCAAAATGAGTTGTCATGTATTGAAAGGCAGAACCACTATCCAGAGGTAATAAATTGTGCACAATGGTCAGCAGCAGTTAGTTGAAGGGATGTAAGTGGACGAAAGGGCTCTCAGTAGGTGTATGGAGTCAAGCACAGATCAAAATAAAAATGGATCAGTATGAGAGGTGGGTGATTAGGTTTTGAGCACCCTGCAATAGGAACAAGGACACAAGATGCACAAAGTACTGTAAATGATAGTAAGATTCAGCCATGTTGCTACAGCCTGTGCTGTACCTTGAATTGTGCATAGTTTCTTACTTTATCATTTACAGTACTTTGTTGCAGGAGGATGTGTCTCATTTCCCTGGTCTTAGGACCTTTTCTAGAAGCTAACTTTGGTAAAGCATTTAGTGATTGGTTAATTAAACCTGTTTGAGGTCCCTGGAACAATGCCTCCATTTTCATTCGGGTAGTTCCACATACTAGACCTGTCATGGGCTTGTGCCATTGCCATGTTTTCCTTTAATAACCTAGCATGGGTCACTGCAAATGCCCTGTAGCCTGCATTTTTGTGAAAGCTCCACAAGTTCAAGGCAATGCATTAACAGCTCTGAGTGCCACCTTGGCTGCCCCTGAGATACAGAATACATGTACAGACATGGGGATACAGCATCAAAGAAGATGGGCAATACCCGTACGGACAGCGTGATCGTTGAAACAGAAAGCCATGTGAACCTAGGCACCCACCAACATGTGCATAAACAAACACATCTTCTCACAAGACCCCATTATATTATATCATATCCTATCATATCCTGTTCTTGACTGTCCGGATACGTGCCGGCTGTCCAACATACGACGGTACACCTATTCCAGCTAATCAACCGCCTCCCCTATTCACCTCGTGGGATGTATTGGTTTTTTTTTATATCACAATGGAAAAAGATTGAACCACACTAGGTGGAATCTTTTTCTTTATACAGTCATTGGAACAAAATCGCCATTTATGCCTGGCTGCTGACAGGTTGTATGCAATGCTAAATGCCCAAATTAGTAATTGAAAATCTGTTGTAATTACAAACTGAATACAGCATCGTCTGCGGATGGTGATGTTTTGGGAAAAAAAAACATTTTGGTGAGTTTATAAGATATTAGGTTACATTTGGTGTGCTAACTGGTCTCTTCTAGTACTGCATATGGTTTCCATTTTCCAGCTTTTCTTCTGATTAATCTCATCTTCTCATCCAGCCCCGCTTAGTACTACTACTCTCTTCTGCTTGATTATTGTGACCATTCTTGCCTTAAATGGTCTTATAAATCATAGGTAAACCTTGATATTCATTGGAAACATTTCTACAATTGAGACCGTTTTCCTTCTCATCAGATATAACAATTCTATATGGAAACAGGTTGATGGTACGGTCTACTACAGTGGCATCTTTTACACATTACAGTGGCCATGTTAGATTATTGGCTAAGGGGAGGGACATTACAATTTGTATACAATTCCAAGCCTCATTTGGAGTTGGTATTTTCTTTTCTATGGGATCTATTATCTTAAAAAAAATAGCAGTAAAATGTTCCTGCACATAAAATGTGCATATTTATTATATAATTACAATTAGGACGTCACTAAAATGCCTGTAGAGATTGCAGCAAAGTTATAAAGGCAAGTCCCATTTCTAATTTTGCAAAGGTCTTCTTTTCATTTAATCCAACAAAAGGTTAAGGAACAACAAATGAAAACAAAAAATAGTTGACAGTATGGGGGCATTTACTGGGGGCGTTTCCAGTGCTCGGACGCCTGAAAAGAGCTGATGTCGTGTAGACATGACATGGGACGATTTTCGGGTCGCTACCTGATATTCTTAATATGGGAGCATTTTTAAACACATTGTATGCAGGTGCCTGAACGCAGGAGGGGGGGGGAGGGTGGCATTTTTTTCCGTTCAGTCGATTAAGAAAAAGAAAATCATTTCAATTCCTTTTACCAAAAGCGATAAAGCCAAGCCGTTATCTGACAGGTAAGTACATTTCAGTGGATCATTCCAGTATCTGAAGTATGTTCCAAAATAAATCTGAATACAAAGAAAACCTGTCAGATACTTGAATGATCAACTGATTTTATGTTCCATTTCCATCACTTTTGGTAAAAAGGAATCCATTTTTTTTCTTCTTTTTCTTGATCGATTGAACGGAAAAATCTAACCGTGTATGGCCACCTTCAATCCTAATAAAGCATCTACCATAGTTTATTGTTGGGATGTTGGGGGCCTGAAGATGAGCGGAGATGGTTGTCCTTCTGGAAGGTCCTCTTCACTCCACAGTGGACCTTTGGAGCTCTGTCAGAGTAACCATCACAGTTTTGGTCACCTCCCTGACTAAGGCCCTTCTCCCCCGATCACTCAGTTTTGAACTTTCACTTACTGATGATGGAGGCCACTGTGCTCATTAGAATTTGTGCTTAGAGACAATAATGTCCCGGAGGTCTACAGCCAATTCCTTTGAGTTCATGCTTGGTTTGTGCTCTGACAAACTGTATTTTTTTTAAATTTGCCTAAATCTCAACTAAACTTTTTCACATTGTCATAATGGGGGTTGTATGCAATTTGGAATAAGGCTGTTACATAACAAAATGTGGTCAAAGTAATGTGCTATTAATACTTTCCGCATGCACTGCATTCCTTTTAACGTACTCTGAAAACATATTGTACATTTTGGCAACGGTTTTCCTGGATTTGGTATTTATTTTCTGCCAGCCAATGCAATCACAGGCTGTGACATCATCAGGAAGTGGCACGTTGTTTTAACCGATTTACAAGCAAGAAGAAAAAAATAAAAAACAACATGTCAACCATGCCACATGTATTGCCTAGTATTGAAATTTGGGGGCACCAAATAATGTATTTATTTTTTGGAGTATTGAATTAATATACCTATATATCTATTGTTGGTAGGTTGCTAAAGAAAATAGAGTTGTTATGGTTACTAAAGCATTCATGAAATTGTCCCCTAGTCATCTCTTTGTATGCATGCCAGTCAGTGTGCGCACAGAGAGAGAGAAGCACTGTCCTGAAGAAGTGGCCAGCAATATCTCCTGAACTGTCAGACACTGTGTATCAGTGTGCACCTCGGGTTGACAAAACTTACTGACATCATATTCCCAAGCTGGTGAAATGCATACAAACTTAGGTGGCAGCTCCATCTTGTGGGCATTCCCCTAATTCACACTATTTGAATATTCCACTATCTGACTTTGGGAGTTAATTAACCTATGTACCCCTTTTGGCACAGAAATCTGGATCTTAGTGGACCACCAGGTGGTAACACTTTTCTTAAACTGTCTCTTGCACTAAAATTTAGGAAATTTTTTGCTAACAATTGGGCAGACTTGTCTGTTCTCTGCGGGCCTTCAGCGATTCTGCTACAGTACATGGTACTCTGCCAAGATTCCCTGCCCTCACCTCTTCACCTTGATGTGGGCCGGGAAACCGACGCCCATCCATTACAATAGAGGTCAGCTGATCAACGGGCCTGCTGTATCGTACTGTTGAAAAGGAGCAATAGGGCCATACTGCCCAGGAGGTTAACGGTGTCTGTGATCTGGGATTACATCATCATTACTATTTAACCTGGCTACAACTTCAGTAACTGGTGACTCAACTTTATAAAATCTTAGGTTTTTAATGCCCTGACATACATTTTTTATATACCATTATTTTTTATTTATAAAGATTTTATTGGTTTATGGAAGTTAAGCAAATTTGTATGTTTTGGGGGATAAGGGAGGAAATCAGAGCGCATAGACGAAATCCTTAATAATTTCCTGCCCAAGTTTCAAAGCCTGAATCTGATAAAGTTAAAATCACTGTGCCAGGAATGCTTGAACATGTAACGTGTTTCCTGTGTTAATCGTCTATCTATGCTCTTCTGTTTCTGAATAATCAAAGAATGAATAAGGACATGTTGAACAGTAGTTTATTTTTTTGTTTATAGATTTTACATCCATACCACAAAAGCAAATCTTCAGTATCATTCATACAGTTTATAAAATAACTTAAATTTATTCTCAATTACAAAATATTAATCTCACACAGCAACATATGGCAGGAAAAACAACACAGCAAAATACCATAGGACACCTAATTTCTTAGAGACATGTACCTTTATGTTATCTTTATATTGAAGTAAAAGCAAATAATAAGGAGCATCTGTAATGGCTTCAGCTTGTATACAATGCTTTCTGTAAAGGAAGAAAGGTTGGTGCCAAGTAACAGAAACAGCTAATGTCTAAGGATAGTCTTAATTTTGCCATTCGAAAATCCCAAAATGCTGTATATAAATATATTACATTCAGCCATTTCAATAATTTTTCTGAACTTAAATTCCAATCTGATTTAAGCCGATACTCCATATGCACAGAGATATGATACTGCAGAGATCCCCGACTAAAAAAAAAAAGCAAACTATTTCTGACAGCAGGAGGGTTGATTTTTTGGAGACAGCCCCTCCTACTGGTTACATCTCGCCTAGGCAAGACTTAATTAGCTGCAGGGGAATTCTCTCCCATAAGCAGTCTCACAGATATGACGTCAGCGTCATCACATCTGTGAGACTTTGTGAAGAGGGGAGAGAAGAGCCTCTCTTGACTCAGCCACAGCTAGATGGATGCGGCGGAGTGCCCCCCTCCACTCTTCTGCAGAGGAGTCTCTGTCTGTGTAGGAGTGAGGGGGGGGCATGTTGCTGCCAGCTTCCAGGAGAAGAATCAATTCGGAAGTGGCTTCTCTTGCCCTTAATCAACATGCTGCCACCATCAGTGATAACATGAAGAAGGTAACTAAGTTTTGTTTGTTTTTGTGTAGCTGAACTGCTGACAGGTAAGTAATGTGTCTGTTCAATGTATGTGCTTTTTTTAGTTTTAGTTTAAAACCGCTTTAAGTCTGCAATGTTGTTAACCATCTACAAATACAAATGGTCTATATGTATCAGTTGATATTTTAAGTAGGTTCCTAAACCGTGTATTTATCCATTCAATCATTAAGAAAGACCTGGTACATCAGGATAGAGTAGTGATTACCTTTATACAAAGTATTACTTGTGTGCATTGATTAATGAATCACTACAATATCCAGTTGCATATTCTTTTACATTGTTTCCCAGAAAATAAGACACTGTGTTATATTAAGTTTAGGTGCAAAACCTAACTAGGTCTTTTTTTTCCTAAGTAAACCTCCCTATACAAAAGTTCTATACTAAAATTGGTACAGCTTGTTACATGTAAAATTTATTTGAGTAATTATATAGAATGGACACTAACTGTCACTGCCATCCTAGCAATTTTTTTTTTTTTTACAGCGGCTCCGAGCAGCTTCAGAATTTTTTTAATTGTTAGTTTGCTGGGGGCGGCATTCACCGGCACTGCACACTGTGTGTACCCAAAGTGGGCAATTTCTGGGCTGCTGACAGTTGGCTGGTGAAATACAGTAGCTGTTTCTCTGGGTATGTCTTATTTTTGAAGCAGAGGGGAACATGGAGCTAGGTCTTACATTAGGGGTAGATCTTACTTTTGGGGAAACATGTTACTATGTTTAGCTTTTTAATGTCCAAGGGTAGCCATACACAGGTCAATATTTACGTTTGATCATCCATTTAGATCGATTCCTGCCCACCTGGTTCGATCGACCACAAATGAAAATCGATCAAGCCGTGATCAGGTGTTTCATTCAATAGTTGACATTTACACTACATTTTTTGGTTTGTGGCAGAAAGCGTTAATGACGCTGTATAAAAAGATCGAATCGCAACTATGGCTACCTTAAGATTGATCGAAAGCCAACTATGGCTACCTTAAGAGTTGCTATCTGACAAGTTGGGAGTCATATAGAGGACTAAAAGCTGTAAACAAAATATAACAAATAGTAAACTTAAATTTCCATGAAAGTCTTTGCATAGGGGTTCTTTCTTTAAAGGAGACATTACTAGGAAAACAATTATGTCTTTAGCCTGCAGAGGCACAGACAGGCTGTGTTTACTGAGCTTGTAGCTCTGTTCTAACTTTCAAGGTGTGATTGGAGTGTATTGCTAATACATATTAATGTACTTTGTTTTAATTACATACCTGACAATCTTAAAACAAAAATAGGAATAAAAAGTATTTTGCTGTGTATGGTGAGGTAGCACACACTTGCCATCTTATTTCAAATTGCTGTCTTATAAGCATATACAGTCAACCTGTCAAGTTTGCTGTAAAATATGGCAACATGAAAACAGTGTAAGTGACAATTGAACCCAAGAAAATCCATACAGCTATTGTGCCAAAAAAATGGCACAAAATGTTAAAGTAGTATTTTAAAGAATGATCTTTGGAACACAAAATGTTCACATAGACTTTTGTATGCTATTTTTTTTATCATCAGAAGAGCAGTGGTTTAAACTAAGCACAAGAAGGAGTTTTTTAACTAAAAAATTTTATGTTTTCTTATAATAATGTACTTTTGTGTCTATTACCTTGTGAAATGGGTATGGTCATAATTGGGAGATGGCACACATTGTCTCAAGCTTTAAATCCTGCTAATGGTATACTATTGCACATCTGTCTCAAAACATACAATGAAAACCATTACACATAATTCTGCCTCATTAAACAAAATGCATAAGGAATTCTTCACAGAGAAAGGTGTGGAGGCTGCCATTGCTCACCTTCTAAAACTGCCGGTTGTCCTAATTCTCTATTGGTTACTGACCAAGAAATAGTATGAGGATCAAAGTAAAGTCAGAACTCATGATTGGACTACTTTACCAAGTCTGAATTAGGAAATGTATTTCTACTTACTTGCTAGAAGATCCTCCACTGTGGAGGTCCCTAGTAACCAGTGTGTAAAAACTTTCCCTATTAACTTAGTTTTGAAAGGCACAGACAACAGTAAAAAGGGACCTTGGCTGTGGACACAAAAGTTATACATTGATCTTACATTGTATGGTTTTAGTCACCATCCACTCAAACTAAAATCATTATTTTTGGTTGGAGACCTTATTTTTTTTAAGTACTATAGCCATTTGTTATATGTAACATATGAACATAATTAACTGTGTATACTGTATAGCTAAATATACTGCAATTTTTATATTCACATGCAAACATATTTAAGTTGTTTTTATATATGTAAAGTTGAGAATACCAAGTATTAGAGTATACATTGTCAACTATTAATCAAGCTGTAAATAAAGCATTAACAGGAAAGTATTGAGGTTTGCTCCAGACCATGTGTAGATTTACTCCAGCGTCAAAGGCTTAGGCGGTTACATCCCTTAATGATGCTCTCTTATATTGATGATACCCACTTGACCAGCCATGTACAACCTACCAAAGATAAAATAGTTAAGAGAAAAAAAATGCATACTTGCTACATACACAGCCTTGGATTATTTCTCAGTACTGCTTCCTGCAGCCGTTAAGCAGTTCAAATTGTTAGACTTTGCAATGGCAATATAGACTCCGTATTTAAAAGTTAGCTGTTGGTTGTCCTAAAGGCACACCTCTTTTTCTTTTTTACCTTTTCACTAAGAAATTCTTTATCAATGAAAGCCCTGCACAAACATTACGCAAAACATTGTTATACTTTCATACCAACAGCATCAAACCTTATATCTTTATTTTCTGGATGGGAATGATACGATCAAAGATTTCTGTACCAAAAGCGCACCATGGACTTTAAGCAATTTTATTTTTAGGCCTATAACTAACCAAAATCTGTCCGTACACGGGTCTAGTAAACATCCGGACTATAATAATGTGTGAAGCGAACAATTATGTAAAAAAAAAAGTTTTTTTAATGTCATTTAAAAAAAAAAGTAATAACAGTTATCAATTGGTGATGAAAATTCTAAAATACTTCTTTAGTATGAGAGATTTCAAAACAGTATGTATTTATATTTGTTTATAATGAAAGTTTAATTCAGTTTTGTGTGTTTTTTTTCTACTTTTAATTGTATTGGATACAGTATCAGTTGTACAAGTCTCTTTTGAATCCACCCCCCGTGTAATGTAATCAGGACCATCACACTGGGGGTGAGAGAGTAAAATGACAGAGGGGGGGGGGGGGTACCCCCATGGAGAGGGATCTTGTCCACTCCCGGAAGCCTGTAGCAGTGGACTGAAGCCACCGCGGATGCTGGATCAGGTGAGCCAGCACTGCAGGGAACCTCTCAGTAGCGGACGAACCCAGTTTGTTCAGTGCGCTTTTTGCATGTCTAGAGCAAACGAGCTGGGTTCGTCTCAACTGCTAGGGAGGTTAATAGTCTTTATAAGTAAATAAAACATCCTTCTAAAGAATCATTTTAATTTACACCCTCTGCAAGTGTATCAAAATCATTGTAAACAGGTTGGCATTTCTTCCCAATTTGAATCTGACTATTCTGCTCTAGAGAGAAATAGTTCAATTGCTGTAGAGTAAGCCAATAAAAGATGAAAACTATGAATCATATTTGCTGCATTAGGTGAGACTACAAATTAGAGATTAAATTTATAGACGGCACAACTTCTATATCAAAAAGCATATGCTTTCATAAAATCAGACTTTAGAGAATACCTTAGTTTCCTGACCCAGTAGTTCCTGCTCAGCTTCATGGATTTCTTCTGCTGGATCATAGCTGTATAGAGGAAGTAGATGATGTCTAAGCCGATCAACTCTAAGACAATGAAATATATGAGGAGATTAGGTTTTAACACAACCTCAGCTTTTAAAAGACAAGATACTAACTGGTTAAAGCAAAAGTCCTTATATTGGCCGAATACATTGTGCAGTACTTTAGGTAATTGTTTAATCTGTATGGGAATAACAACTAATTTGTATAATATAACATTTCTGTTATGTGCGCAGTGTTTCACGTGACTCATATTACAAAAGCAGCTAGTTTGCAATAGTGTCACTAGAATGCATTTAGAGTGAAATAACCTCATTTATTATTATTATCATGAATTATATATATAGCGCCAACATATTACACAGCGCTGTACAATACAAGCCTTGAACGAACAGTAATATGTATGGTGTTGATGCAACAAAAATAAAAGTCCATGAAGCTGTAAAGTCCTTTAGAAGCCTAAACACAGAACAAAGTATCTAAAGAGCAATTTTCATTTGTTTCACAGTGAGTGCTTAGGAGCTTAAGCCATTATATTAGGTGAGCAGCATATATAATGGTCAGAGAAGGTGGTCATTATAGGGGCACCGTCACCCTGTCAAGGTGAAAATATCTTATGCTGGACTTCATGCTAATTTCAATACCCTTTGAATGATACTTCAAAGGGTTTCAATACCCATAAAACTGGTACGTGTGAAGTGGTTATACAATAGCATCAATGTAGTTTAAATGATCAAAAAAATAAAGGGATTAGATAAAGCTAAAACTATATTATTTTAAATATATTTCACCACAAATACCTTTTTCTCTTCTTCACATACATAATCTATAAACAAAAGCACAAAATGAAAAAACGTTAACAATACAACCAATGAATGATCAAAGCACAATGCAACACTGCTAACAATTGACAGGGGCAAAGCAAATTAATTAGTATACAAGAGTTGTAACAAGTATGAAATCATCACTCAACAACGTTTTTGGAACTTACCACTGCAACAACTATACCAAGCAAAGTGATCAGGAAGAAAGGGACCAACACAATCCCTCCCATAGAGTCAGGATTTATATTACTTGATTCGGAATCTGTGGTGTTTCTCATGGTGGCACTGACAGGGCATTGATGTGATAACCAGAATGTGATGTCGGCAAGGATCTGAAATAGAAATATACATTATGAACTATCTATGGATTCTGTGAATAGCAGACCGTAATATGACAGTAATACTTGTTCATTTGTTATGAGCACAGTATTATTGTAGGGAACATGATCACTACGGCAGATGTTGTGGTCAGAGACGATCCAAAGTCAGGGCAGGCAGAGTTCCAGCAATGTCAGAATCAGGTCCGGGTCACTTTTGGCAACAACAGACAGGTATCGCAAACTCAGTACCCCACCCAAGCACACTTCTATACAGAGGCAATATCAGGCAATGGTGTAGAGCAGTCAATTAAATTAATCAGCAGTTAATTAAATGGGCAGATTGCTCAATCACACTGTGCCACCTGGCACTATAGAATTAGTGAAGAATTAACTTGTGAATGGCAGTGAGAAACTCAAAATGAACATGTCTACCTGGACTGTGTTGTGTTTAACACTTGGACCAGCCATAGACGCTTCCATCCACGGCAATCAAACGGCGGCGAATCGAAGCTGCCGACCTGAAGCCACCAAATAACGATTGGCTAAAGAACTGTTCTTTGGTCGATCTCATTACTTTGGATGAGGATCAGCGTCCCTAGCCAAAGAATATGCCAGCATACAAATTAAACTACTTGGATCCAACAGGACTGAGGGAGTATTTCTTTTCTCATCACTAAAAAAACGCAGCAATGTTCCTGATTAAATACTATGTAGTTAGACCAGGGGTGGGCAAACTACACAATACAGCCCGTTGAGCTTTTTCTGGCCCTTTGCCACCTTGTTGAAAATATTCTGCCCTCTGCTTGTTCTCTGCAATGAGTGCACATAATGGCTAGAGGTGTCCAAAGGTTGCCTTGGGAACCATGCAGTGACATGATCATGACACTGTGGGAGCATCTGCGTCAATAGGCAGTCTCTAGGAATGACCTCTACTCATTGCAAAGAATAAACCTATTTAACATCACCACCATTGTTAGTGATGCTGACGAGGCATGGAATTGGCACACCTATGGCAGGTCGGCCATTACAGGCACTTAGGTCCGGCCCCTTTAAATTTAATAAGCCAATGTGGCCCACAAGTCAAAACGTTTGCCCGCCCCTGAGTTAGACCATATTTCTCATATGAATTTTAAGGTTAACATACTGACATCAGTGTGACCTTAACAGTATTTAACAATGTTGAGGTTACTTATGGTCTTATGACTTTTTCTGTTTACCTTGCTGAATTTCTATTAAATTTTCCACCATAACATGCTGTCAGAAAAGCTTCCTCATAAACTGGAAGGAAAGGCTGACAGTTTGAATTACTGTCTACACTTTGATCAACGATGTTGTCTAGAAAAAAAATACCAAAATTAACAATGAATATTATGTTTAAGCAACTTTAACCTGAAGTAAATGTTATCAGTCATTTTGCTAAAGAAATAGAAACGGTTGTCTCCTGCCACAACCTAAAAGACCTCTTTTACATTAGCCATGTATTACCGCAAATCAGCGCACTAGCTTTATATTGTGTTTTCCTATGAAAACCATGCATTATATGTTAACATGCAACACAGTGCGTTTAAGCATATAGAGCAGGCAAATCTCTAGTAAATCCCCACTGCAACCACCAAGCCCCTTTCTTCTGATCTCTATATCTGTGGTCTGCTATTCCTCTATCTTTTGGTTTTCTTTATATTCTTTATATAAGCTCAGCCTCATAGAAGTCCCACAGAAAAGAGAATAGAAAACCAAATATGATGTAAGGCATCAGTATCATTAGCCCAGTTTGGGTAGTGCAGTTCACACTGGATTATACTATTTCACTCCTAGAGAAGGGATGACATCAAACTTTCCAAGCCTTTTTTGTTTTTATTGCTAAACAAGGGCTTAAGCAAAGGAATTCTCATCTCCCTTAAGAACCACAGCTGCAGCACAGTCTTTGGCTTACCCCCTCTGTATATTGTACAGTCCTGAGTGAATGTATAGCAATTACACACATAGCTCTGCCTGCTTCCACATGTTGTGCCCTTTTGCTCTGACTGATGCTTCGGCGTGCTGACTGCACCCTAGTTTTAGCATAGTACTATTGTCATGATCAATGCTCCGGAATCTCCTCACTGATTCTGCATAGGCCATAGCTAGGAGAACCATGGCTTGGTAAAATGTGTCTGCACAGCCCGTGGGCAGCCTTTATCTGTGTTACAGCAGTGAATGGTTAATGGCCAACAATAATAATGGCAGGTACATCCTCCTCAAAATATCCTGTACTTGCAGATGTCACCTTATAAAATGGGTACAAGTGCCTTCAGCTGGCATCTGGTAGTAGAAAAAAAAACAAGGTGACTGTAGTATGTTCACAGTGACTGACTATGCCCTGTTATATCTTTACAGTGACTGCACATCTCCTGTAGTCTCCCCAATGTAGTATGTGTACTTTGAGTGGTAATCTTCTGTAAGACATTTTGCTGAAATATACTACCTTCTGTGGAGTGTCCACATCATCTATCCATCTCCTGTAGCTTCAGTTACAAAGGACACAGCATACTACTGTAAGCCCACCAAGCCCTGCTATAGAAGATTAAGCATGATATATATACCACCATGGCTTCCCGCACTGGATGACACCAAACCTAGGAAGGCCAAACACTGATGTAGGCTGTCTGACAGACCGGTGGTGGTCTGCCACAGTGTGGATGGTCCATATGCGGCAGTGAAGGGGTCTGCTGGTGTGTATCCAGCAAGATACACCTGCTAGACCCTAGCGAGATGGCCGGGTGTGTCTCCACAAAAGGAGCTGGGACCACTCAGTCATGGCTCCCAGATGAGGTTGGAGTGCAGCAAACACAGG
Source organism: Ptychadena robeensis (assembly GCA_036250615.1). Classification (NCBI taxonomy): domain Eukaryota; kingdom Metazoa; phylum Chordata; class Amphibia; order Anura; family Ptychadenidae; genus Ptychadena; species Ptychadena robeensis. Next base: position 117,285,255 of record CM070033.1, read on the forward strand.
GCACACAGGGAGTGTGTGACCCCATGCTAATGGCTGCTAGCAGGCAGGCCATGAAGGATTCCTAAGGGAAGGAACTGTTGTTGATCGGGGCCAAGCCAGGAGGCTTGGCATTTTCGAGGGACTTTGTTTATTTTGATGTCTATTAACCCCTGCGAGGGTAACCCTTGGTTTGGACGGTGTGCTGAAATAAACATGGGCAGGAGCCCTTAAAAGGATAAAAGCGTATGGATTGATGCTATGCGAGTACACCTTTGAGCTGATTCCCCACAGCTGTTTAGTTTGCTCAACTAACAGGCTCCAGAAAGGAAACCATCTTTGAGGCTTGAATAATGTACTTTATTTTTGGATTTATTTTTATTTTCACCCCGAAATTGGGGGCAAAAAGTGCCTGCACCTTATTGTCCGAATGCGCGACCCCCTCCGCTGCGGGTGGTCGGGCTCTGGCTTCCCGCCAGCTCTCCCGACATGGAGATTAGCCGGAGATCTGTCAGTTGAGAGATGCCGGCCGGTGTCCGGCTCTCCCATCTGTACAGTATAATTGCCAATGCCAGCAGAGCTCAGAGCCCTGCTGGCATAGGCAATGAAGAGAGAGATAGATAAACTGGCATCTATACCTCTTTCCTGTTCGTTGAAACTGCAATCACTCGCAGCTCCCACAGACACCGCCAGCCAGCCAGCCGGGGAGGACAGACTCTGCAACTGTTGGCCCCCCTCTTCTCCCAATCAGTGTGGAGAATGACGTTGTGCTGAGAGTGTACTGCTGCTAGGGACACCTACTGGCTGAACTGAATATTGCACTCATTGTATTCATTGCATTTACAAAATTCATGTGGAAACGTTTTAAATGTATTATTATTTTCTGGCTTTCCTGCCCTAAAAACTGTGTGCGTCTTATGGCCCGAAAAATACGGTAATTTAGATTAAATGCACTGACTTCTGCATCAATATTAATAAGCATGATGATGAAAGGTAGCTATGGGAGGAACATCAGCAGGAACGTAGAGCTTAGCTTTAAGATAGAAACTGTAATAATAGCAATATAAACATTCACTTAATATCCACAACATGGTATGAATAAAAGAAATTGTATAGTTTTTCATGTAAGTGAACCCACAGCAAATGTTACTGAACTACTTCTACAAGACATACCTTGCAAGGGAGCAGACAAATGTCCAATCAATTAGGCAACTATTCAAATAAAAAAAAAATTTGAACATTTATAAGTTATGGCACATTATTTAAGATACTCACTACATTATACACATAGGCACAATATTGGGACAACCATAAACCCCTTCCATACAGTGCTGTGTTTTTCTAGCAAGTGCATACGAATTCAGTCATATAAAAAAAACTCCACCCCAAATGTTACATTTGCTTGCTGTAAATGACTCCTTATGGCTAGATTTCTTCCTGGAAAGGTTGGGTACATCTGGGTCGATTTTTATTACTAGTCCAACTTACAACCACATAAAATGTGGAGGGAATGCAGTATCTGATTATTTACAAGGTTTCTCTACTTCCCATCAGAAAATGCTTATAGTGTTTTTTGTTTTCTATAGTTTTTTTGGCGATTAGAAAAGCTATGTTTTAGTTGCTAGAGTGTAAAATGAGCACTGAACCAGAAGATAATAACTAAATCCTCAAATAATAGGTTAGCAACAGCAGCCCTCATAGGTATTTCATCACAAAATTTACTGCCTTCATCGTATTTACTGCCTTCATCGTACAAGGAAATGCAATCAAAATTATGATTGTGCTGTTTTGGAATCCCGCTTCCCTTCTACGACTAAAAATACAGTGCTGTGTTAATTGTCTTGTGACTGAACTGGCTCAGAATGTATTTGTGTGACCATCCGCTCCAATAGGCTAAAGGTGGGTTTACACGTCAAGATTTTTTCGGCCGACAGATGGCGACTAAAGATTTTTGGTTATTGTACAAAAATCTGAAACGTCCATTTGGCCTGATGGATTTTTTTTTTTTCCGATATCTACAAAAATCTCCATTAAGGTGATCGGACATGTTGGTAAACTTTATCGTCGTTATTTTCGTGTTAAAAAACGACACCCTTATTTCACTCGATATTTTTTTACTCGATTTTTAACCAGAGATGACTATTTCCTGCCATGCATGTTGGATTATTTTCTTTTACAATTTTCATTTTGATTAGTCCATGATTGTTGTTTATATTTTCTTTACGAGAAACTTTCGAACAAACATTGCATGGGACGACGTAACCAAACGTGGTTGTCAATAGCAAAAACATTAATTCAATATTAAATGTTCAGTGTGTGGTGTACACTCACTGCAGCACACTGTACACACCTTATTACTCATGCAGACCAGTGTTACCGTGTGTACAATGTTGATGGACACACACACACCTGTATACTCATTGCTGCCTGCAATCCTTATACATCAGATACCCAGAGATGGCACCTCTATCACCTAACACTGCTGCCTGTAATCCCCCTGACCGTAGCACTGAAAAGCCCTCATAAATTTGGAGGCCTAGCAACGCCCCACAGAATACTCACTCCTTAAAACCAAAAATCTGATAGATTTTTCTTTCTTTTCAGACGATATTTCCATTCGATATTTTGCGTTCGTTGCTACAAAAATCTAACAAAAAAATCGAATCGTTCGATAAAATGGAGATCGAAAAATCTATAAAAAATCTAACAAAAAAATCGAATCGGAGGTTGGACGTAAACAAAAAATCTTGATGGGTAAAACCCACCTTTAGTTCCCACTGGTGTGGGAAGCAGGCGGGCGCGGTTGCCACCGTAAGAACCGCCGCCGCTAAGAACCGCATTCATGCGGTTTTTCGCGGGGCGGCAATTCACCCCTTTGGCAGCGGTCAGTGCTGGGCGGTGAGGCGGCAGCGGAATCGCAACGGACAGCACCTAAAAAACCGTGACCGAGTTTTTAGGCGGCCGTACGCAGCGATTCCGCGGGCAGGGACTAGCCCATTTGAAAAGAATGGCGGCGGATTGTGCACAAACCGGCGGGCTTCTGCTTCAAGTGGAAACAAGACCCTTACACTGATGTGAATAATAAGAAATTGTTCCTGGAAAGTAGGGCGTTTCCACAAGCGTGGCCCGAGGGATGCCTGAGGTTGTCCGCAGCCGCGCCCCAACCGCGAGGCCCGCGGTTTCCGTGGTTGGGATGCGGTTTTGCGCGTTTTTTGCAAGGCGGTTTCGCCGTGGTTTTGGCAAAGCGGGTTTTTTTCTCTCTAATCTTTCTGCTGAATTGATTATGGGAATTTTCACGTCATGCTGCTATTCTCCTCATGAAAACAGCAAGATGGATGCCTCCTGACTCTTCTTCAGATGTGAAGTCTTGATGGATGTGGATTGTGTGGCCCTGGAGAGGGATCTGGGCCAAAGATGTGCTCACTTTGGCCCAACTTCAGCTTTATACAGACTGCTATATTAGAACACTATCCTATTCTGGTAACATACATGATGATCACAGTACAGAACATAATTATTATCTATTAATAAACACACGCTTAAAAGGAATGTACTAAAACCGCATGGCCAAGAACTGCCCATCTACAGAATCACGCTTCTATACCTATTTGGGGGTACATGGGGGGGCCAAATGTACCAACTTTAGATATAGTTACTCAGGAAGTAGGGGGGAGTGGTTCTCAGTGTCTTCATGTCATCCTGACCAGCGCCCGACCGATCCCGACCGGCACCATAGGGAAACAATGGATGGGCGGACGAAATCCGCGCCCGTGTCTCCTGCACAACCGCGACAATCCGCGCCCTTCATGTCAATGTGCGCGGTTTGGCGCGGATTGGTGCGGATCGGCGCGGCATGCGGTTAAAAACTCGGTATGCTGCGTTCCAAAACCGCCTCCGCGTCTGATCGCCAAACGCGCACATCCGCATAATGGAAACGACACCTGCATTTCCAATGTATGCGGTTGTGGGCGGACGAAAACCGCACGAACCTAGAACCGCACCTAACCGCTCAGTTCCGCGCTAGTGGAAACAAGCCCTTAGACATCATCAGATACCTTCAACTTATTGCACAGGACAAGACTAGAAACTTTTTAACAATATCTCAGTGCTCTCCATTTTTAGAGCTGAGCTAAATCAAGTATCGCTGCTCATAACTTGAGATATGTGTGTGTCAACAGTATTAACATATTGTCTGTGTTTAATCTTCCAATTTAAAAAAATCCTCAAATCCAAAGTTCGATCGAAAAATTATTGGACATGATGGAAAATTTTGATCGATCGAATGTACATTGAATGTTATTTTGTTGTGCCCAAGCGATTTTGGTTCAATTTAAATAATAAGCATACTTATACATTGGCAGACATTTTGGTGTGTTTATGATCGACTTCCTTCAATTATTCTTTTGATCGATAAATTCAACATTTATCAAATATTGGTTTCTCCATAGGGGAGGTTGGTCAATCGTACTTTGTTTGATCAAACCAAAGACAATCATAAATTATGATCAAATCTGACATCGATTGTAGGGAAATTGAAATGTGTATGGGGGCCTGTCTGCATTTCTGTGCCAGTATAGCACCAAATTTCACATATAAGGAGTTCACCCTACTATCTATACCGGTGATGGCGAACCTATGGCATGAGTACAGGAGGTGGCACTAGGAGCCCTCTCTGTGAGCACCTGAGCTGTCAGCCAGCACAGAGGAAAGAACTGCAGCCTATTGGCTCTCAATGCTGTTCTCCCCCTCTACTGATTGCACACAGCTCCTCATACCATCTCCTATTCTATCTTATAAGAAAGTAGAGTGTGTGTGTTCACATGTTTCATGCACTTTGAGATACATAGGTGGGGTTTGAGTTTGAGTACTCGGTCTCTGAAAGGTTCGCCATCGCTAATCAATACAGTGGCTCTTTCCCTCGGACTTTATGCTCCAAGAGCCCTCATGAAAGTTATTTGCTATAAATGTGTAACAGTAAGGGGGGGGGGGGTGATGCCCACCTAACCCCATAGCGATTAAAGCCCTTGTGGGCCCTTTCTGCAGGGCAGCACCCATCTTAATATTGCAGCGAAAGCAACTTCTATCAATGGGAGATAAAACGCAGAGCATTGCGGTAACCTTCGGTCTTGTTTACTGGCAATGTGCACGTTAGTGTTAATAATAACGCGGGTGTAGTCAGTTAACATCGCACGGCTGCTTTTGTGGATGGACCCCAAACCTTCCTGTTTACTGTGGCCTAAGCCCTAGCTGCCTTACTTAAAATTACGTGCCCAAAAATCTCACCCAAGCCTCCAGAGCTGGCATATTTAAGGGTAGGGCAATATAATGGATACAGAAATATAAAGATATTTTAAGGGAAACCAGGGACAAGGCCCTACAGAAGCTGACAAAAAAATCAGTGTGCCCAGATCTCTGTGATTAGTACAGGTGTCAGGTCCAGCTATTAGAGCAATCCCCTACATAGGAATACGTGTATGTATGTATGTACGTGTGTGTATAGATAGAACACAGGAATGTGTGTATGAATACACCGCTGCCTATTCCATCCTATGTACAGAGCAGCCTAGCACACAAAGGACAGGGGTCACAGCTATTACACACATTCATACACGGACATATCCGGTCACCGCACACAGGAAACAAACACACTATAACCTGCGACACACCGACATTCTAATAATAACACACAACACACCAGACTCCGCTTTACCCGGCTGAAGGCTCCCTTCACGCTCCGTACCCGGAAGAGAACACAGACAAGCTGCAGCCAATAAGCGGCCAGGGGGGCAGAGCCCAGCCGGAGGCTTTGTCAGTCAATGGCTGTGTGACTGCTGGTCGCACGACGATCGTCTGTCTATCCATTGCAAATTGTAGAATCTCAGTGTCAGTGTGTGTCCGCTCCTTGTCATTTCCACAAATGGGACGTTGGCATCTTTGCCTATGAAACACACACTGGGAAGAGGATGTTATTCCTTGTACTGTAGAACAGCAGTGTTATCCCTCCCATACACCGGTCATGGATACATAGTCCTCATCATCCCTATACAAAGAATATCTGGATCACTGATGGCGAGCCTTTTCCCGGGACAGAGTGCCCAAACTGAAACCCAAAACCCACTCATTTATCTCAAAGTTCTGGTGTTCTGAGATATTTTTCTAACATTACAACTGGAATAATGGGTGCATCTCATGGGTTTCGTGTATAAAGGTTAGGGGGAGGGGGTGGTGTTTGACTGTTAGGGTGAGCTTTGGTTGAGGGGGTTAAAATAATCTAACCTTTCACAACCTTAATCCCCCTTAATCTTGACACCTGAAACGTGGAAGATTAAGGCTTTGTTTCCATTATACGTTGGGAACCCTCCGGTAAGCGTATTGGTTGTCAGGAGGTCCCGATGGAGCACACTCACTTAACTGCTTGGCGGATGCTGTGTCTTCACTGCGCTGAGCCGTTCATGCAATGCTGAACTTAGTCGAGTACGTTGAGCCTCTGCATCGGCGGATGTCTAAACACAGCATGCGCCGAGCAGGTAAGGTCTATGTGCTCCGTCGGGATCCCCACCAAGCCATACGCTTGGATCCCTGCCAAGCCAGACCTAGGCTCCACTGTCCGTTAAAACCCCTGCGCTCAGTGCACAAGCTGGACGTCCAGCTCCTGCCTCCGTCAGACTAATGTCAATGCAACCCACCTGCATCCATAGTAAGGGTATGTTCTCATATTAGCGATTCTAGTTGCGGAGCTGCAGGAGATCGCAAGCACCCAACCATGACCCGCGATTAGGCAGGCAGGCAGGAAGTGGGGGGGGGGGTGAGGCAAGACATCTTGCCCCACCCTGCCTGATCGCGCCCATGAATGATTTCATATCAGCCGATGCCAGCGCATAGTAGAGCCTGGGGCTAACCCTGTAATTCCGAAAAATTAGGCCTATCTGTGCATGTGCAGTTGTAAGGGTAGGAAAATATCACAGAACACTGGCATGGCAACTTAACACACAAATCATGTAAGCACACACTCTACTTTCTTATAGGATATAAAACCATAATTAATACAAATAAATTTGATGTGTATGTACACTTAAACTGAAGATTGCCATAGCAGCCAGTGTCTTCAGAAACCGCCTGCTGACAGATGACAAATTTTCTAACCAAATATTAAAAGTGGAAATCCTGGCTGCATGTGTTGACCCTTAAAGGGCTCCCCTACACCCCTGCAACGATCACTTGTTGGTTATTGTCTTGGATCTAATCCTGAGATCTTGTTGCCCACACATACAGCAATGTGGTCCTCAGCAATAAGGGCCTCAGAGCCTTACGCTAGGTATACATTGTTCTTTTTATCCTGGTGATCAGATACTTGTACAATAGACAAATAAAGCAACATGTCTGTTCACTGCTTCTTCCATTTTTAGAACTTTTGGTCGATCTACTAAGGTACAAAGGAATCAATTTTCAAACGTACCTCCAAGGAAGGTGTAACAATGACGTCCTTGTATAGGGGTTCAATAGAACTGTATTGATGTTAATGGTTTCAACTATCACCTTCTTAGTAACGTGCGGTGTCCTACTGCTGTTATGCAGCTGTAGGGGGGCTTCACATGGGTTGGACTTATGGGCAGACCCAAGGGGTGGAATCTTCATATTTGGTCATCTATGTATGTATATGCTGTTTTCTCGCTAGAAGGATCTTAGACTATCTAGCTCAGTATTTATATAATTTCGTTTTTACATTTATTAGGGCCACTGGGTTCTGTTTTCCCCAACCATTGAGGGTTTAATCCTGATGTTGTGAATACCGGTCATATTGTCACTCCTTGGAGTGCTGGTTTGCACCCATCTTATAGGTAGGTTAGCTGTGGATTGAAGGGTGTACACACTCTTGGTGAAAGCCTGTACATATAACCTGTTCTCTGCCTTTCCTTAGGGATTGGCCACCTTTAGAAACCACTCAACCCCCTTTCCAACTGGGAGGGAATTCATCCTCCCTCCTGAGGGTAATAAGCCTTCCTGTGTCGCCCCGTTGGGGTTCTCCGTGTTTTTATTATCCAAACATTTTAATTATTGGTATACTGTATCTTTTTTTATTTGTACAAAATATGTCATTTATATTTTTTTACATTTTATATATTGAATAATAACTGTTAAAACTTATATTTTGAGTATATATATGCCCTCATGGTGTGACAAATGGTGCCCCTTTCTATCTAATATTGCATTTTTCAGAGTAGTGTGGCCCACATCCCGAATATAATTTGAAGTATCTACTGGAAAATGGGAAGTCGAAACCCCCCACAGACCAGCAAGGAGTTCCCCCCGAAAAGAATTTCAGGGGCGAGGGGACTTTAATGGCCACTATTGTAAATTAGAGTAGGAGAAGATATATATAAGGTAAAATATGTATAACAGATTTATTACACAGCATCCAAATAAAACCATAGAGCATAGCAATGTTGGCTGACATTAAATACAGAAACACATATGGGATATTAAATCCCTACATCAAGTTCATAAATTACATAGATTGCACAGGTAAAATCAACAGTGACCGAAGGTAATAGTTATAATACAAAAGTTGTCAGGATAAGGGATCCTGTATTAGACAGGATCCACCCCAATGCGCGTTTCGTTTATGTCCTTCCTCAGGGGGTATCTTTATCCAATGGTTTATATATCTGTCTAAGCGGTAAATGGGATATAGCAGCCAACCACCCCCACAGGGGGCATTTACGGGTAAAGGACGAGGGGCCAAGCGAAGGCTTGGCGAACAGCAGACCAATACAACCTGTTTAGATCGTTGAAGGTAAAAGAGGGTCTCATGTGTAACTCAGTATTATCGATCCTATATTGTTAAGGAGTAGAACGAGTAAAAAGAATAGCGGGTAGAAGGTCGACTTGAACTCTGCTTGCAAGCACGAGGGAGTTCAAGTCGACCTTGAATTACACTGCAATCTACTCCTAGTGCCTCCAGGATCAACTGTTCCTTGCATTTAGCTGCTAGCCTGAAAGTTCAGGGACAATTAAAGCGGTTTTAAACTCAAAATAAAAAAACAAACATACATTAAACAGACACAATACTCACCTGTCAGCAGTTCAGATGAGAGATAGATAGAGGCCGCCAGGTCAATCATTTCCAATAGGGAAAACATATCTCCGTAGGCTTGTTTAAAGACTTGCTGATTTGGCTGTCTTTTGGACACAGCCAAGTCGTGTCGATGAGGGACATTCTGGATTACCTTAATACAGGTAAGGATGTTTTATTTTTTTTCCACATCCCCCTAATTATGTGATATTTTGCAAATAATTCTGCTGATATTTGTGAATATATTTGCCTTGCAATTACCTTCATAATGAAGGGTCACATGTGCTATTTATCTATGGCCATAAGCATTCCAATGCAGAATATCGCCACCATATTCGAATAGCCGATATTCGCAATTTTAATATTAAAGCTCAACACTAATTATGAGGTGTTTGCTAGTGAGGGACATTAAGTATGTAAGATTTTTTTAGACGCCCATTTTGCATTCCAAATTGTGAGTAATAACCAAGATACTCAAACAAATAAGTAAATGAGGAAAACACAGTGACAAGTAGAGTTTTTATTATTATTATTATTTCCGTTAATATTTTTACATAAAAAAACACACCATACTAAATTTGAAATTTTTCTGACAGTACAATGCATTGCTAATCATAAGATGCAAATGAACACATAGTGTTTTATTTTAAAATGGTGAATGCTAAAGACAGTTGGTTTAATGACTCCACTATCTGAAATGTGGAATTAACGGTGTATACAGAACTTTCAGGTTAGACATTTTTCTATATTATTATTTCACATTGCAGGGAGGTAAAACACAAAGAAAATACACAATTGTACTAGACACTGCAACAAAAAGTATTTAAAAGGTACATGGTAAGAAGCAGGTTATTTAGAGATGGTTAAAAACTTTGTATTTAATGAACCTTCAGTGTTTTCTCTGTTTTTAATGACAAAGATTTTCCTTTACCAGATAGTTCAAGGTCAGCCACTACAAGGGGGAACTACAAAGTAACTCCCCAATTTGAGAGAAGATGCATCTAAAGCTGGGCATAGACGGGCAGATTCCTGCCAGATTCTACAGCGAGTGGCTGCCATGTGTGTTCCCGCAATTGATCGGTGGTCAGGTCGGCAGAGAATCGGGTGCGCCCCCTGGTCATATTGACCAAGGATCTGCTGCATGTTGGATCGCACAGTGATCCAAAATGACTGTAAATTCAGAGTCGAATTAGATTGTCGGATGGGGATGGGCCCACACTAGCGTGGCGGTTGGTTCGTGATGAGTGTCCAATCACGCCCGCTAGGGTTGCCTTGGCAGTCGATGGTGAAAAGAACCCGACTCATGCCCCTCTAACATATTCAGGGCGAGGCTGCTCAGTACCAGATCCATTCACATGGTCCACTTGCAACATAACAAAGGTTCACTTGATATAATTACTGACCAACAATTATCCAGGTGCATTAGACTAGGCAGGTGGTTCCGAGTATGGAGGCGCACTATATAAGGTGTAGACTAATGTGGCACTTGGCAGCCCTCTGGGTGAGAATTGTGCTAGTCAGGGGAGAGCAAAATCCCCCAAAGCTGCTATTGGCTCTCCCCACTTGTCATTTCTCGTCTTCTGCCTCTGTTGATCACGCACAGTCCCAGCCCATTTTCCTCCCCTACCACTGCATGCCAATCAGAAGCCAGGAGGGACAAGCAGGAAGGCTGAGGAATGAGGGAACTAGCTGCAGACAGTAAGCAGAGTGCATGTAATTGTTGTTTGGGTGTGCCTCTAGCGGAACTATATCTCTGCATGATTGCTGTGTGTCTCTGTGTGTGTATGTGTGTATATTATGCATGTCACTGCATAATTGTGTGTGTGTACGATAGGGACAAAAAAGGTGTTGTGTGTTTTGTTACTGTAATGGACATGTTGGCTACCATTTCGATTACTGGTTATAAACCCCAGAGTTTCTGCATTGCTTGCTTGGGTCTCCCACACTAGTGTATGCTGCTGGCCATTTGAGACCAGTGAATATGTCAATGCCATATACATTAGCAATACAGATCAGAGAAAATACATTGGAAATGTATGGACATGTAGGTTTATTACTTCCTTACCATTTAGGAGGAAGTCAACCAATTCACTAACCATCATGTTCTTTCATTCCTGTCCTACATTGAGGTGCATTCACCACACATCTAGATTTTCATTTGTTCAATAGATGACTCAGATTACCAGTTCTCAGTAACACATTATATTTCTAATAAAAATCAAATATAAAATGTTACAGCTACCAGCCCTAATTTGTCCTAAACTGTGATGATATATATACATATAGCAGATTGACATTTTCATTGGATCCTGGATCACATTCTCCTACACATTCACTATCCTGAAAATGAAGAGTTTTAGACCAATAAAACTTCAAATTGACCTCTACATACATATTGTAATGGATGAGTAAACCTAGGAAGTCAAATGTGCTTTGCTATGCTAAAATGCTTTACGCCTACATAGTCACAGTACATAAACGCAATCACTGCCTAAAAGTTAATTTTAAGCAAACCTATTGTGTAAATGTCATCAGAAGCATACAACTTGTATATGCAAGCACCTCTTACATCTGGCTTTTAACTAATTAGCCAACATTAATACTAAGGGTTTATTATTATTACTATACTTTAGTCAGATTTAGATTGGGATCTGTAGGTAAACATAGTGGCATAGTGTGCCTGTATGTATCTATAACTCTGTATACAGTTTTCACAAATGATGGCAGTCTAATGATACATGCTGTGGATGCATAAATCTAACCCAGGCATGGAAAACACAGGCCATATCCGGACAGTTTTGTAATCTAGCCTGTTGTCACTTTGGTGACAAGATGTTCTCTTTCTGTTTAAATTTTCCACCCAGTCTAGCCCCCAATGCACATCCCTAGTGTCCTCAATAACAACAGGGATGCAAGGATTAGTCTTTTATTTTAATTTCAAAAACCCATTGGGGCCCATGAGTGAGGCCCATGAAAATATTTCCAAACAATGTACATGTTCTGTATTATACTGTAAGCCTATTGGAGGTCTTATACATATTTTATTTTAGCAAACATCCCATATTTCAAAAGGGGATAGTATGTGAAGTAAGGGGGTATAAGCAAAGCATCTAATAATCTCAACAAGACAAGCCATTCAAGAGTTTTGAAGTACATAGCAAATGTGGAGCTAACAACATTACTAATCTAGAGTAGGGATTTAAATATTTTTCTACACTACATGTGGCACATGGAAACAAATTACACAAATAAGGTGTCCACAATTACTGTTGGTATACTGAATACAGCCCAGATTTTAATGTCAAAATAAACCTATTGTTCAAAAGATACTTAAGGCGAACTCATATAATATAGTTCAAAATTCAATTTTCAGCCCTCAAGTGTAAATGCCCCCCCATCCCCTCAATTACATGCAAGTTTTTACAGTGAGCCTACATTCCAAGAGGTAGAGTAGTAACTAAAACGATAAGATGTTGGGCATGTGCCCCAATGAGCAAATTGTGAGCATTATTTAAACACATCACTGCATAAGGTAAAATCACATTTAAACATATTAACAGTTTTCACATAATCCATTGTCACAGTTTGAAAGTCCACGTCATTAACTACATAGCAGAAAAGGAGTCAGGTCAGTCGGGTCACAATGCGTCATGACGAGACACAAGCAAAAGCATTTGGGGGACAGAAAAGTGGGCAACTATGTCAAAAGTGAACATTTAACATGTTAAAAGCTGCTTCACAGAACATATTAAACACCTTTGCTATGATGAAAATTAAACTCAAAGTTTACAGGTTTACATTTCTTTAACTGATATTTATGCTCATCATTCACAACATACAATTGTAATTTTGGCTGTGGCAGGTATAGACATTTCATAGTCTAATCCATCACACCATTAATTTTAATACCTATCAAAGTATTGGCTAGCTGTACAAAAATTAAAATATTAAAATCTTGAATAAGTGTGTAATTTATCCTTTTATCCTTATTTAAACAGGTTGTGCATAAAAAGACTAAAGGCCCCCATACACGGATCCGTTTCCCATCGGATTCCGGGACGATCGATTCCGGGCGCGTGCACACGAAACGATCGTCCCGGAATCGCGTGAAGCCCACCTTGTCCGTCCGATCACGTCCGATCGTTCGGGGACCCAGAATCGGATCCGACAGAGAACCAACATGTTGGTCTTTCTGATCCGATTCTGCACACATCAGGGGGAGTTGCCATTTGTGGAGTAAGCGATCGGACACGGAATCGTCCAGGAATCCGTGGGACAAGGTGGTATGTAGCGATCGGACACACTTAATTGGCCGATCGATCGGACCTCCGATTCCTGCTGAGATCGCCGGAATCGATCGGATAGGTGATCGATCGGCCATGGAATCCGACTGTGTATGGCTAGCTTAAGATACATTTTAGAGTTTATATTTAACAGTAATGTTTATGGTTCAATTGTCTTTTTTAGAAACTCTAAAGAATCCTCCTTAGAGCTTAGGTTAGTTAATTTTTTTCAAATTTTAAATATCCAGATAGTTTAGTCACTGCATAAAACAATGAGGAAATTCATGTTGCAGTATATGTGTGAGATGAACACGAGGTTTAACAAGCCAGCATTTCTATGTTAGCACCCAGGGAAGAATGAAAATTGGGTTAGAGATGTAAAGGATGACCATGGCACAAAAAAAAGGAAAAGGGAGATCAGCCGTGAACTATGAACGTGTTCATGTCACACAGAAAGGGAAAAATCACAGCATACACAATCCATCGCTTAACAACAAAATATAAGAGGCCCAGTGGAATTCATCAGTCTCAGTGACGCGCTTTCTGCTGGATGCTTCTCATAGCGGGCGAGGAAGGAAGTAGGGAGCAAAGATGGAGTCTGTAGGGTGAGTAGGTCATCTGACATCCGGAAGGGAACTCTGGCTTGGCAGGGGGATGGCTCCATTGTTAGGGTGGCAATTCTGCCTCAGACTTTGGAAGTAGGATGCCTGCACTGGCTTGTGTCCCTGCAAAGCATGAACGGCTTCTTCAATGCTGAACCAGCGACGTTTCCGTCCTATAAAGATGTGACTGGTGTTACCTCACCTTATCTACTTAAAGCCAACATGACATGCTTTGTCAAGATTACACATGTACATAAAAATATCATTTCATTTAGGTTATCCCACATACCAATACTAACAGAATCCTCCCAATCATCCAGGACCTCAGTCACAGTCAGGACATAAACATATGTTCTGTGTTTCCTCTCAAAGTTCTGTAAAAGAAATCATTATGACAAAAGGAACAGCTTGACATGGGCAACGAACCACCCTACTTACTTTTCTGTCTAAAATACACTAGAAGACCAGAAGACAGATTTGCTGCATTATACAAGTCTTCATTTCAACATGAATGTTTGGTCATGGAGAAGATTGTGTCGGCGAAAAGGGCAACTCTGCCTAATATCATACCTACAAACTTCATCTGCATAGGATATGTATTTATGTAGAGTATATGCAGTAGATCTGACTGTGTTGGAAACCTCACTAGTTTATGATACTTTCAAAGAAAGAAAAGTCAAAATTACAGACCATAGTAGTCTACTACAATTTCTCAGTCAAGGCATACCGTGGTATGACATACACAGAGTTTCTTAGCTACACAACATGTACCTGGCATAGGCGGCAGTGGTACTACGATAATTTTCTCAGAGAAATTGTTCTAAAATGCTGCATATAAAATTGCATCAAATTCTCTTTCTCAAATCTTTCTCTACCCTTAATAAAGATTACTTACTTCAAACACGCCTAACAGACGTCCCAAGGTGCCTTTAACTCCAGCCTATTGCAAACAAGAAGTATTAATAAACTTTGAAACAAAAATTATTAGATCATCATCAGGCTCAATATTACTGTATGTAAATTAAATGTGTCATTATATAGTCTACCATTACTAAATTCCATCTAAAAACATAAAAAGCTTGGCACTCTAACTATAGTAAATTTTTATTGACTGGTCAGGGACAACAGTATACAATATGCAGCGGTTCACAAACCTTCCCTCCAGACCCCCCCTTTTCTAGATAGAAACATTATCGAATCCTCTCCCCATTCAAACTACAGATTGAGGGCCATTTCACACTAGCCACATGCAAACGTGTCTGTTAAGAAAGGGTCCAAAATCGAGGGGAAAAATCTCTGCATCCTTTAAAGCGAATGCGCGGCCACTCACTGCCCATACATATTATACAGAAGCATCCTATACAATGGAACTTGGTGCGTAAAATATGGTAATTTAGGGTCTCGTTCGCAGGACACTGGCCCGTAAGCATAATATGGGGCTTTTTGGCCATCAGCACATACAAGGTCTGTAACCTCACAGTTGCACTGTCTGTGTCAATTTACCTTACTGCTTTCTTTTAAATAAATGGTACATATAAAGGAAAGATCTAGCTTTAGAGCACTGGAGCTGGATAACCACATTCTAATATCTTTCTTCCCTATGTTATAAACAATAAATACAAGACAGCGCTCATGGACAAAGCTGCTCATTTAATATCCCACACAATAACATCCCTAAGGAGCTCCTAGAAGGGTTCACATGATCTGGTATTACCACTCATTTATGAATAAGGTCATTCTCATGACTTATAACGCAATGGCTTTAAACTGAAAATCACACTTAAAAATTTTTTTGTAAAATGTGTTTTCCTTTAAAATCAATGAAACCATGTGAGGTTTGTTGAGATTTTGTAATGTTAAAACCAGGGTGGATTTGATTTAGATCAAACTGATTTAAATCACAATTAAAATCACATGTCAGTAAGGCTTGATTTAAAGCAAACTGATTTAAATCAATCATTCTTGCTGGTGTAAATTTAAAATGCAAGTAGGTGAAGATTTTTAGAATAACAACTTTTCATATTAGTTTTTTTATCCCCAGTTTAGGTTAATCATTCATATTTGGACAACTTTTCTGTTGTACTTAGTTTTGAGAACTGCAAAAGTAAACCCAGCATCTGTTATAATATCATGTAGGCAGAGAAACTGCCCAATAATCTTACAAAAACAGACAGAAGGTGATGATGGTGTAAACACATCACCCAAAATTTCCCCTTGAATAGACATGGAATAGAATAGACAATAGACATTGAGGGGACACAAAAGTAATACATTTATTATAAACAGTGCAAAAAATTAAGTAATGACCATCATATCAATCAAAAACAATATGCAATGTTGCGGATGTACATGCGTTTTGTTGATGACTTCTCCAGGGGGTACGATATGTACAGTAATTTCATCGGCCAAATCTATATAACACAAACAGCAACACAAGGGGGTCATACTGAATAAACAGATCAACATTAAAGTGGACACAGACCCTCAGGGGTTACTCACGTCCATAGATCAATATAGGGTGGCAAGACCTGATTTCTGAAGATGGTGTCCCCACTGGTGATCTGCCTAACAAGACCGACCCAAATCATCAACTGGTCATGTTTACCAAAGTAAATGTATTAAAAATCTATTTTGTTGTACACAGATCACCACGGCATTTATGTGTCTGTCTGTCTCTCCGTTTCCCACTGGCATCAGTGCAGTGGGGACACCATCTTGAGAAATCAGGTCTTTCCCCTATATTGATCTATGGACTTGAGTAACCCCTGAGGGCTTGTGTCCACTTATGTAGATTTGGTTACTCGCTATGACTGATCCCCTTGTGTAGGCTGTTTTTTGTGTGTAGATTTGGCCTATGAAATTACATATTGTACCCCCTAAAGAAGTCTTCAACGAAATGTGCGTTGGGGTGAAATTTGCGCCATTTGATATATATTTATTGTCTAACAGCACGTGTGCAAAATTATTTTTTTTTAGATTGATGTGATGGTCACTACTTGCTGGTGATGTGATGGTCATTACTTACACTCTTTGCACTGTGTATAATGTAAAGCTTTTACATATTGAGTGGCCTGTCCCCTCGCCCTTGTCTATTCAAGGGGAAATTTTGGGTGATGTGTTTATGCCATCATCAACTTCTGTCTATTGTTTTGGGATGTTGACTATACATCTGGGAGTGTAGTTTTATTGATTATAAAATCTTACAAAAACCTCTGGAAGAGCCTGACATTGTGAATGGATTCATGGAATTTATTTACCAAAAAAATTAAACATATACAGCCTTATTCTACATAATTAAAACTAATCTTTATTTCATCCTGGAATAAACTTGGGATGGTAATATATTTTCCTCATAAAGCATTTTGTTTTTTAAAAATGCAATAAAAAAAAAAAAAAGTCAGATTTAAATTAAAAAAATCTGATTTTTTTAGATTTTTTTTTTTTAAATCATTGATTTTTATCCACCCTGGTTAAAACTATTAGTGTAAAAGAAAAGAAATGGCAAATACCTCTTCAAAAACTTCTCGAGCAGCTGCTGCACTGGGCTCCTCATCTGGCTCCAGACCCCCTCCAGGGACAATCCAGCGGTCTGGATAGCGACTGCTGCTCACCAACAGTACCTGGGGAAAGAGGGGTTTACATGTTATATATCTATCTGAGTTGTCATTTGTTTTACCATACATCACCACAACAACAAATTTGCCCCCTCTGTCACTAAGGAAAAATAGTCTAGAGCCGCAAAACATAACACATTTACACTTGCACGTGCTGTAATATGTGGGACAACACAGTGTGTTAATCTATAACAGTGGTGGGCAACTGAATTGATATGGAGGGCCACAAGTGCAGCCCTCTGCATCACCAAAGGGCCGCACATAATTTTTTCAAACTATACTGACATGTATAAGCATTTTTTTAAAGTAGGAATGACAACAGGCATAGCTGGAAGAAATTATTTTTCCTTTTTAAATAACAAAACTTATTTAAAATTATACTTTAAGCATTGGGTAGCACTGTAGTATGGTGATGCACATTTTGATTTAGAGGTTATGTGATGCGATATGAGTTCTTATGCCCTATGCATGAACAGGTTGGGCACCTAGGATCTATAACATTCTGCTGTCTGCATATTTCTTTTACATCCAGTCCAATTTTTTCCCATACACTTGTTAGTGCCAATGCATGCTTTGCCAGTAAACAACACCCAGTGTATTGTGGGAAAGACTCCAGAGACAGGATATAAAATGTGACTCTGTTGCCCTCCTCTTCAGATTATTTATGTTTACAGCATACACAGCTCCTATTTTCTTCCATGGGAGTTGCTACATGGTCAATGTTCGCCCCATCTCCCTCTCCAGTTCTAGGCAAGTGTCCCAGGGATTTTGGTGAGGGGTC
This sequence comes from Ptychadena robeensis, assembly GCA_036250615.1. Lineage (NCBI taxonomy): Eukaryota > Metazoa > Chordata > Amphibia > Anura > Ptychadenidae > Ptychadena > Ptychadena robeensis. Next base: position 117,303,584 of record CM070033.1, read on the forward strand.
TGAAAGGGGCATGCGTGGCTTGGTCCCACTTTGCACTACATGCCTCTCTTCCCTTCAGAGGACTCCTACCCTTATGCTGCTACTGATTTTAGGCAGAGACTCCACAAAAAATTTTTTTGTATTCTGCGCTTTTTGGCGGCAGTCTAGCTGCGGTTTTGGGCGCATTTTTTTTTATTGTTTTTAGACCATTGATTTTAATGGACTAAAAACTGCAGCTTGGAAAATGTGGTAAACTTCGTGCCTGTGAAGCCTGACCCATTGGGGACAAACGGGGGCAGTTCGCCGGTCCCAAACCTTAGCCTTATTTTTTCCCTTTGATTGTCAACTGGAAGATCATATGAGGATCTAACAACTGAGAAAAATTGTGCCTCAGACCTGCAATTGGAGGAATTCTTAGCAGAATATATTGAAAAAGTACACGTTTTTATATTTAAAGTGATATAATTGGTTATGTCCATGTTTTTTCTTAGAAGATTACTTCTTATAACCATTGTTGAAAGTGTGTGTAATATTATGCCATGAGTGTCTGTGTAATATAAAGTTTTTATTATTACAAGAATGTGTGAATCTCTAAATTGATGAGGCGCCTTGGATGAGAAAGCATGTCTGCATTAACCCACCAACTAAAAGGTAGCCAAACACATATCGATTTTCCCCCAAAAATTGGTCTGTTGAGGTTGATCTAACAGGAATTGATTCCTGCTCACCTGGTACCATCAACCAAAAAACGTGTCTGTTTTTATTTTTGGATGATCGTTCTGCAATCGAAGTATGTTAATGTAGCCCCTCGATCCCCTCCTATTCAACTGGTCCATATTTTTTTATATTAACTCCCTTTGTTGCAGCCATTTTGAATACAGCAAGCAAAGTTTTATATTTTAATAATTACATCAATAAGTACATATAAAACCACAAGCTTAACAATTCAATATTTCCAAAAAGTCAATACAGTAAAAACATGACATATAAGCCCCCCACCAGCTATTCATTTAATGGATATAAGGGCATTGACCCCCAACCCATTCCAATTGTGTACTTAAATTACAGAAAAAACAGGAATGAGTATATACTCATTCCAAAATCATTAACTTCTATTCTAAACTAGCCGCTAATTCATACAATATCAAACACATTTTTACATTAAATTACAATGCAATGTCATATGAACATTAATTGTTACACCTATAATGGGAGATAAAATAGGGGTGAAATTAACCCCTTTAGAATTCCCAAACCATTAAACATACATATACATTATACATATACCGGTTATAGGTAATAATAACATAAATTATTACATGTAACCGCTAAACATATTTCATATATGTATTGTATATGTGTTGTTGAGTAAGTATACTACCCCCCAAAGAAATTTTTATTAATCCATCTTCCATCCAATTCCATGCCAGAAAAAAACATGTAATGAAAAACAACCAATAGAAAAAAAAGTAGTCCAGCTTACATCCAACCTCCAAGTCATGTCCAAATGATGTGGCCCTAAGAGACACATCACATGGGGCCAATGTTGATAGACAAAAGCCCTATGTGACATCATTAGACATACGCAGTTTCGTGGAAAAGTTTTCCCATTGTTCTGCACATGTCTAATGATTATGACCTCTTTCAGTGTTGGGCAGCGACGTGCAAGGACCTGCCCAGTGGAGCCCATTTTCTGGGAAGGTTGTATAGTTCATATATATACTGTATATGTGTTGTTCACTCAACAACACGTTTACAATACATACATGAAACATAATACGGTCTTTTAATGTATATGTATGTTTGCTCTGTTTTAATTAGCGGATATTTCGCGAAGGGGTTTATGGTTTGGAAATTCTATAGGGGTTAATTTAAGCCCTTTGTATGATTAATATTTATTGTAATTGTGACATATAAATATGTATGGGGTATTTTGTAATGTACAAATTTCATGTTAGAAATGGTTATTCATATTATATTTATGTGTGTGGGGGTATTTTTAATATAAAAGTGTGTTTTTTGGATTTTGTGAATTGCATGGCATTTTTAATGTTCAAGTGTATGTTTCCTTTGATTTGAATTGTTGGGTTTTGTGAATTACGCTGTATTTTTATGTTAAAATGTTTTCTTGTTTTGGAATTGTCGGCTGTTTTAGGGCAGGGGTTCAAGGTTTGACATTACTCGTCCCATGTTACCTGTAATCATTTATTTCATGATCACAGATAACATTATTTAACTGTATTTTAAAAGTGTTTTTTTATGTGCTGCGCTGGGGTTAATACGACTCAATACTCGTTTCATGTTTTTATGATTACAGATAACAT